>JAWHQI010000047.1:2335000-2802500 GCA_033032865.1 Dactylorhiza incarnata
ATTGAGTTGACCCATTTTACTGTGGCTAACATGCTCATATTCTTATTCCTTATTGTGTGCAGGTATAATTAAAGAGGTATGGTTGCACAACCATATTTTGACAGGTTTGTATATTTTCTTAGGAATTTCATATGTTATAAAGTTGTTTTGCTAAGGCTTCATGAAATTACAGGGCTATTGCAAAGTTATTTTGCCAAGTCTTCACTGAAATTACAGGACTTCAAAGTTCATCGGGATGAAATTCATTCAAAATTGGTTCAGATAATGCGCGAAAGATTGTTGATTAATCTTCCGAAGTTGCCACAAATTGTTGAGCACTGGAATGCTCCGGAGGATAATGATCCTCAGCCCAGTCAGTTTGCTAAAGCAGTAACCAAGGCAAGCCTTCCTTTTGGTTTTTTCAGCCAACTGTTACCCACTAATATATGGCGCTTGTTAATTTATCAAATGATACAAACTTTTACCTACTAATTTGTTTTTTTTTTCTCTGGAAGTGATTTACCTTCATCTCATTATGTCTCAAATATTACTTGAGAATGTTGTCCAAGCAATTTTCAGGTGAGCATCTTAGCTTACTGAATAGACAAATACAGAAAATAGCATTTTGATATCATAAATATTTTTCTATAAGGTTCATGCACCTTCTATAAGGCTCATGCCGGCGAAGGTACTGTCGCGGCGCATAGGGGGCGAAGGTTCTATTTTGTTTGATGCATTTTATTTAGCTAAAACCCTGTCTACACTTGAAACTATACACCCATGATCTCGTATAAATATAGTAAACTTATTATCAGTAAATCAACTAATATTTCATTTATATATGGTTTTTATATATATATATATATATATATATACATATACATATATATCTATATATATCCATCCATCTGGCTAGGCCAGGCCCATGATATGTATTAACAAAACCTTAGAAGATTGAACTCAGAAGTGTATAAGACTTGCAAAATTACTCCTTTTCTCTACACTGCCACTCAATGTGTATAAGATTTTAATATCTAGATAACCAAGTTTAAGTACAAGAAAATAGTAAGACTTTTTCAATTTTACATATTACCTTCCATAATCTTTCATGATCTTCTAAGTTTCTTCATATTTTATTCAGCCCTTTTATAACAAGACCAATTATTTAAAAGTAGAATGACTTTTTTCCCACCTATTTTGTCGAATTTCTATTTACTTATTGTATTTTTTTTCGTGATATCTTTACTGACAGCTTAACAGTTCATTGGAGGATCTTCATGGTTATGGGGCTAGATGGTACTTTTCAAGGAAGGAAATTGAAGAAAATTCTCCATCAAGGAGGGATGGCTTTGATCTGAAGAAAGAGACATATTTCCGGAAGACCTATTGCACTTTTTTGCAGAATTTGGGCATGTGACTTAAAGTGTAAGCATTTTTAGCACCGTTAATTTTAATTTTTAACACATGTTTATATTCATTTCTTTCATACTTAAAATGTGTTGTTATCAAGATTCATGTATTTTTTCTTCTCATGCTCTTCCTATTTTGTGTAATTCATTTGCTGATATTCATCATGCAACTATACCAAATTGGTGTCTAAGAGTTTACTTCAACAGCATTACCTTAACGTATTTAAGAAGTTTTTTCTAAAAAATGTTTATGTTTTTATTTTCCCACTCATGATTTTTTTTAATGCTTGGAAAGTTGTCCTGTAAGCAAGAACTTGTTCTATTTGGTAGACTTTTTTTGATACAACAGAAAAGCAAAGTTGAGCATCACCGTTTCTTTAGAGAAATATAAAAGTTATATGAATTCTGTTGATACACATATATGCAAGCAAATTTAAAAACAATCTCATGAATTCCAATAAACTAATTTTGACCCCTGGAGTTTTATCGAAGACACTTTGTTTACCCGCCGTCCGGCGGCATTTGCTCCAAACAAAGGCGGCGAAACGCCGAACCAAATAAACCCTAAGGCTTCATTTGGCGCGGCGTTTGGAGGCGCCATTTGCCGTAAACGTTGCCGCGAGGCGCGTAACCAAATGCCCGGCGGCGGCGTTTGCCTCGTCTCCACCCGCCGCGTCTGAGAAAAGCCGCGGGAGGAACCGCCGCCCCCTCCCTCCATTTCGAATGCGGCGGTTCCTCCTGCTGGTTCCACCCGCCACCGCCGCGCCAAATAAAGCCTATGCAAATCTTAATGTGTTGAAAATTCATTATTGAATTTGTTTGAATTAAATGGTGATTTAATAGGTTTTGCAATTGAATGGTGATTTAATAGGTTTTGCAATTGAATGGTGATTTAATAGGTTTTGCAATTGAATGGTGATTTAATAGGTTTTGCAATTGAATGGTGATGTTAGTCATGTTCATATAGATGTTGTATATGTTACTCGTGCTGTCAGGAATCTGGTGAGTTCATTACAAATTTCTTGAATCTAACTAATGTTAATATACACTAATTTTCGTCTTTGTGCTCATCAGGAGTCAAAGATCGATCAGATATGATGAATCAAAGGCTTGGTTTAGCATTAATTCTCAATGACAGCAAATTCACAAATGTGGAATCAATGCATTTTTGGCTCAAGTATTGATGACATTATATTTTATTACATTCTAAGTTTCTGTAACACTATGGTTTATTTTTCTTAAAAAAACATTGTCAATAATGACATTGCCAATGTATAGAATTGACTGTTTTGTGATCTGTAATTGTGTGTGAAGTTGAGACTCGGTTTAATGATGTAGAAGACTTTGAATTGCTAAAAGTCCAATAGTAATGATCTGTAATTGTGTGTGAAGCCATCTGTAATTGTGTCAAATAGTTTTTTTTAAATCATAATTTATTATTTGTCACGGTTTAAAACCGTGGCAAATAGTTTTTTTTAATATCAAAATTACTATTAGCCAGGGTTTCAAACCGTGGCTAATAGTCAGATTATTTGCCAGGGGAAAAATCGTGGCTAAAAGTCCATTTTAACGTAATTGAGAAGCTTTTGCCAGGGGGAAAACAGTGGCTAAAAGTCCAGGTATTAGCCACGGCATTATTTCTTCGTGGCTAATACTATTTGCCACGGCTTAAAAATCTTTCTCCACGCGACCTTTAGCCACGAATTTTTTCCGTGGCTAGACCGTGGCAAATACTCTTTAGCCACGTTTTTGGACTTTTTGCCAGGGCAATAGCCCTGGCCAAAAAGTCTGTTTTCTTGTAGTGACTTATTTCCCCTAAATTAAGCCATAACCCATTTAGGGAAATTTCTTATTAGAGATATTTACATGCTCAAATGGTCTTGGATGATGATGAAACCTTAGTAGTGCCTTATTAATCATATGATGGATCTCTAGTAATTTCTGTGTAATTAATTATGTGATTTAACCAGCACTTCATTCACAAGGCACTTATTTTACCTTAGTCTTAATAAATATAATTAAGGGTCCAAAACTCTCTGGAAAAATGTGCAACTTGGTGATAGGACATTTCAGGCACTAGGAATCTTTGTAAATTTTTATATAATTTTTGGAGGTTGTTATCAGTAGGCTACTTCACAACATGCTCACATTAGGATTTCTTTGGAATATTTATTTAAGTGGTTAATATGCCTTTATAAATTCTAAAATTTAGCTTGAGAACTTTTTTGATCAATATAAATGTCTGGTAATATTCCCATAATTTATGGACAAATATTGTTGGTGGTTGCTTCTTTAATTTCTAATTTTGGTTAAATAGTTAATATTATAA
Source organism: Dactylorhiza incarnata (assembly GCA_033032865.1). Classification (NCBI taxonomy): domain Eukaryota; kingdom Viridiplantae; phylum Streptophyta; class Magnoliopsida; order Asparagales; family Orchidaceae; genus Dactylorhiza; species Dactylorhiza incarnata. Next base: position 2,338,718 of record JAWHQI010000047.1, read on the forward strand.
TTAGAGGACAATTCTTGATTATAAAATTGTGGCACACTGTACTTACTGTTATTTTAGCATGATAGATTTATCTTAATTTTATGGGAGCCATATCATAAGAATACCTTACACTTCATGCTCATATTCATACTTGGCAAATATTGGAGAAATGATAATAAATGCAAATAATTAAGGAAAAATATGATTCTCTGGATTTAGTTTTGAAACATCATGATAGACCTCCAGTAAATATCTTGAGTCAGTTGGATGAATATTTGGAGTACCTCTACTTATAAGCTTCAATATTTAGTTTGGTCTACGCACAGTAAAAATGTGAAATTTGGATATTTAGGGGCCTACCAAGTGGAAGTGGCATGTAGTTGGTGTACATGGTCAGGTTGAAGAGATTGAAGGTCACCAAAAGGAGTTTAGGTGATGAGGGTGTGCTTGGTGAGTTAAGGGTAAAGATGTACTCGGGATTGACGAAGGATCGTTTTTCCCCTAGCGGGTTATAAAATACTTAGGGTAATCCAAAGTGTAATAACAAGGAGGGTGTTCTTATGGGTAGATACCAACAACACTAAGTGTCTTGGGAAATGGGGACTTTAGATGTCATCCCATTATAGTTCCTAGTACCATAGCGAGCCCCTTACAGAGTAATCCTCGGAAAGTCCAAGATTAACCATAAATTGTAGGGATAAGTTGATGTACAAGATTAACTTAATAACGCACACACCCATACCCCATAGTTATGGGAGGTTAGTTGGTTTGGTTGTACGAGCGGTAGGCTCGGTGGTTGAAGCAGCGGACTAGTTAGTCCGGTGAGCTTGTGACTCAGTAATGCTTGTTGGTATGAACGGGTTGGTCCGGCGAGCCGTTAGCCTGGAAGGTTATGATGACGGGCCGGTTGGCCCAGGGAGTTTATGGCTCGGGATATAGTAGAACATGTTTGCATGTGCATAAAGGTGGTGGGTCTTCGGTATTGGACAGTCGTTCACACCGACGTCAATACGTTGACTCGACAAGTGTGAAATTTGCACTTAGCCATAAAAGTCTAGTGGTCCAGCCAGTAAGAGTACGCAGATGCTCTGCGGTTTTGCGTTGAGGCGTACGATAGGTCTAGGTTAGGTAGTGTGAATACCAACCTAGAGGTGGGCGAGGCCCAACCCACCGCTTCTGTTTGCCGCTACAGGAGTATCCTGGGAGTCTTGCTAGCTCCAAAAAGGGGGAACTAAAGGTCTGTGCGCATAGAGTCGAAGTGTGTGAGTTACACTTGTGTGAACATAACATTTAACTGCATACTTGCATGTCATAGCATCAACATTGCATTTCAACCCCTACCCCTATCGTATAAATTGGTTATGGGACTCTTTATACGATAAGCCTTGCTAAAGGACCCCTTGATCTATAGGTTTGTATGAGCATTCCTATAAATCAATGGTTACTTTTTCTATTATATACATGTCTTTACTTACTGTACCTTACTTGTTCTTTACCCTATTTTACTTACTGCTTCAATTATCTATATACATATGTGTAGTTGTAGAAACATTCCCTGTAGATTATTCCCATGTCACCTGTTATTATTTATACCCCTTGATGTACTCCGCTTCATCCTTCCCGCACGGTGCCTATGAGTCACCGGGGGAGGGGTGGGGGATTGGCTTAGTCTTTTGACTAACGGTCGGTGGACCTTATCATTTTAGGGGACTGAGGAGATGTTGCAGCACCAGAGGCCGGTGCAGACGGAGGCGGGTCAGTCTAGTACAGGAGCACAAGTTTCAGGATCAGTGAGTGATTAGTAGTTAGCTTCCGCGAGTGATCTTGTAGTGAGGACATGATGTATAAGGCATGTGCCCTTTATTATTGTAACCATTGTTATTTCAGTTATACCATGTGGACATTTATTATATATAGCATGTGATTTGTGGACTTGAACTTCTATTTGTTCGCTTATACTTTTCTTCTTCTGTGATCGATATGGCCGGCAGGATCGGTGTTTTGTAGTGGCGACCTTCCCGAGTGGTGGTGTCACCGCAAAGTGGCGGTTCTGGGCATAAGACCCGGGTTTTCAAAAGAAGAAAAAGGGTCTTACACCCTCGGAGGTTGGAAAGCTGTGTTGAACGTCAACCAGGAGCCCAGATCAGCCTGGACTGATCTTCACTTCTTGGACGTAACCCGTCCATCCTGATCCGACACGATCGTCCTGGGTACACCACGATAATGGGCAAACATCTCATCAAATCCCATCAAACACCCACGGGAGCGTCCTTCCGGCCCGGGGTGACCCTAGCTACCTTGGTCAATCTATCCTCGATGTTCCAAATAAACTTGTACCCGGAGTGGGGATGGGGTAACCTGTGTATAAAATCCGTAATTATATCCTTGAGCTTCCACTCTAGCATGGGCAGTGACTGTGGTAGTTCCCCAAAGACTCTTGCACTTGGCCTTCACCAGTCAACAGATCTCACCGTGCATCACAAACCTATGACGTCTTTTTTATTATTCCGGGGAATTACACGCTCCGGAATACACCATTTTTCCGGTGACTAAAGCTCTTGTTTGTAAAGGTAGACAACGCCTCTATAAAGTTTCTCTACACGTTCAGATTCTTATTTTTTCACGTACGTCCGAGTAATCGATCAACTCAACTCTACAACTTATTCAGTTCTTAACATTGATGGGACTGATCAGATTGTCAAGCGTCTCAACTATCCTCAAAAATTAAGGTGGGTGTACTCGTGAACTTTTATGAACATATGTTAACCAACCAACACTAGTATCTATGTTTGTAAGATGGATCCCAATTATTTTCTATATGGAGTTTGATTCATAAGGTATACGGGTAAAATCTTTTGAAACCATAAGATTTTTCACAAGTCAATTTCTCCAAGGAAATATCATCACGTTTATTTCACCAAATTCCTATCACTTCCACATATGCTAGTCTTGATCACTTTCGGATGGTCCAAAGTAAGATAAACTTAGATCGTTCTTATTATAGTAAAGTCAAACACTATATTCTGATTCCAATAAGTCATCGTCTAAGATCTTGGGTTATTCATCATCATAGCTCCCAAGGTATAAGGCTGTTATTGTAGTTAAATTTTTTTACCATGACAGGGCGTGATTTTTAACAATTCATGAGTTAATCACTTCCGAATGCCCCAAGTCACAAGAACCTCAAATATAACTACAACTTGTATGACCTAGTTTCCATCCATTACTTCTAGAATGGGACATCGACATCCCTAAGTGATTAATCCTGGCGACTTTACATTTCCAATGATTCGACTAAGGTCAAGTTGTTGTTCGATCAATGATGTCTATCCATTGTCCTGGTTACTGCAGATCATTATTCCGACCTACTTTTACACTATTTCATCCTTGTTCGAGTAACATCGGATATGATCAACTTCAAAATCACTACGTTCCTGATGCAACACTTCCTAAATTAGATCTAAGGGAAACCCAAGTCAGTAACTAATTTGCCCAATAAACAAAAGATAAGCCTCAATAAACAAATGATAAACCATTATCCATTTTGGGCTAAGTATCTTCGGTGTCACTATGTTATATTCATCCCATGTATGCAAATAATCCTTAGGGCATACAACCTTAGACTTGCGGTTGTATCTTGAGACTTGTTGATATACTCCATACTTTAGACTCTTTAAGGTACCCCTTTACGACAACCTTTTCAGGGTCAACCTGTGACACAATCCCAAATGGGTATCTTCTGAACTTCAAATTCTTATATGATGGTGGTTGTCTCTATATAAACATGTCACTGGTACGAGGGTTAGATCTACGAGTCCCCTCCCATTCTGCTTATGAGTCAATCTCCTAAAGGCGGTCCTATCAGTTTGGATAATCCTTGGTACGTGAAGTGGGGACATCCGAGTTTATGGCTTAGGTGGTCGTTCCCGCATTAAGCTCTTCCTCTAACCTCTTTGGGGTATCCTCATACCTAAATTAATTTTATACCTACGATCTATTTCAGATTAGGGCATGGTATAAATTGTCCTGGTGAGTCATGTGTCCTAGTGGGGTTGAGTCTAACTTATTGACTAAAGGACTATCTATATAGATCTTTCCATCCTGATGTATTCCCTGCTGGGGTCAGGGTTCGCCGCAGGCTACAAAAGAAAACTTGTCACTCGTAAAGAGATTTAGCTAAAAAGATTCAGTTAAAAGTGGACTTTTTCATGTGATTTCCCATATGGGTGCACCATTGCTTCCGCTGCTTAGTTTGTCCTCAAACTAAACTCGCACGGGGTGGCCCAAGGTTTGTGGACTTCTTTTCTTCGGATCGAGGTTCGCTCTGATACCAGTTTGTAAGACCCTTTTTTTACAAGACTGGGTCTTATGCCCAGAACCGCCGCTTTGCGGTGACACCATCACTCGGGAAGGTCGCCACAATAAAACGTCGATCCTGCCGGCCATATCGATCACAGAAGAAGAAAAGTATAAACGAACAAATTGAAGATCAAGTCCACAATCACATGCTATATATAATAAATGTCCACATGAAATAACTGAAATAACAAAGGTTACAATAATAAAGGGCTCATGCCCTATACATCATGTCCTCACTACAAGGTCACTCACGGATGCAAACTACTAATCACTCGCTGATCTTGAAATTGATGCTCCTGTACTAGACTGTCCCGCCTCCATCTGCACCGGCCTCTAGTGCTCCTGCGTCTCCTCGATCCCCTAAAATGATGTGGTCCACCGACTATTAGTCAAAAAGACTAAGACTTATGTTCCCCACCCCTCCCCTAATGGCTCCTAGGCACCGAGCGGGAGGATGAAGCGGAGGACATTAAGGGGTATAAAACAAAGTAGATGACGATGGATCTAGTCTACAGGAATGTCTACCACTACACATATATAAATAGATAATTGAAGCAGTAATAGAGCATGGTAAAGAGCAAGTAAAGAACAGTAAGTAAATGCAGGTACATAATAGAAAAGTTACCATTGATTTATAGGAATGCACATACAAACCTATAGACCAAGGGGTCGTTTAGCAGGGCCTATCGTATGAAAAGTTCCATAACTAATTTATATGATAGGGGCAGTGGTTGAAATGTAATGCTTATGCCATGACATGCAGAGTTATGCAGTTTATGCTATACTCACATAGGTGCAACTCACGCACTTCGACTCTATGCGCACAGACCTTTAGTTCCAACTTTTTGGAGCTAGCAAGACTCACAGGATACTCCCATAGTGGCAAACAGAAGCGGTGGGTTGGGCCTCGCCCACCTCTAGGTTGGTATTCACATTACCTAACCTAGACCTATCGTACGCCTCAACGCAAAACCGCGGAGCACCTGCGTACTCTTACTGGCTGGACTACCAGACTTTTCATGGCTAAGTGCAAATCTACACTTGCCGAGTTAACGTATTAACGTCGGTGTCAATGTCCGTCAATACCGAAGACCCACCACCTTTATGCACATGAAATCATGATTACCATCTATCTCCGAGCCATAAGCTCCCCGGGCTAACCCGCCCGTCACCATAATCTTCCGAGCCACCGGCTTGCCAGACCAACCTGTCAGCACCTACAACCACCGAGCCTACCACTCGTAAGAACAAACCAAATAACCTCCCATAACTACGGAGTATGGGTGTGTGTATTATTAAGACAATCTTGCATAACAGTTTATTCCTGCAGTTTAGGGTTAACCATGGACTTCCCGAGGACTACCCTGTGAGGGGCTCGCAGCGGTACTAGGAGCTATGATGGGATGACACCCCAAAGCTCCCTTTCCAAGGCACTTAATGTTACTGGTAACTACCCATAAGGATACCCCTCTTATCATTACACTTGGTTTAACCCTAAGCATTTTATGACCCACTAAGGGAAAGTCGATCTTTTGTCAATCCCGAACACAACCTTACCCCTTAACTTATCGGGTACACTCGACATATAGACTCCTAATGGTGACCTCACATCTTCTCAACCAGACTAGTTACACCATCTACCTTCCATTCCCACCTAATGGTCTTCAGTTTACTCAAGTCTTATAGTTTTACTATACGCAAACCAAATGGGCTATACGAGTTGCATGAGAGGAGGTACTCCAAATAATCATCTGAATGACCCAAGATTATTACTGGGAGTCTATCATGATATTATAAGACCAATTCCAGAAATTCATAATTTTCCTTATTTACTTGGCTTTTAATATATTTTCTCCAAAATTGGCCAAGTGTGAAACTAAACATGAAGTGTAAGATATTCTTATGATATGGCCTACACAAATTTATGAAAAATCTATGATATCAAAATAAGAACAAATACATAATATCATAATTTTATAGTAAGTTATTGTCCTCTAATTATAATATTGAATAATTATCCAAAATTGGAGGCTAATGAAGGAACCACCAAAAATACTTAACCAAAAATTATGATAAAATTACTAGACCTTTATATATAATGATCAGAAAAGTTTACTGGATGAGTTTTATAATTTTTCAAAACCATTTAGTCACATAAATAAATATTTCAAGAAAATCCAATCCAGGGCACATTGTGAAGTAACCTACTGATACATACTTTCAAAAATCATCCAAAAATTCACAGAGCTTTTCAATGCCCTAAAATGTATTATCATCAAGTTTCACAATTTTCCAGAGAATATTTGGCATTTATTTATTTTTCATAATCTTAAGGCAAAATAGTTGACTTGTGAATGAAGTACTCAATCAACCCATTCAAAAATTACAAAAAAATTACCATAGATTTATATCATGATCATATGAGCACTACCAAACTTTCATCAACATCCAAAATAAATTGAGCATGTAAATCTCTCTTATAAGAAAGTGCCCTAGAAGGTTATAACCTAATTCAGAGGGGACAAATGTTCCTAAGATTCTCATAAAATTACCTAGGGCATATTTACACCCTATGAACTTATCTTCCAAGTTCCATGACCATTCAAGGACATATGACCCTATGTCCTTCACAAGGCTCAAAGTGCAACCCAAGGGTTAGAACTAGGGATCTAGGGCACATCCATCCCAAACCACCCCAACCCACTCATGGGGGTGTTTTATATGATTCTAAACCTGTGACCAAAGTTTCATCACTTTTGGATGAGGGTTGACCCCTTAAATCCACCAAGAGCGCTTTTGACCTCTTAACCCTTAGTTTGACCAATTTTGGGGTAGTTAAATACCCAACCAAATCAATCCCAAATGGGATAAAATTTTTACCAGGGTCATATCATGACCCTAAGGACCACCCACTAAAATTCGGAGGTGTTTGGATGTCATTAGACCATAAAATTAATTTATATATGAATTATTAAATTTTTACAAAAACTTTAGAAAAAGTTTATCCAAAAATTCTCATTTTTGGATATGATTAGGGGGTAGGTATAATTAGACTATGTTCCAAATTTCAGAGTATTTGGATGGCTGGGTTGATGAGGGCACGCAAATCAAGCTCAGGTCAACCCTTTGTACATGTTGCACCATTTTGAGTGTTGTGGTCACACCCTTAGGCCAAATCGGCTCAAATCAATTTTAAATTAAAGTAGACATCATAGGCTACAAGTTTGGTATATATCACTTTTTTAGTAGAGGGCTCTAAGTATTTTCTATAATTCTTTTTAACTACCGCCAGTAAAGGAACAGAAATAGGAATATCAAATATATTATTACATAAACGTGCACAGATCTTAGAGCACAAACGAAGGGCATCCCTTCATCTTCTCCAATAAGCCAACGGCTATGGTCGGGCCGTCCTGTAGCAACTTGGGAGGTGATTTCCCGGCCACCTAGACGCTCTCCCGGTCGGCCAATGCCTTCACCACCTCTGTTGAGGTGGCGGCCGGCGATGTACGGTTGTTGGCCGGTCGGAGGCGGCCAAAATCGGGAATTTGAACAAGAGATGAAAATCTTAAACACAAGCTTTCGGCCATGCCGATACAAGACCAATTGGCCCTAAATCTAGTGGTAAAATGAAGAGATCTACCCACTAAGAAACAGATGAGAGGAGAGGACCAGGCCTGTGTGGAGGGGTGATTCCTTGCGGATCTCCTGTTGGCCATGGCCGACCATGGAGCTTTTGGAGCCATTGCATCCTCCACACCAACAAGCTCGATTTATTCAAGTGAGCAGGGGAAAATGATCCTCTCAGTCCTCTGAAGATTTTTAATTAGCCAATTTGGGGAGAGGGAGGGTCATGGCATCAATTGTCATGAAGGCCATTAATGGCCATTTTTGGCCAAGGTGGAAACCTCTCAATTCAGCTCTCATGTGGGCTGGAAAACCCTCTAATCTTCTTGTAACAGCCAGAGGAGATGAATCCCCATCAACGGAGAGATCAAATGGCCTCCCTTGGCCATGAATTTCATTAATCCCTCTCTTTCTCTCTCCTCCATTTTTGGAAAATGAGATTTCTCTCTCCTAGTTGTTGGAACATGGTCTTCCGCATCTCCTAGGTTTGAGAATAACAAATCCTATGTGTATTTGATCTTGTGTGTTTAAGTGTGCAGGATAACAAAGTCCACATGACTCAAGGATTACATAAGAAGGTTGCCCCCAAATTTGAGCCATCAAATCCAATACTCCCTCTAGCGTCGGCGATATCAACTAACGCCTGGCGCTAGCGCTAAGGAACCGCTGAAATGCAGAATGTCGTTCGACGAATGAGGAAGCGCGCTCGACAAACTGCTTACTCTACCACGGCGCGGTAGTACTAGCGCAGGCGCTAGCTGTCGTTCGACGAACTGTTAGCGGCGCTCGACGAAATGCTCGTAATGGCGTTCGACGAAAATTCGCTCGACAAACTCTTTGCTGCGTTCGATGAAATTTCGTTTGACGAAATGTTGGCTTAAGCACAAATGCCGGGAGTACTTATAGAAGGAGATAGCGCCAGGCGATACCCGATAACGCAGGCGATAGCGAGGAGCACAGTAGGCAAGAGAGAATTGTTTCCTCCGATTGAAGATTCTGCCGCGCAGAATATGTCCTAATATGGGATAGCGCCGGCGGTAGCACTAGCGCAGGCGCTAGCGCTAAGTCTATAAAAAGGACATCTTGGCTCCGTCTTCTTCATCCTCTAGAGATCCAGAATTCCAGAGCTTCGTGCCGCAGCATAGAGAGGAAGTTTCAGAGAGATACTCCCACAAATCTATAAAGGCTAAAGGAGATCCGTGGAGAAGATTTCAACACGCGTCATCATCGTGACGAAAGACTGCATCAACTACGATCAAACTCTGCGTCTTCGTCTACTTCTCCAAGAGATTCACATTGAGGGAGTTTTTACATTATTGTCTTTTTATTTCACATCTTCTCTTTTAAATCGTGTAGTAAATTCGCCTCGTGTTGGCGACTAGGTCTGGGTAGGATTTAGGGCTGAAATTCGCCTCGTGTTGGCAACTAGGTCTCGGGTGTAGGTCTAGGGGGTGCTCGAGGCCATATCCGGGGAAGGGTTGGCTAGAGCGGCTTGAGGCCGTATCTGGGGAAGGATAGGCTAAAGCCAACCGGTTCGTGGGGATACGAGTCAGTATAGAAAACAAAAAGAGTCTTTCATATTTCGCTTTGATTTCTAGCGTCATTGAGATCAAATTTGTAATCAATTTTATTAATAATAATCATTTCTCTCTTTGTGTAATAAAATTGATTTGTTCTTCATTTCTCTAAATTGTTTATTATCCTCTCCTTTATTATAAAATAATTTAGATCTTTAAACAAAAAAACTATTTTGATCTCTTATCATATGCAAGTATTTCAAAATATAATATAAGTTTTTTAAATCCCTTATTCACCCCCCCCCCCTAAGGGCGCCTACCGATCCAACACTAGTCACCATTTATAAAAATTGAGTGGCAACTCCTAGTAATTATCATCCTCCTAAGCTAGTAGGCTACTCCAATTAGGCCTAGCCTAAGTGGATTGGGCTTGATTTGGGCAAAATAGGAAATTTTGACCTAAAATTAGGGTTGAGTTGACTTTGGTCAAATTGACCACTTGGGTTGACCCAAATGGGTGTGTAGTTACCCATTGGACTTCCCTAAGGGTTAGGAAGGTCTAGGTAGGGTCAATTTGGCAAGGTGGAGGCCAATTTACCCACAATAGGGTAATTTGACCAAAATAGGGCTAGAGTTGACTTAGGTCAAATTGGCCAACTTGGTGGCCCCATGATGGGGATTTTTGGTCCATTGGGTTCCTAATATACTTATAAGGGTAGGAGCAAGGTCAATTTGGCATGGTGAAGGCCAATTGACCCTAATTAGGCTACTTTGACCAATTTAAGGTTAGGGTGGACTTTGGTCAACTTGACCACTTTGGTTGACCACAATGGGTCCTTAGTGCTCTAAGGGACCCCTAATGGGTTAGGGATGTTATGGTGGGGTCAAAGGAACATGGTGAGGACCTAGATTCCAACCCTAAGCTTGGTAACTAGAGATTGCTATTTGCAGACCAAGGTGCTCTTTCCCTTCAAGATTAAGGCCAAGTGGTCTCTTCAAGCTTCCGAGGGTTTTGTCATGACCTAGTCATGACAAAACCACTCTAGGGGTGTAGTTGTTTGGGGGATGTTACACAACATGGCCATCAAAAAATTTGGAATTAGTCAAAAATCCCTGGACATGATTTTGGGGAACCAATATTATGGTTCTGGAAAATTTGGGCTCGGATATCAAAGTAGTAGCTACCGCCCGGCGGTAGCCACTAACGCTGGCGGTAGCCACTAACGCTGGCGGTAGCCCCTCATATAAAAAAACTTCTGTTTTTTTTAAAAAATCAAACCTCATCCAGTAAGAGCAATATACAATTCCAGAAAAGAGTCTTAACCCCCTTTATTTCGTGTGTAAACTGTCATAGGTTTGGACACACGTCTAGCTCTTGCAGGAAAATTAAACAGGGATTTTTAAAATAAATCTAGGTACCTTAGGCATCCACTTATTCTATGGGTGGTACCTCTTAGGTATCCGGATCTTTACTCTCATCTCCTTTCTAGGTTTGCAGGAACGCTAAGGATACAAAGAATGTATGGTACTTGGACTCGGGCTACTCCAAGCACATGACGGGCAACAAAGCAAAGTTCCTTAGCCTAGAAAAGAAGAAGGGAGGGATCGTAACCTTTGGAGATAACGGTAAAGGAAGGATCATGGGAGTCGGTACAGTGGGTAACAAATCCTTTACTATCTCTAATGTTCTTTATGTAAAAGGTCTAAAACATAACTTAATATTTATTAGTCAATTGTATGATAAAGGATTAGATATTTTATTTGAGTCATCCACAAATTTTTGCAAAATATTTAATCCTAACACAAAAGATGTTATACTAACTGCACCTAGAACTCACAACGTATATATAGTTTCATTTCATAATCTTTCCATGTCATCTATAAAATGTTTTATAACTAAAAATGACGAGTTAGAACTTTGGCATAGACGTTTAGGTCACGCTGGTACAAAGCTCATTTTAAAACTAGCCAAAAAGGATTTGATAAGAGGATTGCTTAGACTAAATGGAAATTTATCTTCACTATGTTCTTCATGTCAAAAAGGAAAATTTACAAAATCTTCTTTTAAAAGCAAAAACAAAATTTCTACTACAAGTCCTTTGCAATTAATTCATATGGATCTCTTTGGCCCCGTTAGCACCGTAAGTCTTGGTGTTAGAATATATATTTGTGTTCTAATAGATGATTTCTCTAGATATTGTTGGACACTATTTCTCTCTTCCAAATATGATGCATTTTGCGATTTTTCAAAATTATGTACTCGTATTCAAAATGAACTAGATTTAAAAATAAAATGCTTTCGATCAGATCATGGAGGAGAATTTGAAAATGAACATTTTAACTCTTTTTACGAAATGTTAGGTATTAAGCATGAGTTCTCTACTCCGCGCACACCTCAACAAAATGGTGTTGTAGAATGAAAGAATATGACAATTCAAGAACTAGCATGTACTATGCTATCTGAGTATAAACTACCTAAGTCTTTTTGGGTCTAAGCCGTAAGCGCATCATGTTATGTAATGAATAGAGTCATGCTTCGTCCATCATTAAATCTCACACTGTATGAACTATATTATCAAAAGAAACCTAACATATCATATTTTAAAGTATTTGGTTGTAAATGTTTTATTCTCAATACAAAAGATGCCTTAGGAAAGTTTGATGAAAAATGTGATGAAGGAATATTTCTTGGTTACTCTTCAACTAGTAAAGCTTATAGAATATTTAACAAAAGAACGAGTAAGGTTGAAGAGTCTATTAGTGTAAAATTTGATGAATTTATTCCTTGTGTAGAAAAACTTCCTACATGTACAAATGATAAACCCTTGCCAACTTTGGAGCACGACGAAGAGGAACCTTCCAAAGAAGAGGAGGAGGAGGCCAAGGAAGATGAATATGTGCCCCCAAGCATCTTAAACTTCTCAAAGAATCATCCAAAGGAGCTAGTTATTGGCGAACCATCTATTAGGGTAAGAACTCGATCTTCTCTTCATGAAACGTTTTCGAATATTTGCTTTGTCTCCGAAATTGAACCTAAAAATGTTTCAACCACTTTAAATGATGAATTTTGGTTTCTGGCTATGAATGAAGAGTTAGATCAATTTGAATGAAATAAAGTCTGGAATCTAATAGAACGTCCATCTAATCATCCCATTATTGGCGTAAAATGGATTTTTTAAAATAAATTAGATGATGAATCTAGAATTACAAGAAATAAAGCTCGCTTAGTCGCTCAAGGCTTTTCTCAAATCGAGGAGGTAGATTTTGAAGAAACATTTGCACCAGTTGCTCGCTTAGAATCTATAAGAATTTTTTTGGCATTTAAGAGTTTTAAAAGAATAAAATTATTTCAAATGGATGTTAAAAGTGTTTTTTACGTGTTTATAAAAGAATAAGTTTATGTAGAACAACCCCCCAATTTTACAAATGAAAATTTTCCAAATCATGTTTATAAATTAGAAAAAGTGTTTTATGGTTTAAAACAAGCGCCTCGTGCATGGTATGAAAGACTTACATCATTTTTATTAAAGCACGGTTATGTCATGGGAAGTGCCGACAACACACTATTCATTAAGCATAATAATAATGATTTAATTATTTTACAAATATATGTTGATGATATAAATTTTGGTGTCACTAATGAAGAGTTGTGTAATGAAGTAGTCTTAGTAATAAAAAATGAATTTGAAATGAGCCTTATAAGAGAACTCTCTTATTTTCTTGGTTTTCAAATTTCACAATGAAATGATGGTATTTCTATTTGCCAAACAAAATATGTTCATGATATGCTTACACAATTTGGATTTGAAAATCTTAAACAAGCTTCTACTCTTATGAGTGCCTCTTTAAAACTAGGAAAAGATGAATCTGGAATTTCTATCGATCAAACTTTATATAGAGGTATGATTGGATCTCTTTTTTACTTAAGTTCATCTAGACCAGATATAATGTTTGTCGTATGTTTATGTGCTCGCTTTCAAGCCAATCCAAAAGAATCTCATTTAAAAGCGGCAAAACGTATTTTTAGGTATCTACTAGGGTCATCTATATTAGGATTATGGTACCCGCACAATGATTCGTTTACATTACACAGCTATTTCGATTTGGAATACGCTGGATGCTCACTAAATCAAAAAAGCACTAACGTTATTTGTCACTTGTTAGGACCCTCATTAGTAGCATGGTCTAGTAGGAAATAATTTTCGGTTGCACTCTCTACCACGAAGGCTGAATACATTGCTCTTGGGAGTTGTTGTGCACAAGCTCTCGATGAGCTAAACTCTAGAGGATTTTGGTTTTCATCTCAAAAATATTGATCTCAAATGTGACAACAAAAGTGTCATAGATCTTACAAATAATCTCGTACACCACTCTAGATCCAAACACATAGATGTTCGTCATCACTTCATTAGGGATCATATTAAGAAAGAGCATGTAAAAGTAAGTTTCATTGGTACGGACTCTTAACTTGCTGACATATTCACTAAACCTCTGCCCGATGCAAGATTTCGATTGTTAAGACTTGAATTCGGTGTCCTATATCTCTCGGGTTAAGTCACATTCATAAATGCAATCGTTTTATGCATTTTTACCTATCTAAACATCTCCAAATATCTGAAATTTTTGCATGAAACTAATATTTGGACACTTATTCAAGATCAAAAATTAGATTTTTCAAAATCCTGAAATTTAGTGTACTATTTGCCGCGCTCGCGCTAGCGCCGGCGCTAGCCCACCTCTCTGATTTTCTGTATTTTTAAAAGTTCCTAAAATCACTAAAAATATGTTCTTTCATATGTACTACTTATTTTTGCATTTCTGCGAGTAATTGATTTTTAAAAAATTAAAATAAAAAAATTACAAAACCAAATTACAAAAATATTTTTATTCTCTTCATTTCTTTGTTTATTTGTTTGATTTCTATTTCTATATGCAGAAATCAAATATAAAAATATAAAACAAAAAATTATTTTTTGAACTTAAACTTTTTCTATTTACATGTATCTTGCGAAAGGGAGATTTAGGATGTCACCCCATCACATCTCCTAGTACCGGTGCGAACCCCTCACATGGTAGACCTCGGGAAGTCCATGATCAATTATATGAGTTCAAATTTTAAATCAAAATTGGTAATCTTCAGCTTAACATGCAGATTGGTAATCTTCTCCTCCCCTTCTTTGCTATTTTCCACTATCTTCTTCTCTATTTCAGAGTGTTGATGGATTATGGATTGGGAGAGAGTTTGAAGAGTGCTATCCACATCATCCAAAATACTTTCCTTGACCTTGTCAATGTGGGTCATGACATGGCTGCTAGATGTGTTAGCCACTTATGCCATCCTTGCAACTGCATTCTCCCAGACATTTTGGTTTTTGTAAAGATGATTCTTTACATATGTGATGTCTTTTGTGGAGTCCCCTTGATGATCAGCAATTTGCTTCAGTACAGTGTGCTGAGCAGCAACTGTGCCTTTGGCCATTTCAAACCATCTTGTCTTTTGCAGGAGGATATGATCTGATGCAGTCTTGACATCAGTAACCTGGGCATTCAGCTCAGTTTTCACTGCAGCCACTCTTGACTCCATTCTTTGCTCACTGGCCTGGATCTCCTGAGTCAATGCAGTTCTTGTTGCATGCAACTCATCCCTTATCTGAGCAGAGACATCATGGACCTTTTCAGCAACAATCTTTTTCATAGACAACATCTGACCCTCAATCATTGTTTGCATGGAGTTTAGCAGGTCAGATGTGTTCAGAACAGCAATTGGCTTTTCCTGGGCCAATTCCTTTTCAACCACCCCTTCAGCTTTACTATGAGCAATATCCCTTTCATCATCAGGGATCTGCTCCTCCTCAGATGGGGCATTAGGTGTACCTTGAATATTTGGGGGGGGGGGGGGGGGGGGGGGTTGGTTCCTGTTGATGTTCCTCCCCACTAGCATACCCACCTCCACCTTCATAGGCAGGGCTATGCTCCCCCTCACTTGGGGCATCCATAGATGGAGAATTTTGTCTAAGGTCACCTGCAAAATGATTGATGAGTTAAACACCTAGACTATACTATTGATAGAGAGGAGAGGCCTAACTGAAATCCTAATTTACCATGGATAGGTGAATTGGGAACTTCATCTTCAGCTTGAGGAACAGCTAGATCAGTATTCATCTGAGATGGCTCAGAATTGGGTTCAACTCTTCCTTGGGCTCCTCATCCCTTCTTGTCCTGGGAACATCTTCATTATCTATATTCATTGGGCTGCTGGAAGATCTAAGGTCAGACCCATCTGATTTTGAGGATGAATCAGATTTCTGCTGGGATGACTTTTTCTTCTTTTCCTTTGCCACAGATGGCTGGCTCATATGGAGCACTCTGGAGAATCTATCCAGAGTCTTAATGTCCATTCTTTTGAGATAATGGAGATTGGACCCCTTTGAATTTGCAAAAGTTTCTGAATAAGTATTCTGTAGGTACAGAGATAGAATCCTTCCTATATTGGGGGCATGTAGACATTCCTTTATCCTTTGAAAAACAACTTCCCCCCATGAAGTTTTCTTGGACAAAATTATCCTTGTCATTAGTTCAAACATGAACTGTGATGCAGTTTCATGTGAACCTGGCTTGCATAGGATGGCTTTGCCTACTATGTCAGACAACAGCTTCCCCTGTTGATTGAAGAACTTCCTCCTTAGACAACTAGTCTTAGCATCACTGTACCCTGCCCATTTTAGGGCAGTCTGCTTATCATTTTCAGATATCTCCTCCTCTTCATTTTTACTTCAGGGAGTTAATTTCAGTCCCTTCTCCAGCCTTTTGGCTGTTATCTTTATCTTCTCAATTCCTATTTTGGACTCCAGGATGGTTTTGGAAGGAGATAATTTGACATTAGTGAACCATTCCAGAACTTCAGTTCTGAGAATGCAGCAGGGTTCAGACAGCATATGTTCCAGACCTTGAGCTTCCAACAGATGAATCACTTGTCCTATTTCTTCTGAGGCATGAGAGAATCCATCTCTGACGATTTCATAGCCATCCAGGAGATCTTTTGAACTTTTTGGCGCCATGGAAGCAGAAAATCGAGGCGCTGAGACGGGAGAGAAGATGAATCATCTCGGCGGCTAAGGGTTTGACTTGGTGGTGTGTTTTAAGTCACAGTGTATCTATTTATAGAATTTCAGTTTCGTTTTTATTAACCCTAGGTTTTTAGATTTAATTACCTTATTGTGTTAAGGAATTTTTGGGTTAATTAACGATTGATTATAAGATCTCATTTTGAACATACCCCATCTCAGCGGTTCAGCTGAGACGGAGACCTAGGCCGCTGGGACAGTGAACTGTTAACCGCTGGGACAGATTGCTCATCTCAGCGGTTCAGCTGGGATTTTTCCCAGCTGATTCAGCTGAACATGCTTCTGTAGTTTAGTTGATCATAAGGTTTAGACCTAATGTAGATATTTTGGCTGAAGAAATGTCCTAGTCATGTCACTAAGTTGTAATGTATAATAATGTAAAGTTTTATAATTCAGAATTCAGAATCAACAATAGTGACAGCTACTACTCATACATTTAGGACTATTCCATACTAAGCATGCCAACATCAATTTTGAAAGCATTAAATTTAGATTCATCCAGTGGCTTTGTAAAGATATCAGCTACTTGTTTGTCAGTGGGGACAAATTCAAGACATATATCTTTACATTCTACATGTTCTCTAATAAAATGATATCTAATCTCTATATGCTTAGTCCTGCTATGAGAGACAGGATTTTTAGCAATAGAGATTGCACTGGATGAATCACAATATAAAGGAGATTCCCTTACCTTGAGGTTGTAATCCTCCAACTGATGTTGGGTCCAAAGGAGTTGTGCACAACAACTACCTGCAGCAATATATTCAGACTCAGCTGTGGATATTGCCACACTGGTTTGTTTCTTGCTGCTCCAAGATATCAATCTTCTCCCTAGGAATTGACAAGTACCACTTGTACTCTTCCTGTCTTCTTTGCAACCTGCAAAATCTGCATCTGAAAAGCCTGTTAGTTCAAAGTCATTATTCTTAGGGTACCACAGGCCAAGATGCAAGCTGCCCTTAAGGTATCTCAAAATCCTCTTCACAGAGGTGTAGTGAGATTCCTTAGGACAGGCTTGATACCTAGCACAAACACATGTAGAATACATAATGTCTGGCCTACTAGCAGTCAAGTACAATAGGGATCCAATGATACATCTGTACATGGACTCATCAAAGGCCTTTCCCTTTTCATCCTTGTCTAATGATACATTAGATCCCATGGGTGTTTTCATGGTGGAGGCTGATTCCATCCCAAATTTCTTGATGAGCTCCTTAGTGTACTTGGTCTGGAAGATGAAAATTCCATCATCAGACTGTTTCACTTGGAGCCCAAGGAAATATTTGAGTTCACCCATACTGCTCATTTCAAACTCCCCCTGCATTAGATTTGCAAATCTCTTGCAGAGGTTGTCATCAGTAGACCCAAAGATTATGTCATCAACATAAATTTGGACTAAGAGACACTTGCCCCTTGTTTCCCTAAGAAACAATGTGCTATCAATCTTCCCCTCATGAACTTGTTCTTGAGGAGAAAGTTGGACAAAGTCTCATACCAAGCTCTTGGAGCTTGCTTGAGACCATATAATGCTTTCCTAAGAAAGTAAACATGAGAAGTTAGGGTTGGATGCACAAAACCTGAAGGTTGTTCAACATATACCTCTTCCTTCAAGTCTCCATTGAGGAAGGCTGATTTGACATCCATCTGGTAGACTTTGAACCCCTTGTGGGCAGCATAGGCAAGGAATAGCCTAATTGCTTCCAACCTTGCAACTGGTGCAAAGGTTTGATCAAAGTCTATACCTTCCTCTTGCCTGTATCCTTTGGCTACTAGTCTGGCTTTGTTCTTGATGATTGTACCATTCTCATCAAGCTTGTTCATGTATACCCACTTAGTGCCAATCACATTGTGTCCCTGAGGTCTTGGCACCAGCTTCCAAACTTTGCATCTCTTGAATTGTAGGAGCTCTTCTTGTATGGCTTCAATCCAGAAGGTATCTTGATTGGCCTCTTCAAACTTCTTGGGCTCCATTTGAGAAAGAAAGCTCAAGAATAGTGCTTCATTATGAGCTCTACTTCTTGTCAGTATGCCTTGGGTATGATCTCCAATTATTAGATCTCTTGGATGATCTCTCAGGTGCCTTGCAGCAGCTGGAAGAGGATCCTCTGGTGGTTGTGGTTGTTCCACTGGTTCAGCTGTGACTTCACCATCTTGTACCTCTTCTTCTTCAGGAATTGCAGCAGCTATTTGTGTTTTGCTGCTGCTGGGCTTGTCTTGGACAGTCAGCTCATGCAACCCTTCTTCATTTCCTGTCAAAATAGAAGAGCTAGACCATTCTTTGTAGAGAATGCTGGTCTCATCAAACACAACATGCGTAGATTCTTCTACAACATGGGTTTTCTTGTTATAAACTCTATAAGCTCTACTATGTGAGCTATACCCAACAAGAACCCCCACATTGCATTTTTCTGCAAACTTTGTTAATTGAGATTTTCCATTATTTAGAATGTAGCATTTGCAACCAAAGATTCTAAAGTAAGAAATTGTAGGTTGTTTGCCTTTCAGAATCTCATAAGGGGTTTTCCCAAGGACCTTATTGATGGAGGCTCTATTGAGAACATAACATGCTGTATTGACTGCCTCAGCCCAGAAGTATTCTGGGAGTGAGGAGTCACTAAGCAATGTTCTCTCAGCTTCTATCAAGGTCCTATTCCTCCTCTCAGCCACACCATTTTGCTGTGGAGTCCTTGGGGAGGAGAACTCTTGGGTGATACCAAATTCTTGACAAAATTTTGTCATGGCTTCAGATTGAAATTCTATGCCATGGTCAGTTCTTATCCTGACCACAGTACATAGTAGATCATTCTGAATAGCCTTGACATAATTTATAAAGACATGTAAGGTATCTGACTTCTTCTTAAGGAAGAATACTCATGTATACTTTGAATGATCATCCACAATTACCAAGGTATACAACTTCCCACCTAGGCTCTGAATTGGCAAAGGACCAAACAAGTCCATGTGCAATAGGTATAAACACCTTTCAGTATCCTTGGAGCCAATACTTTTAAAGGTGGTCCTAGTTTGCTTACCCATTTGGCAAGCATGACAGGGACCACTTTTAACACATTTTAGTTTAGGACTATTTCTAACAAGGTTTTTAGAAAATAATCTATACATTGTCTTATAGTTAATGTGGGCAAGTCTCTTGTGCCATTGGACACAAAGAGACTCGCTTTCATTAGCTACAAGGCACACAAAAGAGATAGAATAATTGCAAATGAAGTCTAAGCAATAAACATTTCCACTCCTGGTGCCTGAGAGAATGGTCTCCAAGTCATTAGACTTTTTGATCAAGCACTTGTCATTGTGGAATTCAATGACATAGCCTAAGTCACATAGTTGGCTTATGCTTACAAGGTTGTGTTGCAACCCTTCACCATAAGCTACCCTTGTGATTGAGACTATACCATTTGAAATCATACCATATCCTTTGGTGATTCCCTTTTCAGATCCACCAAAGATAACTTTGGGTCCATTCTTCACTGGATGGTAATCCTTTAGAAGATCCTTAGTTCCTGTCATGTGCCTTGAGCACCCACTGTCCAAGTACCATATTTGATTGAGACTGGTACTTAAACTAACCTGCAACACAAAATTTAATGTACCTTAGGATCCCAACTGACTTTGGGTCCTAGGTTCATGTTAACACCATAGAGAATATTCCTAGAAAGGGCTGGTTTGGCTTGAGGTTCAATCTTTGCCTTTGGCACATTGGGGTTTTGCCAACAATTAATTGCAAAGTGTCCCGCTTTGCCACAGCACCAACACTCATGAATGTTGTATCTTCTCTTCTGAGCATTTCTTGAGGATTGTGCATCACAGTCCTTATG
This sequence comes from Dactylorhiza incarnata, assembly GCA_033032865.1. NCBI lineage: Eukaryota > Viridiplantae > Streptophyta > Magnoliopsida > Asparagales > Orchidaceae > Dactylorhiza > Dactylorhiza incarnata. The sequence goes on from JAWHQI010000047.1 coordinate 2,359,157, forward strand.
TCCAGGAATAGATACAACATCATTCTTCCTGTTCCTCTCAGCAATGATTTGACTGAATATCATTATGTGTGTTGTCTTGATGCTCTTTGTCCTGATGGCATCAGCTTGCAATGACTTGGCAGCCATACAAGATTTGATGGCATCTGACACTGAGCACTCAGACATGTTTACAGATTTGGCAGCAGTCATTTTCTTGACTGATTCAACCTTAGAAGGGCTTGCCTTCTTATTCATGAATGATGGGGCTGAAGTACCAAAAACAAATGGTCCATGTTGGGCCATTTGAATTTCCTCATGGGGAGCCTTCATGGCACTCAATCCCATTCCCTTTCTTCCACTATATGAAGGAGCATTTTCCTTCCTATAGCACCTCTCATTCTTCCAGTGACCATAAATGCTTTCATGGTCATACCTGTTGGAGGGAAGTATTACCTTTTGAAAGGTGGGTTGAGGTTTAGCCTTCTCCTTGCTCTTTACTCCACTCCCTTCTCCTACTTCCATTTTATTGAACCCTAAACCTCTCCTATTGGTTTGAAAGGAGAAGGTGTCAATAATAGGTAGCACGGATTTGGGCTTGGAGAATTGAGCCACCAGCATCCTCTCCTTGAGGAGCTTTTCTTCAAGATCCTTAATGATCTTGTTCTTGTGGCTTATGGTGCCCACATGGATGATTGACATTCCCTTTAGCTTGCCAATCTCCTTGCTCATTAGAGCTAGCTGGGTAGCATGCTCATTGCACTCAGATTTTGATTGCTTTACGGAAGTAATTTCTTGGGCTTGCCTCTTGGCTAGCTTTTTGATCTTTTTCAGAGCTTCCAGGAGTGCACCATACCTATCAATCAATTGATTGACATCCTCCTCAGAATCTGATTCACTTCCAACTTTAGATTGAGGAGATTCAGATTCTGGACCTTTTTCATAATCAGAAGAAGAAGAAATGCAGTGTAACAATACCTGCTCATGTTCTGAATTGCTGTAGCTGTCCTCATTTTCAGTTATAGCTATCAGCCCATGGTCTTCTAGAGTGACCTCATCCTCCTCTACATCACTATCTGAATGTGATAGAGGGGCCCTGATTCCTATCCTGGTAGCAGGACAGTCTTCTTCCTCCTGATCAGCAAACAGCCCCAAGTAGGCTTCCTCCTCACCATCTGAATCTGAAGATGAAGATTCAGATTCACTCCAGCTTTTGCCTTTCTTAGCTAGGAAAGATTTTTCTCCCTTCCTCTCCTTCTGGTGATGAGGCTTCTTGTCACCTCTTTCCTTTCTCTTGACTGGACAGTCAGCAATGACATGTCCAGGCTTACTACAGCAATAGCAAATTATGTTAGTTGAAACATGTTTACTAGATTTAGAGTCATACCTATCCCCTTTGGGATGTTGCCTCTCAGATCTGTAATGATCCTTCTTGGGATGAGAAGTGGAGGAAGGTTTATTCTTCCATTGTTTCCTCTTGATCATCTTCTTGAACTGCCTTGTGAAGGCAGCAAACTCCTCATCAGAAGAGGAGCTGTCTAAATTGCAGCTCTCAGACTTCTCAGATTCAGCAGCCTTTCTTGGAGGTGACTGCACTCTACCTTTGTTCTTCTTAGAGCTTTCAGCTTTGAGAGCAACAAATCTCTCCCTTGTGTGAGCCCTGGAGGAATTGTCCTCCTCCTTTCTTGCAGAAAACTGCATCTCATATGAGGGCAGTTTCCCAAACAGTGTATGGGTAGGGGTTTCTCCAAGTCTTGCCCCTTCCCTGATTGCACATATTTTAGTGTCCCAATCTCTAGTTAGAGATCTAAGGAACTTTTCATTGAGTTCATAATCTGTGAACACCCTTCCATAGGTTCTTAGTTCATTTACAATCCTAAAGAACCTTTCATAGCACATGGAGATATTCTCCTGGCTTAGTTGTCTGAAGGCTTCATACTCCTGATTGAGGAGTGACTTTCTATCATCCCTCACTTCAGCTGTTCCCTCCATATAACAACCAATGTGTCCCATATTTCCTTGGCAGTTTGGCAGTGTACCAAGTTCTGAAATGTAGTGTCATCAATGGCATTTACTATTATGTTTTGGGCTCTCTTGTCCATAGTGTACAGTGCTATCTCATCATTGGTCAGCTCAGAAAATACCTTAAGTACTTTTCTAGTAGGGTCAATAGTGGAGACTTTCTCAAAGGTATAAGGACCATTTTTGACAGTCAAAAAGATCCTTGGGTCTGAGGCTTCCATGAATAGCCTTACCCTTTGCTTCCATATACCAAAGTTTTCTTTGTAGCATATGGGCAACTTCATTGACCCCAACTCTTTCTTCATTCCACTGTTGGCCAATGGATTTCAGATTTGACTACTCCTGTTTAGGATCTGATCAGACTATTAAGTCCTTTTGATCAACCTATCTCTGATACCACTTGAAAGTTTATATAGGTGTAGTCAATAATACCTGGAGGGGGGTGAATAGGTTTTACTTATTTTCTTTATATAATCCTAATGTATCTAGCTGCAGAAAACTCAATCACAGAAAGCACACAATGATTTATAGAGGTTCCTCAAGACAGGGTGTCTTGAGTAGTCCACTTTCCCCCTTCACCTTTCTAACAGTGAGTTAGACAAGGCCACAAACTCCAATCTCAGCTCCTTGAGCTTACACCACAAGTTCCTCAGAACTTCTCAGATCAAGAGTGATCCTACCTCAGGCACAGCAGCCCTACACTCAGGCTCAGCAACCCTACACCTCAGGCACAGCAGCCCTACACTCAGGCTCAGTAGCCCTACACCTCATGCTCAGCAGCCCTACACCTCAGAGTTATGTAACTCCTACCACTCAGAAATCACACAAATCTCCTACCTCAGACCTATCAAGAAGTCCTACCACTCAAGTTGTCAACACAGCTTTACACACAGGCTCAACAACCTTTCACTCAGGCAACAATGCCTTACAAGGATATAAGAGTGTTTGTACTAAATACAGAAGATAAAAGTATTACTCTCAGGTCTTCTGTTTCCTTTCTTCAGATATGAAGGACAGCAGCTTCAGATTTGAATCACCTTGATCTTCTCCTTCAGCAAAGCAGAAGATCAACTTGCCCTTCTTGAGTTGGTACAGGAAGAGCTAATTAATCTCCTTCAGAAGATTAACTTCAGCTCCAGAGAACAACTTCAACTAGCTGAAACGTGAATGCTCGATTGCAGCTTGCAGCAAAAGCTTTTCAATGGAACAGTGCTTGTTGTTGTGCCCTAGCTTTTGCTTTTATACCTTCAGAAGGCTTCAACGGCTATTTCGATCCTCCTGACACAGTATGGGGCAGATTGGAGTTGCTTTTCCCTTTTTATTTTTTCTTGCGCCAAAAGCAGATCCCATCAGCGCATTTGAATCTGTCTCAGCGGTTGGGCTGAGACATCTTCCAGTCTCAGCGGTTTGCTCCAGTCTCCTTCTCAGTGGATCCGATGAGACGGCTCCTCGTCTCAGCGGTTTTGACCTTTCGTCTCAGCGGTTCTGCTGAGACAGATCTTCATCTCCTTGTAGATGATTTCTTCTTATCAAAGGGCATGTTTGGCCCTTCCTTTTGAATCACCTGTGCCTGTATATCCTACACAAGTATAGTTTTGTTAAATACAATATGTCTTTAGCATTGAGAGTGATGCCTCTTCAAATCAAGGTAATATTGAGGGCAATATACCCAACACTCTTAATAATTAAGAAAAAATGGTTGTGCTTTCAAAATTACATTGGTTTGCAAAACAAGTGTATTCGGAGAACTTTGTGCAAAACAAAAAATCATAAAATAAATTGACAAATATAACTCCACCAAGCACTACTTGAACCTTCTGATAAGTCTTGATGAATATTGAGAGATTGAGCACCTTGGAAAGAATAGTAAAGTGCCATGTGCAAACCTTTCAGTTTTTTTTACACCACTTATTCTTAAGTACACCAGATCACAAAAATATCAATAAAGTGTGCAATCCCCCAAGCACTACTTTGCACCCAGATAAGTCTTCATGAGCATTGTGTGTGCAGAACACCTTTATAGTTGTACATTTTTTCTATGTGCATTGAAATGTGTGGAAGTAAAATTATTTGTGTTTTATTGTTCACTTTACTCTACATATGTCTTGTATTTTTGATTAAATCATGTGTTTACTCTCTTCAAAATACACTTATGTGCACATCATTATCTTCCATAACACTTCTTCTCATGAGTATTGGATCGTAATGCTAATTCTGTACTACTTTTTACATAAATGCACTAGATAACCTAGCATGCTTTCTACAATGTTTGGTATGTTTTGAATTTGTGAATTAAAATAACATTGTAGTAATCTCCTTTTGATATCATCTTTTCAGGCTTGGTTACTTTATTGTAAAACTTAACAATTTTAAAAGAAAAATAATTTACAAAAACATCTTCTTATTTTAGAATTTAACTCTTCTTTCTTCTTATGAATCGTCATGATTATAAAAAGATGTTTCTTGTATTTCTATAAGTCTTCCGCATCATTACCATATAATTTCTTACCTTGCGCTTTCATGCTTATTTAATGTCTTTTCTTTTGTGTGTATCATCACTTGAAATCTCAAAATTTCTTTCCTTCAACAAGTGGTAGACTTGTTTGGTAAAATTTATATTGGTTGTTCTCAACATGAATATTATTTTTATGCCAAAAACTCTGATTTATTTCAATGGAATTTTTTATTCTAAAAACTCCTTATCATTTCATTTCCTCTAAGAAGTTCGATCATGCCTTATCTTTTTTTCAAAAACCTCTTTCTATGTCTCTTGCTACCTTAACCCACTTTTGCTAATAACAAAAGGGGGAGAACTATCATGATAAATAATAACTACTATCAAATGGGAAAGAACTAACATAATTAAGTCTTGAGTTGATAGCCTACATATAAGGGGAGCATTCACATAGGAGGGCATGTATTTAGGGGGAGCAATTCTAAATACCAAATAGACAATTATCTTATGTCATCACTAACACACACACAAGTAGGTTTCATCATGCTTTATGTATTAATGCTCTGATTTATCATTAATGGATTTGTTATTATTAAAAGGGGGAGAGTTTGTTAAAACATGGTCTTCCACATCTCCTAGGTTTGAGAAATATCATATGACTCAAGGATAACATAAGAAGGTCGCCCCCCCCCCCCCCCCCCCCCCCCCCCCCCCCCCGAGTATGAAGCCAAAATTCCATCATGCCCACTAGCATCGGTGCTAGCCACTAGCATCAGTGCTAGCCACTAGCGTCGGCGCTAGCCACTAGCGTCGGCGCTAGCCACTAGCGTCGGCGCTAGCCACTAGCGCAGACGCTAGCCACTAGCGCAGGCGTTAGCTCTGATTATAGCAATTTCGGGAGGCAAGTATAGAAGGCGCTAGCGGCTAGTGCATGCGCTATCTCGACGCACAAGAGGAATGTCAGCAGGGTTTCCTTGGAATGAAAGATGCGCACACGGAGAATATTTCCTAATTAAGGATAGCGTCGGCGCTAGCACATGCACTGCTCTCTCTCCTATAAAAGGAGCCCTCTTCTCTCGTTTTCAACACACATCATTGAGAGAATTCTAGTGCCAAAATACCAGAGCCCTATTCTGTCGAGAATTGATCTCCCACCCAAAGTTCCATGAATTTCTGAAGGAGGATTTCTTCATGCCGCATCCGACCGACGATCACTTCAACCACGCTTATTCTACAGTGGTCTTTCATCTCCAACTTCAGAAGTTCTTCAAGAGGGAGTTTTAATATTGTTGTTGTTCTTTTCATCTATTTATTATTGTAATCGTGTAGTAAATTCGCCTCGTGTTGGTGACTAGGTCTGTGTAGGACTAAGGGAGGAATTCGCCTCGTGTTGGCGACTAAATCTAGGTTTTGTTCTAGGGGGTGCTCGAGGCCATATCTAGGGAAGGATTGGCTAGAGCGGTTTGAGGCTGTATCCAGAGAAGGATAGGCTAAAGCCACCGGTTCGTGGGGATACGAGTCGGGATAGAAAACGAAAAAGACTTTTTACTATTCGCCTTCGACTTCTAGCATCATACAAAATAAAGTTTTGTAACCCTACATTTCATATTAATAAAATCATGACTCTATTTTATTTCACTTGATTTTTTTTGGTTTTGCACTATTTTGATCTCTTATTATTTCAAGTCATTCAAAATATAACAAAAGTTTTAAAACCTTATTCACCCCACCCCCCCCCCCCCCCCCACCCACTAAGGGCGCCTACAGATCCAACAACCCGCACCTCCTTTATTGCATCATCAACCTTGGAATAGGTACCCATAAACCCTAAAAATCTGAAATTTTGGGGGTACTTTGTTAGGTCTTTCAATGTATGTGTGCTTATGCTAGCAATGTAGGTTATTTTAGGAATAATAATGTGTGTATGTGATGTGTTATACCAAGAGTGTATTCAAATTTTGTGCATGATTGTGTGTTGTGTGTCTAATTTGCTTGTGTGTGTACATTTTGAATGTTTGTGTCTGTGATTGTCTGTGTCTGTGTCTGTGTCTGTCTGTGTCTCTGTGTATGTATGTGTATGTGTGTGTGTGTGCATGATGTAATATGTGTATGTTTTTGTAAATATTGTGTGTGTTTACATGAAAATGTGTATGTGTTGAAATATGTGTTGTTGAAGCCAGGAAAATCCTGACTCCAAAATTCGGATCAATGCAGCCGGAGGTTACTGATCCTGTGATCAAACTCCATGGCTCGGATAGCTAAAATAGGAGAGAGAAAATGACTATAAGCACACCCCAAGTGATCCAGCAGGGAGGTCCCACCACATACCCGGAAGTTTGAGAGAAACTTCCCCTCCGCAACCAAAAGTTAGGCGAGGTACTAGACGAGCATGGACTTGGCGAGTATCCAGCTTGGGGGGACCTCGACCACTTCCAAAGTGCCATTTCTAGTACCCTTGGGGGTCTATTTATAGAGAAATCCTGGGGGGATCCAGTCGAGTATACTTCCTATGCTCGCGAATTACAAGGGCTACTCGCTCATACTCGCGAGGTACTCGCCTAAGCTTGCCTCTGCTCGCCTCTGCTCGCCCCATGCTCGCCTCTTCTCGCCCATGCTCGCCTCTTCTCGCACATGCTCGCCTCTGCTCGCCCCATGCTCTCCTCTGCTCGCCTCTTGCTCACCCGTGCTGGCCCATGCTCGCATCTTGCTCACCTCTACTCGCCTCTACTCGCCTTTGCTCACCTCTGCTCGCTCAGCAAGGTCTGCGAATAGGTGTCTCCTTAGGCATTTCTGATCTCGACGAATTATGGGTTATACACAATCCCCGCTTTTTTTGAGTTCGATACGAGCTCGAAAAATCAATGTTGAACCCGTAGTTCGGAGAGATGGGCGCTAGACGGTATATGTGCGATGTCCTTCATAGGAGGGGATCTCAACTGTAGGGGGAAAAGAGTCGACACCTTGCAGGAGCTGAGCTCAACTAGAGGAGGAGAAAAGGTCAACACCTAATAGGAGCCAAGATCAACTGGAGGAGGAGAAAAGGTCGACACCTAACAGGAGCCGAGCTCAACTGGAGGAGGAGAAAAGGTCGACATCTCACAGGACACGAGCTCAACTAGAGGAGGAAGAAAGGTCGACACCTAACAGTAGTTGTGCTCAACTGGAGGAGTAGAAAAGGTCGACATCTCACAGGAGCCGAGCTCAACTGGAGGCGGATAGAAGGTCGACACCTCACAGGAGCCGAGATCAATTGGAGGAGGAGAAAAGGTCGACACCTTACAAGAGCCGGGCTCAACTGGAGGCGGATAGAAGGTCGACACCTCACAGGAGTCGAGCTCAACTAGAGAAGGAGAAAAGGTCGACACCTCACAGGAGCTGAGCTCACCTGGAGGAGGAGAAAAGGTCGACACCTCACAAGAGCCGAGCTCAACTGGAGGAGGAGAAAAGGTCGACACCTCACAGGAGCCGAGCTCAAATGGAGGCAGATAGAAAATCAACACCTCACAGGAGCAGAGCTCAACTGGAGGAGGAGAAAAGGTCGACACCTCACAGGAGCCGAGCTCAACCGGAGGCGGACAGAAGGTCGACACCTCACAAGAGCCGAGCTCAAATGGAGGCGGATAGAAGGTCAACACCTCATAGGAGCCGAGCTCAACCGGAGGTGGACAGAAGGTCGACACCTCACAGGAGCCGAGCTCAAGTGGAGGCAGATAGAAGGTCGACACCTCACAGGAGCCGAGCTCAACTGGAGGAGGAGAAAAGTTCGACACCTCACAGGAGCCGAGCTCAACTGGAGGAGGAGAAAAGGTCGACATCTCATAGGAGCTGAGCTCAACTGGAGGAGGAGAAAAGGTCGACACCTCACAGGAGCCGAGCTCAACTGGAGGAGGAGAAAAGGTCAACACCTTATAGGAGCCGAGCTCAACTGGAGGCGGATAGAAGGTCGACACCTCACAGAAACTGAGCTCAACTGGAGGAGGAGAAAAGGTCGACACCTCACAGGAGCCGAGCTCAACTGGAGGCGGATAGAAGGTCGACACCTCACAGGAGCCGAGCTCAACTGCAGGAGGAGAAAAGGTTGACAACTCACATGAGCTGAGCTCACTTGGAGGAGAAGAAAAGGTTGACACCTCACAGGAGCCGAGCTCAACTGCAGGAGGAGAAAAGGTCGACATCTCACAGGAACCGAGCTCAGCTGGAGGAGGAGAAAAGATTGACACCTCACAGGAGCCGAGCTCAACTGGAGGCGGATAGAAGGTCGACACCTCACAGGAGCCGAGCTCAACTGGAGGAGGAGAAAAGGTCGACAACTCACATGAGTTGAGCTCAACTGGAGGCGGATAGAAGGTCGACACCTCACAGGAGCCGAGCTCAACTGGAGGAGGAGAAAAGGTCGACACCTCACAGGAGCTGAGCTCACCTGGAGGAGGAGAAAAGGTCGACACCTCACAGGAGCTGAGCTCAACTGGAGGAGGAGAAAAGGTCGACACCTCACAGGAGCCGAGCTCAACTGGAGGAGGAGAAAAGGTCAACACCTCACAGGAGTCGAGGTCAATTGGAGGCGGATAGAAGGTCGACACATCACAGGAGCCGAGCTCAACTGGAGGCGGATAGAAGGTCGACACCTCATAGGAGCCGAGCTCAAATGGAGGTGGATAGAAGGTCGACACCTCACAATAGCCGAGCTCAACTGGAGGAAGAGAAAAGGTCGACACCTCACAGGAGTCGAGATCAACCGGAGGCGGATAGAAGGTCGACACCTCACAGGAACCGAGCTCAACTGGAGGCGGATAGAAGGTCGACACCTCACAGGAGCCGAGCTCAACTGGAGGAGGAGAAAAGGTCGACACCTCATAGGATCCGAGCTCAACTAGAGGAGGATAGAAGGTCGACACCTCACAGGAGTCGAGCTCAACTGGAGGCGGAGAAAATGTTGACACCTCACATGAGTCGAGCTCAACTAGAGGCGGATAGAAGGTCGACACCTCATAGGAGCCGAGCTCAAATGGAGGTGGATAGAAGGTCGACACCTCACAATAGCCGAGCTCAACTGGAGGAGGAGAAAAGGTCGACACCTCACAGGAGTCGAGATCAACCGGAGGCGGATAGAAGGTCGACACCTCACAGGAACCGAGCTCAACTGGAGGCGGATAGAAGGTCGACACCTCACAGGAGCCGAGCTCAACTGGAGGAGGAGAAAAGGTCGACACCTCACATGAGTCGAGCTCAATTGGAGGCGGATAGAAGGTCGACACCTCACAGGAGCCGAGCTGAAATGGAGGCGGATAGAAGGCCGGCACCTCACAGGAGACGAGCTCAACTAGAGGAGGAGAAAAGGTCGACACCTCACAGGAGTCGAGCTCAACCAGAGGCGGATAGAAAGTCGACACCTCACAGGAGCCGAGCTCAACTGGAGGCGGATAGAAGGACGACACCTCACAGGAGCCGAGCTCAACTGGAGGAGGACAAAAGGTTAACACCTCACAAGAGCCGAGCTCAACTGGAGGAGGATAGAAGGTCGACACCTCACAGGAGCTGAGCTCAATTGGAGGCGGAGAAAAGGTCGACACCTCACAGGAGCTGAGCTCAACTGGAGGCGGATAGAAGGTCGACACATCACAGGAGCCGAGCTCAACTGGAGGCGGATAGAAGGTCGACACCTCACAGGAGCCGAGCTCAAATGGAGGCGGATAGAAGGTCGACACCTCACAGGAGCCGAGCTCAAATGGAGGCGGATAGAAGGTCGACACCTCACAGGAGCCGAGCTCAACTAGAGGAGGAAAAAAGGTCGACACCTCACAGGAGCCGAGCTCAACCGGAGGCGGATAGAAGGTCGACACCTCACAGGAGCCGAGCTCAACTAGAGGTGGATAGAAGGTCGACACTTCACAGGAGCCGAGCTCAACTGGAGGAGGAGAAAAGGTCGACACCTTATAGGAGCTGATCTCAATTGGAGGAGGAGAAAAGGTCGACAGCTCACAACAGTCGAGCTCAACTAGAGGAGGAGAAAAGGACGACACCTCACAGGAGCCGAGCTCAACTGGAGGAGGAGAAAAGGTCAACACCTCACAGGAGTCGAGCTCAACTGGAGGCGGATAAAGGTTCGATACCTCACAGGAGCCGAGCTCAACTAAAGGAGGAGAAAAGGTCGACAACTCACAGGAGCCGAGCTCAACTGGAGGTGGATAGAAGGTCGACACCTCACAGGAGCCGAGCTCAACTGGAGGAGGAGAAAAGGTCGACACCTCACAGGAGCCGAGCTCAACTGGAGGAGGAGAAAAGGTTGACATCTCACAGGATCCGAGCTCAACTGGAGGAGGAGAAAAGGTCGGCACCTCACTGGAGCCGAGCTCAACTGGAGGAGGAGAAAAGGTCGACACCTCACAAGAGCCGAGCTCAACTGGAGGCGGATAGAAGGTCGACACCTCACAGGAACCGAGCTCAACTGGAGGAGGAGGAGAAAAGGTCGACACCTCACAGGAGCCGAGCTCAACTGGAGGCGGATAGAAGGTCGACACCTCATAGGAGCCGAGCTCGACTGGAGGAGGAGAAAAGGTCGACACCTCACAGGAGCCGAGCTCACCTAGAGGAGGAGAAAAAGTCGACACCTCACAGGAGCCGAGCTCAACTGGAGGTGGAAAGGAAGAGTCATCCGAGGAGGCAAGTAGCCGACTTGCTGGAGAAGGGCTCGGGCAGAGGCCTGGATTACGACAACTCCACAACTCGATAACTTCCTTTCACTCGAGGGGGCAAGTAGCCTGTAGGCAGGAGAGGGGCTCATGAAGTGACTCGCGCTAGGGCAACACCGTGCTGAAGGACTTATTTTCACCTGAGGGGGTGAGCAACTTCGGGCTAGGAGGGCGGCTTCTCTCCAAACGGATGAGAAGTACAATCGGGGGGGTGTAGCTCGACCAGCGTGCAAGGGGGAAGCTGATCTCGATCGTCAATGCAGAGGCTTGGTCTTAGGAGGACGCATTAGAAAACCCGGTATACTGTCCCATCACCCGCTCTGGATGTTATGAGAGCTAAGCAGGATACTCATCCTCTAACCCACTCGTGACGTGAATCGATGACCGCTTCGGCAGAATTTCATCGCATTGCATGGATAGGGCATGACTCTTGGGGGGGTCCTTTTGGACACACACTCGAGGTCTCCACTCTGCCTGCTGAGAAGTTTTCAAGAATCACAGTAATAATAACAGGAGTGAGAACATGTTAAGGCAAGTTGGGAGTGACAGTCAGGGAGGTCCAAGGGGACACACCATCCCGAGGCCTCCATCTTACTCGGATGCTGGATGTCGACCAGTAGGGAATGACAGTCAGGGAGGTCCAAGGGGATGCACCATCCCGAGGCCTCCATCTTGCCGCGCTGCTGAATGCTAACTAGTAGGGAATGACAGTCGGGGAGGTCCAAGGGGACACACCATCCCGAGGCCTTCATCTTACTCGGATGCTGGATGTCGACCAGTAGGGAATGACAGTCGGGAAGGTCCAAGTGGATGCACCATCCCAAGGCCTCCATCCTACCGCGTTGTTGAATGCTAACCAGTAGGGAATGACAGTCGGGGAGGTCCAGAGGGACACACCATCCCGAGGCCTCCATCCTATTGTGTTTGCTGAATGCTGGTTGGTCAAATCGGTAATCTCTTCGTCAAGTTGGGGGGGTTGGCGTACGGACTCTCCTCTGATAACCTCTCCAGCCAGATGGGAAGTGCAGTCGGGGGGTAACTCGACCAACGTGCAAGGGGGGAGCTGATCTCGACCGTCAATGCAGAGGCTTGGTCTTAGGAGAACTCTCTCTTGAGGCGTTGTCCTATCACCCAACTTGGGTTTTTATGAGAGTCAAGTCTGAGGCTTATCCCCCAATTGGTTTCCAGGTTGTGGAAGAGTCTTCATACTATCACTCAACAATCAGAGGGGATTAACCGCACCAACTCATATGATTGGAATAAACGATAAGCAACTTCTCTTTGTTGCGAGCTTTTTGCTCTCCTCCAAGTTGCTCTGGTAGTAAATTTGATCATCGCTTCACCGAGTTGGGGAGGTGGTGTCCAGATTCTACTCTGATAACCTCTCTAGTCGGATGAGAAGTGCAATCAGGGGGTCTCAGCCAACATGTAAGGGGGGAGCTGATCTCGGTCATCAATGCAGAGGCTTGGTCTTAGGAGAACTCACTCCCGAGGCACTGTCCCATCACCCGACTTGGGTTTTTATGAGAGTCGAGTCGGAGGCATGTTCCCCAACCGATCGTGGAGGTCCTATTTTACTTACTTTGAGACGCTTTAAAGAAAATGACACATGTATTTCAAGGGTCTATCTGACAGTGAAATTGATCATCGCTTCGCCGAGTTGGGTGGTTGGTGTCCAGACTCTACTCTGATAACCTCTCCAGTCGGATGAGAAGTGCAATCGGGGGTCTCGGCCAACATGTAAGGGGGAGCTGATCTCGGCTGTCAATGTAGAGGCTTTGTCTAAGGAGAACTCACTCTCGAGGCGCTGTCCCACCACCCGACTTGGGTTTGTACAAGAGTCGAGTCGAAGGCCTATTCCCCAACCGGTCGTGGAGATTAATTTTACCTACTTTTAGAAGCTCTTGCCATAAGAGAAAAACAACTCTCGCAGCCCATGTTTCAGGGGGCGAGGAATTTTTATTCAAATGGAATAAACACAAGGAGGGGGAGAATACACCTTCCCGCTCAGGGATAGAACCTCTTCAGGTCATCGTCGCTCCAAGTATTCCCAAGTAATTCCCCTTCATGATTCTGCAGGCGGTATCCGCTAGTCTCGAATTCCTCTTGAATGATGAAAGGTCCCTCCTAGTTTAGGTTGAGCTTCTCGACAACAACTGATCTCCCTGTTGAGCTTTTTAGGTACTTCTGAGCAGTTCCTCATCTCATAGAGGTGAGTAGTTAGAGATATCCTTGCTAGTATGAGTCGTTGAAGAGATTAAACGAATAACATAGCTGCATAGTTGTTGAAGCGATGACCTCGCAAGCATGACCAGCTTAGAACTCTCATGGAATGTCGGCTGTTGGAGAAGATCATCGTGAGTAAGAGCTCGTGGAATACCAACTTGAAGACATCACGAGTAAGCATCCTCGTGGAATGTAAGCCCTTGATGAAGATCATCGTTAGTAGGAGCTCGCGGAATGCTAACTTGAAGACATCACGAGTAAACATCCTCGTGGAATATAAGCCCTTGATGAAGATCATCGCGAGTAGGAGCTCGCGGAATACTAGCTTGAAGACATCACGAGTAAGCATCCTCATGGAATATAACTGATGGAAGGAGATCATCGCGAATAAGGAGATTGTAGAATACCAACTGGAAGACGTCACGAGTAAGCATTCTCGTGGAATGTATGCCCTTGATGAAGATCATCGCGAGTAGGAGCTCGCGGAATAGTCTATGTGCTTTTCCTTGGTGGCTTACTCGTCATGGATCACCATGTTTGTTAGTCATACAAAAGCACTCACAGGCTTTACCAAAGCACTCATAAGTATGAATATGTATGGAAGTCACTAGCATTGGAGAAAGAGAAAACTGAGGGGGGGAGTGCCCCTTTTGACATTAGAACCCCCTACGCACCAGCTTCTCGCCAGATTGCGAGTAGAGATCTCGCCTATGGGCGAGTAAAGAAGAATCTTGCTCGCCTGCATGAAGTCGCCTCATTCGATGTTGCTCGCCTATGGGCGAGTAAGGAAGGAGCTCGCCTATACTGAGTATCGAAGTCGCATGCAACTCGCCTCTGGAACTCGCCTGTATGAACTCTCCTATGGACGAGTAAGGAAGGAGCTTGCCCTACTTTTGAGAACTCACCATACTCGCAAGTTATCATCTTTGGCCTCTAGCTCACCATCTTGAGCCATGACGACTTCTCGCTAGACTTTCCTCCTCTGACTACGATCCACAATCACCGCACCAAAGTGTTGAAGCCAGGAAAATCCCCACTCCAAAATTCGGATCAATGCAGCCGGAGGTTACTAATCCTGCGATCAAACTCCATGGCTCGGATAGCTAAAACAAGAGAGAGAAAATGACTATAAGCACACCCCAAGTGCTCCAGCAGGGAGCTCCCACCACATACCCGAAAGTTTGGGAGAAACTTCCCCTCCGCAACCAAAAGCTGGGCGAGATACTAGACGGGCATGGACTTGGAGTATCCAGCTTAGGGGGACCTCGACCACTTCCAAAGTGTCATTTCTTATACCCCTGGGGGTCTATTTATAGAGAAATCCTGGGGGATCCAGATGAGTATACTTCCTATGCTCGCGAGTTACAAGGGCTACTCGCTCATACCCGCGAGGTACTCGCCCAAGCTCGCCTCTGCTCGCCCCATGCTCGCCCATGCTCGCCTCTGCTCGCCCCATGCTCTCCTCTGCTCACCTTTGCTCACGTCTGCTCGCCTCTTGCTCGCCCATGCTCGCCCATGCTCGCCTCTGCTCGCTTTTGCTCGCCCAACGAGGTATGCGAATAGACGTCTCCTTAGGCATTTCTAATCTCGATGAATTACAGGTTATACATGTGTGTGTGCGCGCGTGTGTGTGTATGTGTGTGTGTGTGCGTGTGTGTGTGTGTGTGTGTGTGTGTGTGTGTGTTTGTGTAAATATTGTATGTTTACATGTGTGTGTGTGTGTGTGTGTTGCATGATGTAATGTTGTATGTGTGTGTGTGCATGTATGTGTGTGTACATGCTTGTGTGTGTAATGTGTGTCATGTGTGTGTGTGTGTGTTGTGTGTGTGTGTAAATATATGTGTGTGTTTGTGTGTGTTGCATGATGTAAATATTGTGGTGTGTTTGTGTAAATATTGTGTGTGTGTTTTGAATGATGTAATTGTATGTGTTGGGTGTTTGTTTAAATGTGTGTTTGTGTATTTGTATGCTTGTTTGTACATGTTGTGTGTGTGTGTGTGTGCTTGTTTGTACATGTTGTGTGTGTGTGTGTGTATGCTTGTTTGTACATGTTGTGTGTGTGTGTATTTGTATGCTTGTTTGTACATGTGTGTGTGTGTGTGCTTGTTTATACATGTTGTGTGTGTGCTTGTTTGTACATGTTGTGTGTGTGTGTGTGGGGGGGGGGGGGGGGGGGGTACATGTGTGTGTGTATATATATGTTGTGTGTGTGTGCTTGTTTATACATGTTGTGTGTGTGTGTGTGTGTGTGTGTGTGTGTGTGTGCTTGTTTGTACATGTTGTGCGTGTGTGTGTGGGGGGGGTGTACATGCTTGTGTGTGTGTCATGTGTGTGTGTACATGGTGTGTGTTTGTGCGTGTTTGTATGTGTTTGTGTAAATATTATTGTGTGTGTGTTGCATGATGTAAATATTGTAGTATGTTTGTGTAAATATTGTGTGTGTGGGAAACAAGCTATCACCACTAATGTCTTATGAGTATGTGATGTAGACATGAAGTTCATATATGTTTTACTTGGATGAGAGGGTTCCTCATCAGATTCAAGAGTATTGCGTAACGCATTGGAAAGGAAAGATCGTTTTAAAGTTCCCGTAGGTATATATATTTGGCTTGTGTATTATCTTACCGATAATACATTTTGTCATTACATAACATTAAATTTATCAATGTAGGTAAGTACTATCTTGTTGATGCTGGTTACACAAATGAGCCAGTATATCTAGCGCTGTATCGCTCGACCCGTTATCATCTTCAAGAGTGGGCGACGCAAGGAAATAATCCTACAACGTACAAAGAATTATTTAATCTTCGACACTCAAAGAAAAGAAATGTCATTGAAAGAACATTCGGGCTACAAAAAAAAAATGGGCAATTTTAAGCCAGCCATCATTTTTTGATCTCAGGCGGCAGGTACAAATATATTTTTTAACTATTATTTAGCATCAATATATGATTTAATATTCCTCATTTATCCAATAGTTCAGATCATCAATGCATGTTGCAATCTCCACAACTTCTTGATGGAGAAGAAGCTGATATTGATGTGGAGGAGATTCCTGATGATGATATTGTGGTAGGTTCAAGCGGTCGAAAGAAGAAGGCAAAGATAACGTCAGCTATTGATATGATTGCAGAGGCGGTCACACATATTGCAAAGAACATGGATGGCCCGACCGAAACTATATAGGTAGTTCAACCGGCAAAGGAGAAAACGAGGCTCGAAAGAATGTATGAGACACTTGCAGTTATGCCAGATATTCCAGAGTATGGTCTTATAAGGGCTATGGACATGCTCAGCATTGACGAGATAAAGTGCGAGCTCTTCTTGATTATGCCAGAGCTTCTGCGTAGGAGTTGGTTACGCGTGCAATTGGATCGTTAGGTGTATATTTTGGCTGTTTATTTTGTGGATGATGTGCATATGATATTGTCAATTTTGTTTGATGAAACGTTATCATGTTTTAGTTACATATTGTATGTCTATTTTTGAAATTTTGTGAATTTTCGTTACTTACATACCAATTCCTGCGTTTGAATTCTGTCATGTTACTGAAAAGCAGAATTGACAGATTTAATTCCTGTCATTGAAAATCATCCGGCAAAGGAACATCGGAATTGAGTTTTCGACCAAAACTAAAACCTAAGATTTTTTCGTTTTAGACCAAAACCAAATCCTTCCAAACAAAACCTACCAAACGAACGCAGCCTTAAGGGTTTTTTGGAGTTGTGCTATGGCAGGTCAACAAGTTGATTCTTCATTAATATTTGAATTCTTTCCTACTTCTAATTAAGTCAATCTTTGTTGGAATGAATTGGATAAGGTTGGGTTGACTTTTATTCCTTTCATCTCCTCCCTTTTCCTATTTTATTGATGAATAATTAGGGTATTTGTAAACCTTGGTATTAAACACTTTTATCCCATGAATTAAATGCTTATTAATTGATTAGTGAGAGTTTAGTTGGTATATGAAGGGAATTTTTTCTAATGTGGCTACTTAATGACCTTATGAGAAATTACAATGCTAATGGATGTTTTAATTAATGATTTGTGGATTGATTTTGGTCCTTATAGACTTTCTGATTTGGGTTTTTCCTCTCCCTCATTATTTTATTTCATTTCCTGGTTATATATACTCTAAATTTTTATGATTAAGATTAGTACCATGGCCTTTTAGGAACATAAAGCACAAATCGTTCGCACCGCACAAACTGCACCGATTTTTAAACTGCATCGTGCAGTTTATGTGTGGTGCAGTTTTGAAATTTTATAAACCGCACGCGGTGCAATCTTCAAATCTTAAAAATCGCAAACAACGCACAGACTATTTTGTGTACTTTGAAATTTTTATAAATATGTGACATATCACATTTTACATTATTAAGTAATATACCAATTAGGCAATTACACTCTACAATTACAACCCAAATAGCCAAACTCGTGACTATAACTCAGCTCTTATTGTTTAAGCTGACTGTCCATTCTCCAATATATGTACTACTAGTTATTTCATGATAATATTACAGCTCGTGGTTGTTTCTTCTTTTATATGTGGTTCATGGCAACTATGAACTAGTGTAGCTACAAAACTCATCGATAATTATAAGTAGCTCATAACATCAAACATGATATTTACAAAAAATAACAAAGCACATTAAATTGACCAGCCTACCATAATGGAGAAGTTAGATGAGAGTTTGATTAGCACTTCGTACATGTCAATTAAAGATCATGTAACTAATGTAGTGTATTTTTTTAAAAATTTTACTCATTTATGTTGGGCTAGAGAGCACGCAAGCCCGACCAGAGCACCTGCAAATTAGTTCGAGCAAGTACCTACACGACCGCTTAGCGGTATGTCGATACACAACCAAAAACACAGCACAAAATAACAACAATAAAGGTGACACACAGATATAACGTGGAAACCCAATAGGGTGAAAACCACGGGACGATCGGAGTCCAACCCGGAAAGCCGCCACTAAAAATGTGTAAAACAAATAGGCAATTACAAGGCTTTCCCTCCTCGATCCACACAGGATCTTCACCAACTTCGCACCACACAATATTACACAATAAACAGTAGCAAAAATTGCAAGTTACCGATAGTGGCGGACGAGACGAATTACACAAATTCTCTCCAAGATGCCTCTTCGAATCCTTGCCCAAGTCTGCTCCAGATCCAATCCGTGTAGGCGAAGTATTCCTCGTCAACGTCGCAGAGACGTCCGAAAGCTCTCCCCAAACTAAGACGCTTGCCACAAAGGCCTCTCTAAGAACTCTTTCAATGCTTGAGATGGGAGATGAGTGGATGCCTTACCCCTCCTCCTTCATGCCTATTTATAAGGCCAAAACCAAGGGGTAGATGGTGGTAGATAGCATGTGCATGAAGCTTCCATGAAGCTTCCCTCGGTCAAAAGCACATGTCATGAAGCTTCCTCTGGGCACCTTCCTAGAAGCTTCCTTCAAGAGCACATGTTGATTTCTTAGTCAAAGGCGGCTACCCATTTTCACACATGCATGAAACACATGCTTGAAAAGCATGGTCAAAAGGTGGCTAGCCCCTTTCACACTTAGGAGAAAATACCTCATCAAATCTCCCCCTTTTCGACTAAGTGAAGAATGTGTTGATGACTAGCTTTTAGTCATCGTTTTTAGGTTAGTTTAGTTTAAATTTTCTTAGTTTTAATTATATTCTCTTTGCATTTTATGGTTGTTAAGCTTTAATATTGTTATTTTATGATTTTATGTTATTTTATGTTATGTTATGCTTTAATGTTGTTATTTTATGTTTTTATGTTTGTTATAAATAATATTGTTATGTTTGTTATTTTATGTGCTAATGTTTGTTAAGTGTAATGTTGTTATTTTTATTTTGTTGATTTTCTTTTTGTTAAAGTGTTAATGATGTTACTTTATGTTTGTTCTTTTTTATTTTATGTTTGTTAAGTGTTACTTATGTTGTATATTTTATGTTTGTTATTATGTCTTAACTAATGTTTTATTTTATTTTATTTTGTAGGAATGTTGTCGCCGCCACCTTTGCATGAAGTCGTCGCGTTCGCCGTCATGTGCCCGTCCATGCCGCCATCGTCGCCGCAACGCCATCGTCACGCCGTCAATATTCATGCCGCAACGCCATGCTCGCCGCAACGCCACGTCCGCTATGCCGCGCCATCTTCCAAGCTACACTCGCCGCGACGCCATCATCGCCATTTAACTCATCACCTTTCCCATGCAAACCATAATCCTAATTTTATATTATATCCACTCATGCAAAACTCATTCACGTGAAATTCCACCTCATAATTGTAGCCACCTTTTTATTCTCATTCATGCCACCACTTAATATTTCTCTCTCCACCTCTTCTTAATTTATATATTATACATATATAACATTAATAAACCGCCACCTTTGCATGCTCCCATTCATACATGGCCGAACCCCACCTCCCTCTCTCCTCCATCCTCTGTTATTTTTTAAATAAATTCTCTCTCTCCACTTTATTACTCATCCATCCCCCTCTTTTTCTATTTTAACTTTATATGTTATTTTTATTTTTATTTTAAATAAAAACAATGCATTTAGCCTCCTCTCTCTCCTCCCATTTAACACCATTCATGCACCCCCTCCTCCATGCATTGAACTTTCTCCTCCTCTCTCTCCCTCATCAATATGATTCATGCATCTCCACCCCATGTGCCCCTTCATTTCTTCCATCTAGAACCTCCCCCCTCATCTATAAAAGGAACCCTTGTCCCAAGCTTTTGAGAGAGGTTAGAAGTTAGAGAGGAAGTATAGTGCTAGTGGTAATCTTGTTTTTCCTTGTTGTAATTTCTCTTCCTAGTTGTAATTTCTTTCCATTATTGTAATCCCTTTTTTAGTAGTAATCTTGTTCTTTTTCTATCGTTGTAATTCTCTTTTTATATAACTAATGAAAATGAATTCTCTTATCTTCGTCTCAATTTCCGTTATGCGTAGCTAATTTTCCGTTAGCGTTTGATCATGATGATCCATGAATTGAGATGAGATTATTCTTTATGTCTTAGTTTTGCTTTTGATAAATTATTCTCGATCCTTCTTTGAAATATTTTGCGTCGACTCCGTATTTCCGGTATACGGTAGTAGGCCCTTGATCTCATTTCATAGTAGTCGAGAGACTCATTGATTTGAAAGATCGCTCAAAGAAGGAAGGAGTTGCACGCACCCCTAGAGATAGGATGACGTAAATCCTCCGGATTGGAGTCAAATCCAATAGTGCGGTTCACTTCGATAATGCGACTTTAGACCTGTTTAATTTGCGAAGAGATTCCGATTAAACCGTCTTTAAGTTAGGAGATTTAGTGCTCTAGCGAGACTATCTCTCATTTTCGGAACCGTCACGGTCAAGAATTATTTTGCAATCGTGGAACTAACTTTTATTTCTCTCTCGTCTCTTTTCATGGTGATTCTTTGATCGAACGCTAGTTTTCTCTTCTGAATTTCTGTTTAAGTAATCTCGTAGTTTAATTTAAAAATTCTCAAAAACCCATATCTTTATTCGGTAGAATAATAGAATCGTTGTGAGTAATAGTACTTGCCTGCCCCGAGTTTAAATACGACCTTGATATATTTTATATCCTATGCTATATTTCGATAGGTACACTTGCCTTAATCGAGTATAGATTGGAGAACACAAATTTCTCTATCATGTGTCCTTCTAATTATCTTCATTTGGTAAGACCTTCATGTCTCCTCCATATGTCGATAGATCCAGCACCACCAAGTTCGAGTTAGTAAAACTCAAATCCACAGTTTTCTCCACAAAGGACGGGAACTGTACCCAACAATTTATCCCCATTGCACTTATGTGGAAGAGATCGCCATGCCAGCGATCCTCACACAATGCTCAAACTTCCCCCTCGACACGGTCTTCGTAAGCATATCTGCTCCATTGTCATCCGTGTGCACCTTCTGCAAATCCAGCTCTCTCTGCTCTAGAGTATCGCGTATCCAATGATACCGCGTGTCAATATGTTTGGATCTCGAGTGGAAGGTGGGGTTCTTCCCTAAATGAATCGCGCTCTGACTGTCACATAAGAGTGTGTAGCGCTCCTGAGTGAAACTCAACTCTTTGATGAAACGCTTCATCCAAAGAAGCTCTTTTCCTGCCTCAGTGACTGCAATAAACTCTGCCTCCGTAGTCGACAGTGCAACGCACTTCTGTAGTCTTGACTGCCACGAAACAGCTCCCCCAACAAATAGGATCAGGTACCCAGAGGTTGATCTTCTGGAGTCCAAATCTCCAGCCATATCAGCATCTGTGTAGGCTAGTAGCTCTGGCTAACTATCTCCAAACCTTAACGTTAAATCTGACGTCCCATGTAGGTACCTTAGAATCCACTTCACAGCGCTCCAATGTTCTCTCCCAGGATTGGAGAGAAACCTACTAATAGTACCAACAGCATGTGCTATATCAGGGCGAGTGCATACCATGGCATACATAAGACTACCAACTGCAGAAGCATAGGGGACCTTCTGCATCTCCTCTTTCTCCTCAGGTGTGCTCGGACACTGGTCAGCGGTAAGTCTGAAGTGAGCTGCAAGCGGCGTGCTCACCTTCTTCGCCTGATCCATACTAAATCTTTGTAGCACTTTCCTGATATATCTTTCCTGCGATAACCAAAGTAACTTGGAGCCTCTATCTCTCCGAATATGCATCCCTAGGATGGTCTTCGCAGCTCCCAAGTCCTTCATCGCAAATGTGGAGCTCAACTGCCGCTTCAGCTCGGTAATGCGCGCAGTGCTCCTCCCAACTATCAGCATGTCATCGACATAAAGGAGCAAAATAATGAAATCCTCTGGAGCGTACTGCTTCACAAACACGCAGTGATCAAGGGTGGTCCTCCTGAAGTCAATCTCCCCCATAAAAGCATCGAACTTCTTGTACCACTGTCGCGGGGCCTGCTTTAGGCCATATAAGCTCTTCTTCAAGCGACACACCAGACTCTCCATCCCTTTCACCTTGAAACCTTCAGGCTGCTCCATATAAAGCTCCTCCTCAAGATCGCCATGCAAAAAGGCGGTCTTGACATCCATCTGCTCAATCTCCAGGTCTAGCCTTGCAGCAAGGCCAAGAACAACCCGGATAGACGACATCTTCACAACAGGAGAGAAGATCTCATCAAAATCAACTCCCTGCTTCTGACTGAAACCCTTCACCACTAATCTTGCCTTGTATCTAAGTGGTGTCGAGGGGTCTCCCTGCTTTACTCTGAAAATCCACCGATTCTTCAGAGCCTTCTTGCCCTTAGGCAATCGTACCAGCTCATAAGTATGGTTCTCATGCAGAGACTGCATCTCCTCCTGCATAGCAACCATCCACTCTTTCTTCTCTGAGCTCTGCACTGCTTCAAGCACTCGGGCTCCCCCGCACCAGTCAACAAAATATACTCAGTAGCAGAGTATCTCGAAGATGGTTGTCTGACTCGATCAGACCTCCGTGGAGCGAGCTCAGCTGCTGGTATCGGCACATCATCAGTGATGTCCTCTATATGCTCGCCATCAGTCATATCCTCATGGCCTGGAAGTGGCTCAGCGCCCTGCACTGGATCAGGCTCTGCGGCCTCCTCAGTATCATCACCTCCAGTCATAGGAGACTCTTCATCAGTGCGAGAGTCGGCCTTCTCAGTCTTTTCAGGATCAAGCATATTCTGATCCTCACAAAATATGGCGTCGCGACTGCGTACCAGCTTCTTCTCAACCGGGTCAAAGAACCTGTAGCCAAACTCGCCGCTGCGTCCATATCCCAAAAATATGCACTGACGGGTCTTGGAATCCAACTTCGATCTTTCATCCCGGGGGATGTGCACAAAGGCTTTGCAGCCGAAGACCCTCAAGTGACTATACGAAGGGTCCTTCCCATACCAGACCTTATCAGGAACATCCTCCTGCAATGCATAACTGGGAGATAGGTTGATGACATGTGCAGCTGTGTATAAAGCCTCACCCCAAAACATGCCAGGTAGCTTTGACTCAGATAACATGCACCTCACCCTCTCCATCAAGGTCCTGTTCATCCTTTCAGCTACGCCATTCAGCTGCGGCGTCTTGGGCGGAGTCTTTTCATGTCTGATCCCTTGCTCTCTGCAATACTCATCAAAAGGACCAATATACTCTCCCCCATTGTCGGACCTGATGCACTTTAACTTCTTCCCAGATTGCCTCTCCACCTCAGCGTGGAATCTCCGAAAAGTGTCGAGAACCTCACCTTTGGTCTTAAATAGCATAGACCCAAAGTTTTCTCGAATAGTCATCAATGAACGTCACGAAGTAAGACGCTCCTCCTCTCGTCTGGACCTTCAGTGGCCCGCAGACATCAGTATGTACGAGCTCTAGTGGCTCGGATCTCCTGGTGGAGTTGTGGCTGAATGAAACTCTATTCTGCTTTCCAGCCATACAATGATCGCATCTCTCCAACTGATCCTCAGATAGATCAGTGATCATCTGCTTCTTGGAGAGACATCCTAGCCCTTTCTGGCTTATGTGACACAATCTCCTGTGCCATAAAGAGGTGGATGCTCCATCTCTGACAGTGTTGGCCTGAGCAGCTTCAGGTCTCCCCTCCATATAGTATAGACCAGTGTCTCTATAACCTCTGGCCACTACCAGTGACCCCTTGATTAACTTCCAAAAATCTCCACCAAAGACACTTAAGTGTCCTTCATCACCTAGCTTCCCAACTGAAACTAGGTTGAAGCGGATGTCAGGTACATGTCGCACATCTCTTAGGATCATCAATCCTCCAGTGCTCGTTTTCAGGTGCATATCTCCTCTTCCAATGACTTTAGACGTATCACCATTGCCCATCCTAAGCACCCCACAATCGTGAGTAGTGTAGGTGGCAAATAACTCCCTGTTGTGGGAGACATGTGCAGAAGCACCCGAATCAACAATCCAGCTTCGGTCATCACAGGAGAGTGCAGCTGTGACGTCATCTCCAACAATAATGACATCGTCCTCTGTAGATACAATAGCTGCAGTATGACTCTCCTTCCTATCATCAGTAGCCACTCCTTTCTTCCTTTCGTCATTCTTCAGAGAATAACAGAACTTTTGAATATGCCCCTTCTTATGACAATAGTGGCACTCCACGTTTTGATAACGTGACTTGGACTTCCCTCTGCTTTGTCCTCTCTCGCTCTTCCTTTCTTTACTCTTGCTCCTGCCTCTCCCCCTAGGCTCAGTGTAGAGGATGTCAGCTCGTGAAGAAGAGCCTGATATCCCTTGAGACTTTCTTCTCACCTCTTCGTTCAGGATGCCACTCTTGGCAATCTCCATAGTAATGATGCCCCCGGGAGAGGAGTTGATTAGAGAAACTCTAACCATCTCCCAAGAGTCTGGAAGAGACTTCAACAGCCATAATGCGTTGACCTCATCCTCGAAGGTCACCTTCATAGCAGTAAGTTGATCAATAATACCTTGGAACTCATTCACATGATCCAGGATAGGGGATCCTTCCCTGTATCTGAACTCACCCAGCTTCTTCAGTAGATATAGCTTGTTGATGCCAGTACTCTTGGCATACAACGTCTCGAGAGTCTTCCAAAGTATCTTTGCATCAACGATACTTGCAACATGGTTATAGACGTTCGGCTCTACGAACCGTCTGATGAATCCGCATAACTTCCGGTGCTCCACCTTCCATTTCGTCGGATCCGTGTCCTTTGGCATCTCCTCAAAGACAGGAGCATGCCAACCCTTCACGTAGATGAGATCTTCCATCAGTAAGTGCCACTGATGGTAATTTGCGCCGTTTAATTTCACCATTTGCTCGGAGCCTGAACCCGATGTAGACTCCATCGTGCTCTGTCACTGATCGGACTGACCTCAGTTCTTTGAGCCGACTATTTCCAAGAAAGAAATCAAAGAGGATAGGGAGCGGACCAATGGTCGTCACCTACCGCACCCGATCACTAACCCGAAATATCTGATCGACTCGTCTCGAATCCCAAATAGGTCAGCCCGATACCAGCTCTGATAATGAACCTGGCTTTGATACCACTTGTTGGGCTAGAGAGCACGCAAGCCCGACCAGAGCACCTGCAAATTAGTTCGAGCAAGTACCTACACGACCGCTTAGCGGTATGTCGATACACAACCAAAAACACAGCACAAAATAACAACAATAAAGGTGACACACAGATATAACGTGGAAACCCAATAGGGTGAAAACCACGGGACGATCGGAGTCCAACCCGGAAAGCCGCCACTAAAAATGTGTAAAACAAATAGGCAATTACAAGGCTTTCCCTCCTCGATCCACACAGGATCTTCACCAACTTCGCACCACACAATATTACACAATAAACAGTAGCAAAAATTGCAAGTTACCGATAGTGGCGGACGAGACGAATTACACAAATTCTCTCCAAGATGCCTCTTCGAATCCTTGCCCAAGTCTGCTCCAGATCCAATCCGTGTAGGCGAAGTATTCCTCGTCAACGTCGCAGAGACGTCCGAAAGCTCTCCCCAAACTAAGACGCTTGCCACAAAGGCCTCTCTAAGAACTCTTTCAATGCTTGAGATGGGAGATGAGTGGATGCCTTACCCCTCCTCCTTCATGCCTATTTATAAGGCCAAAACCAAGGGGTAGATGGTGGTAGATAGCATGTGCATGAAGCTTCCATGAAGCTTCCCTCGGTCAAAAGCACATGTCATGAAGCTTCCTCTGGGCACCTTCCTAGAAGCTTCCTTCAAGAGCACATGTTGATTTCTTAGTCAAAGGCGGCTACCCATTTTCACACATGCATGAAACACATGCTTGAAAAGCATGGTCAAAAGGTGGCTAGCCCCTTTCACACTTAGGAGAAAATACCTCATCAATTTAATAATCACATATTATGGGATTAATACGATTTCTTTTCAAGTGTTTCTTTTTCTAATCACATACTATGAGATTTTTTTTCTTTTTCAAGTGTTTCTTTTTCTTTTTTTTACTCCTAATGCAGTCTATGTAAAATGCATAATAAAAATCGCACCAAAATCGCTACTGCACCGTAAAAAAACGTACCAAACTAAAACCGTGCCATGTAATTTTGGTGCGGTGCGATTTTGCTCGGGTCAAAACTGCGCCCTTGCGGTGCAGTTGCGGTTTGAGCCAAAACCACACCAAATCGCACCACGCACGTACACCCCTAGCTCTCAGAAGTGTCCTTGACTCTATTATATCTTATGAGTAAGGTTTATGTGTGGACAATTCAGCTGTTGTATTATAGCCTTGTGGAGGATTGCGTTGAGTGATTATGATGCTCTTTCAACCTACTTTGCTGGCTGAATTTTGGATAAGTATGGGAGTCATTAAAATGTATTTTTTCATACTCTAGAATGTTTTAAACAGTGCTTATTTGAGGGGTTGATACAATAATATAAAAATGGACCATTGGAGGCTTGATTCTGGTTGCGGGTCGCTCAACGCTTTCACGGACCGGGCAAAGCGGACCATCTTAGCTCGAGAGTGAGCCGAATGTGCAAATAGTCAAAATAGAGAACAACAACACATAAACATCAAGATTTTTACGTGGAAAACCCGAAAAGAAAAAAAGGGGAGTCAAACCCAGTTCTGACAAAATCCACTAGTATAAGTTAAGTACAAGGATCAACTCTTCTGAAGGTGTGATAGTACAATATTTTAATTTATTTTGTTATAATTGATGGGTCTTCATCCATCTTGTAGAGAAAACCGGGCTGCGTTTAGCCAAAAAACCCCACTCCCCACTAAGATGGTGGAGGCATGGGCAAGAAGGAAGAGAAAAACCGCCCAAAACCGCCGAGGAACCGCCCAAAAACCGCTGCACACGCGCAGTTTCGTGCTCTAGCGCGCGCGGTACCGCCACGCGGTACCGCGCGCGGTAGCGCACGACCGCGCACGCGGAACCGCGCGGCACGCCCGGTACCGCGCGCGCGCAACCGCGCGCACACGGGCCCACGCGCTAGCGCAGCCTGCGCGCTAGCGCGTGGCTTGCGCGCTAGCGCGCGCAACCTGCGCGCTAGCGCGCGCGCGGCCTGCCGGTCGATCTCCCTCGACGCACGACATACCCGCCGCCCCTGTGTGTCGTCCTCGCACGACTCCGGTCATGCTTTAACGGCGTTCCCGCTCGGTGCTCAACACGCGCTTAGCTCCGCTAAGTTCGTAGTGTGCCTTTAATCCGTGCGCGCTTGAACATTGCAAAGTTCATAGCGCGCGCAGTTGCTAACTCCACTATCTTTCTTGAGATTGCAGGATTCACACATTGCAATCGGAAACTGCCCGAACTGCCCGAACTGACCGGGGGCGAAATTGTCATATTCAGAAAGTGACGATCTGTGTGCTCTCGATCAACGGTCGAGGTCGGCCCGTCAGGTAGTTACGGTGGTTACAACGTCGAAATTACTGGGTCGCCCCCGACCAAGTCTATAAAAGGGACCCTGAATTCTCATTTGGGGGGATCTGACTTTTGGCATCCGAGAGAGCTCCTTGAAGATTTCCTTCGAAGATCTCCTTCGCGCTTCGAAGATCTCCTTCGCGGTTCGAAGATCTCCTTCGCGGTTTGAAGATCTCCTTGGCGGTTTGAAGATCTCCTTCGCGGTTTGAAGATCTCCTTCGTCACTTGAAGATCTTCTTCGGACTTTGAAGACTTCCTGCAACACCAAGGCACTTAGCTTTTCTGAGAGGTGGTCTGTCACCCTCGGAGAATTTTCTTCAACTGCAATTGTAACGAGAAGCAGCATGTCGCTCTCTGAACTTGTAACTTCATTTGTAACACTCCAACACTTAGTGAAATTTGGCTGGCACCGATCCGGCCACGTGGTTTTTTACCCTTTCCGGGTTTTCCACGCTAAAAACGCTCTCTTGCCACCTGTCTTTTCTCTCTGTGGCTGTTTGCGCATTCGACCCACTCTCGGGCTAAGACGGTTCGATTCGCCCAGTCTGGAAGAGCGTCGAGTGACCCACAACAGTTTGGCGCCGTCTGTGGGAAAGGTGTTCCCCAAACACTGCAAAGAATTTTCGAGGACAGTATTCGCTTCATAACAATACTCGTGACTAACAGCGATGGCAAGAAGAAGTGCTCGCACCACCGATGGTTCCATCCCGGAGGGGCGCATTGATCCCGCTCCCTCTCATTCCCTCATCAACGCTCCTCCCGCCGAAGAGGGCGCATTAGCACATGTCGCCGCGTTGGAGGTGCGCATGCGCCAGATGGAAGAACAACAAGCTGAAATGCTGGCCCTCCTCAGAAACCTCAGAGCCCCGCAAGCTCCCGTTCCACCTGCCGCACCAATCATCCAACCCCCCTTGATCCCAAACCAGGCTCCATTGGTTGAAGCTGCTCAAGAGGAAGAAACGTACGAAGAAGAATACTCAGACGCTGCCAGCTCCGCGCATCTGGTCCGCCTCACTGGGGGAGCTAGAGGAGAACCCCTTCACCATCAGCAAGGAGGGGCAGGAGTCGAACAAGCTATAGGAAGGCCCACTCGTGAGGAGATCCGCGACGTGATAGCTGAAGAGTACGGACAGGCCGGACGCTGGGGCATCTTCGCCCGTTGCCCCTACGTCGCGGCTCCCCGCTCATACAACAAATCTTGGACCATCCAATTCCGCACGGTTTCAAGCTTCCCAACATCGAGACATTTGATGGGATGGATGATCCGCTGGAACGCATCAACCATTTTACAACCATCATGAGGATCTACAACGCCGTCGATCAGCTCCTCTGCCAAGTGTTTCTGACAACACTCAAGGGGCAGGCGCGCACCTGGTTTCATTCCCTGCGGGATGGATCTATCAACAACTTCACCGAGCTCGCCCAACAGTTTACAGATCAGTTCGTTGCTAACCGGAGAATCGTTTGGGATCCCTCGCATCTTTCAGGGATTCGCCAGAACGAGGGAGAGACCCCCAAATACTTTTTCCGTCGCTTCACGGCTGAGGCACGACAAATTCCAGGGGTCGATCCTGAGCTTCTGCGCGGTGTTTTCCTGGGGGGACTCTGCCCAAGCGGCTTTTACTCCGCTCTGATGAGGGAGACAGTACCAAGCTATCTGGACCTTGTGCACCGGGTGGAGACACAGATAGCGGCGGATGAGGCGATTGAGGCACATCGCCAGCAGTTCGAAGGAAGTCAGAAGAGAAGGAAGGGGCAGGAGCAGGCCCCTAGGAGGCAGGAGGAGCGGCGTATGGAGGAGCGCCGGAATGATGATCATCGTCGAGACCCCCGAAGGGATCAGGGTCCCTGGCCGCCGCGGATTTACACCCCACTCAACACGTCCCGAACCAACGTGCTTTATGCCATTCAAGAAAACCAGGCGTTCCGCAGGCCAAGGCCGCCTATCCCGAATGAAAGAACCGACCAATCGAAGTATTGTGAGTTTCATAGAGGAGTTGGTCATACAACTGAAGAATGCACCAGGTTGAAGGAAGAGATCGAGCGCCTTGTCAGGCAAGGGCTCCTCAGAAGATTCTTGCAAGGTCAGCAACCAAACCAGGCACAGCAGCCTAGGCAACCAAGAGATCAACCCCCTGCACCTCACGGCGCAGCGGCGGGAAGGCCGATGATAGGAGAAGTCGAGACTATTGCCGGGTCTCCTAACCTCGCCGCTCAGATACTTTCCATTGCTAGGCCCGAAAGGGGGCACGACAACAAAAAACTAAAGCAAGACACCACCATCACCTTCAGAGATGAAGATTTGGAGGGGTTGCGGCTGCCACACCAAGACTCGCTCGTAATCAATGCTGGGATCGGGGATCCCTGTTTCAACATCAAGAGGATACTAGTCGACAATGGGAGCTCCGTCGACGTCTTGTTCCTCTCCACTCTACAAAGCATGAAACTCACAAAGGAGCACCTCAGCCCAGTAGTAGGGCCCGTCTACGGCTTCGACAACCGCCCCGTCCCAGTCCAGGGAATGATCACCCTTCTGGTAACGCTCGGCGAGTTTCCAAGTCAAACAACTCATAACATTCAATTCGTAGTCGTGGAGTCAAGCTCCGCCTACAACGCAATCTTCGGGAGACCGCTCCAATCTGTTTTCGGAGCCATCCCGTCAATCCCGCACCTGGCTATGAAATTCCCGACTGCTGCTGGAATAGGAATCGTTCGCGGAAATCAAGAGGCAGCTAGAACCTGCTACCTGAGGCAGGCTCAACCAGCAAAGGCGATTTCCCTTAACATCGACAACTTCGACCTGCGGGACGAGGCTACTCTGCAGCGGGGGGCACCCGTAGAAGGATTGGTGGAAGTGCCGCTCTCCCAGCGGGATCCGACCCGGACCGTCCAGGTCGGGTCCCTCTTATCGCCAGAAGAACGAGAAGAATTCACAACCTTCCTACAGGAGAACGATGACATTTTCGCTTGGAGCCCGGAGGACATGCCTGGGGTAGATCCTGAAGTCATTTTTCACTATTTGAACGTTAACCCTGCATGCAGGCCCGTAATTCAAAAGAAGAGGAACTTCGCTCCCGAGCGGTTGAAGGCGATCGAAGAAGAAGTAGCTAAGCTTCTGGAGGCGAAGTTCATCCGCGAAGCAGAATACCCCACGTGGCTTGCTAACGTGGTAATGGTAAAGAAGGCCTCGGGGAAGTGGCGAATGTGCGTCGACTACAGCAACCTGAACCAGGCGTGCCCGAAAGACAGTTTCCCTCTCCCGAGGATTGACCAGCTCGTCGACGCAACGGCCGGCCACGAGCTGCTCAGCTTCATGGATGCTTACTCAGGCTACAACCAGATAAGGATGAATCCCGCAGACGAGGAGCACACTGCCTTCC
The DNA here is from genome assembly GCA_033032865.1 of Dactylorhiza incarnata. Lineage (NCBI taxonomy): Eukaryota > Viridiplantae > Streptophyta > Magnoliopsida > Asparagales > Orchidaceae > Dactylorhiza > Dactylorhiza incarnata. Next base: position 2,390,305 of record JAWHQI010000047.1, read on the forward strand.
GCACCGACAAAGGAGTCTACTGCTATAAGGTGATGTCGTTCGGCCTTAAAAATGTCGGAGCGACATACCAAAGACTGATGAACAAAGTCTTCAAGGACCTCATCGGGGAGACGATGGAGGTGTACGTGGACGACATGCTAGTAAAGAGCATCCACCGTCGCGACCACTTGAAAGACTTGGGAAAGTGCTTTCAGCTTCTTCGTCGCTTCCGAATGCGGCTCAACCCCAGCAAATGCGCGTTTGGTGTGACAGCGGGGAAGTTCCTGGGTTTCATGGTAACCCATCGGGGAATTGAGGCCAACCCTGAGAAGATCAAGGCATTGGAGGATATGTCGCCACCTCGTTCAATCAAGGAAGTGCAACGCCTAAATGGGAGGATCACCGCGCTGTCTCGTTTCCTGTCGCGCACAGGAGACAAGTACCTCCCTTTCTTCAAGGTCCTCCGGGGAGCATGCCACACCGGGTTCCAGTGGACGGACGAGTGCCAGACGGCTTTCGAACTTCTCAAACAATACCTGGCCTCGCCCCCGCTCCTGTCAATGCCAATCCCCGGAGAAACCCTATTCTTGTACCTGGCAGTTTCGCCTACATCCCTCAGCTCAGTGCTCGTGAAAGATGAAGGAGGAGTACAACGGCCAATCTACTACCTTAGCAAAGTACTCACTGATACTGAAACCAGGTATCCGGCGGCGGAGAAAATGGCCTTAGCTCTCGTCTTCTCGGCGAGGAAGCTTCGGCCCTACTTACAGGCTCATACAGTAAAAGTATTAACTCAGCTCCCGCTACGAACAATCCTCCAGAAACCAGAAGTCTCGGGGAGACTAGTGAAGTGGGCGGTGGAGCTTGGCGAATTCAACATCCAATTCTTGCCCCAACCAGACATCAAGTCGCAAGTACTCGCCGACTTTGTTGTAGAGTACACCATTCCACCAGAAATGACCCCTGTCAAAGATATCACCCCCCCCCCCCCCCACGTTGGACTCTCTACGTCGACGGTGCCTCAGGAGCTGAAGGAGCTGGAGCGGGATTGCTTCTCATAAGCCCCGATGAGACTACCTTGGAGTATGGCCTCAGGTTGAAATTCCCAGCAACCAACAATATCGCAGAGTACGAGGCTCTGATCGCCGGCCTCCGGCTCGCCATCGATTGCAAAGCTGAGAGCCTGACGATTCACGCAGACTCCCAACTTGTAGTCTCGCAAGTTGAGGGAGAATACGAGGCCAAGAATGACCAAATGACGCAGTACCTCGCGTTCGTGAAATCGCTCCTTCAGAAGATACCGTCGTACCAGATTCTGCACATCCCACAGGAACAGAATTCTAGAGCAAACGCGCTCTCTAAGCTGGCAACTTCACCCACCAGCTATCAATCACGAAGACGCCGAGTGGAAGAGATCGTGGCTCTAAGTATTCCAGGGTCATGGGAAATTGCAGCCATCAATGAAGAGGAGTCATCTTGGATGACCCCCATACGGGCCTACCTAGAGCATGGGTACCTTCCCGAGGGCCGCCTAGAAGTGCGCAAATTACAAATGCGAGCGGCATCGTTCGCCATCATAGATGGGGAGATCTACAAGAGGACGTTCTCAGGGCCCTATCTAAAGTGTTTACCGGCAGGAGAAGCGGACTACGCCCTAAGAGAGGTGCATGGAGGAGTCTGCGGAGAGCATCTAGGTGGAAAAGCGCTGGCCCAGAAGATCTTGCGCCGAGGCTTCTATTGGCCAACAATGAAAAAAGACGCGACTGAGCTTGTCCAGAAATGCAAGAGCTGCCAGCTTCACGCAAACTTACCTCACCAGCCCCCGGTCGCGCTCACCTCGCTTCAAAGTGCATGGCCCTTCGCACAGTGGGGAATTGATCTCCTCGGTCCCCTACCTCTGGCATCCAGACAGAGAAAATTCATCATTCTATCCATTGATTACTTCACCAAGTGGGTGGAAGCTGAGCCCCTAGCTAAGATCACGGAGGAGAATGCCAAACAGTTCGTCTGGAGGAACATTATCTATCGCTTCGGTATCCCCGCAACAATCATCACCGACAACGGCACCCAGTTTACTGGGAAGTCGTTCACTAAGATGTGTGAAGATTTGAAGATCAACCTCCGCCACACCGCCGTAGCACATCCCCAAACAAATGGACAAGTGGAGGTCACCAACCGCACCATCCTCAAAGGGCTGAAGACGCGCCTCGAAGAAGTCGGGGGCAATGGGTGGACGCGCTCCCGAATGTACTATGGCCTACCGCACGACAGAGAGGACTCCAACGGGAGAGACGCCATTTAACCTCTACTACGGAATCGAAGTTGTCATCCCCATCGACATCGGAGTACCAAGCATCCGGGTGCTGACTTTCGATCCCAGCAAGAACGACGCACTACTTCGCGAGAACCTCAACTTAATCTCCGAAACTCGAGACAACGCCGCCCAGCGCGTCGCTACCTACCAAAGGCGCGTAGCCCAGCTCTACGACAGAAGGGTGAAGCCCAGGCCAATCAATGTCGGAGATCTCGTCCTACGCAGTATTGAAGCAGCCGGAAAGGGTTCGCAGAAAGACAAACTCTCACCAGCCTGGGAAGGACCTTATGTGGTCACCGCAACAGTAAAGCCTGGAACATTCAAACTCAGAACAGCCGAGGGAAAGACCCTCCCACGCACTTGGAATGCGCAGAACCTGCGCCGCTTCTATCAGTAACCTTTTTACCCCGCTATGTAAAAGTTGTGAGCCTCGACTCACGCAAACTATCTTTCTGCAATTTCTACATTGTGTAAAAATCGTGAGCCTTGGCTCACGCAAACTATCTTTCTGCAATTTCTACATTGTGTAAAAGCCGTGAGCCTCGACTCACGCAAACTGTCTTCTTGCAATTTTTTATAAAAAAGTCGCGAGCCTCGACTCGCCCAAACTGTCCCTCTATTATAGTATGAAAAAGCCGCGAGCCTCGACTCGCGCAATATGTCCTTCTACAATTACTCATCGCTACTCGGGGCCAGATCCCCAGTGATCTCGCGCTACCCGGTTTGAAGCGTCCGCCCTTCACCCCAGTAGTAAGATCACAGCGCCGCCAGGGCCTGCCCCCCTCACGGTCGCCCACGATTCGAAGTGTCCGCCCTTCACCGATACTCGGGGCCAGATCCCCTGTGATCTCGCGCTACCCGGTTCGAAGCGTCCGCCCTTCACCCCGGTAGTAAGATCACGGCGCCGCCAGGGCCTGCCCCCCTCACGGTCGCCCACGGTTCGAAGCGTCCGCCCTTCACCGCTACTCAGGGCCAGATCCCCAGTGATCTCGCGCTACCCGGTTCGAAGAGTCCGCCCTTCACCCCGGTAGTAAGATCACGGCGCCGCCAGAGCCTACCCCCCTCACGGTCGCCCACGGTTCGAAGCATCCGCCCTTCACCGATACACGGGGCCAGTCCCCCAGTGATCTCACGCTACCCGGTTCGAAGCGTCCGCCCTTCACCCCGGTAGTAAGATCACAACGCCGCCAGGGCCTACCCCCCTCACGGTCGACAACGGTTCGAAGCGTTGGCCCTTCACCGATACTCGGGGCCAGTTCCCCTTTTACCCAGCTCCTAGCACACGCCCACAGCCGCTATCCGGGGTCAAAAATTTGACGAGCACAAAAGCGAGAAAAACGAAAGGCAAATATCAATGGTGGACAAAGAAATAATCATCAAGCAATATGATCAAGTAAAGAGTCACACCACACCACGAAACATGCAAATACAAGCGCAACGAAATACGGTACATGGTGAAGGAAAGCAAAATATACAGACAAATGAAAGCAAAATGATCAGCCATCGATATCTACGTCAGAACAATCGTCCTCAGAAAGATCGCCAACACCGAGCCCGGTCGTGCTGCATCCGAGCTTTCTCTGCACCATGCGAAGGGTCTTCTCGATCCCCCTCTTAAAAGAAATCTCGGACTCATCTTCCAGAAGGGGATCCACCTCCTTGGTCATAATCTCCGCTCGAAGCTCCTCAGAGATCCTAGAGCGCACCTCCATGAATTCCAGGTAATCCTTGTACTCAGCAACTCCCTCGACCTTAATAGCCTTGGTATCCGGCTCAAGAGAGGAAAGCCTCTCTACCTCGTCTCTCAGGAATCCCAGCTCGCCATCCTGACGGAACATATCTCCCTGCAAATCTTTGACCAATCTAGCAGTATCGTCAGCAGCAGCCCTCTCTGCGCCAAGCTCCCTCTGCAGACGCTCTATCTCGGAGCGGGCCAGGGCCAAATCGGACTCCAATTGGAGCACCCGCGACATCTCACGCTCCCTCTTCTTCTTGGAATCCTCCAAAGAGCTCTTCGCGACACGTAGCTCCTCTTGAAGAACGAAATACCCGTCCTTCAGCCCAACGTAGCAATCGTTCCAAGTATGAGCGACGCTATTCATGACATCGGTCTGCAAAGAAAGGGCGAGATGAGAATATTGGAAAAAGAAAACACATAAAAAGTAAACAACAAAAAAATAAATATATGGCTAACCGCTGAAGTCATCGCCCGTAACGAAGATGATACTCTCTTCGCCGTCATCGATGGAGGATGAGGAGGATCGCTCCGAGGAGGCGCTTCCGCCACAGGAGAAGCCGCGATCTCAGCATCAACGTCAATAGGAGTCTCGTCAGGCACAACTCCACTGGGAGCCGCCTCGTCAGAACGGCTCTTCGGGGGAGGTGGAGAAGATACCGTCTCTGAGCCTCCGCATCTAATGATAAGCTTTCTCTTCCTATCACGCGGTAAAGGAATGGCAGCATCACGCTCGGCATCCGACGAAAGCCCGACTAACAGTAATCTCTTCTTCTCGACAAAATGAGTCACGCCATGAAGAGCCTTCGATAAGTCATCACGATCTGGAAAACCAGGAAGAGGCTGGAACTCGTTTTCTCATCCCACTTGGCGGCGGCAGCGGCCCGGAAGATTCCTCCAAAGCTCTGGCAAGTCCCAGCGGTTGCGGACATACCCATATAAAGTGTTCCCGTGGCGATAATCATTCTTTTCCCCAAAACGGAACCACCTCTTGTTGCTGCAAACATCAATCGGACCTCCCGGATCCGTGAAAACCTCACACCAATCTTTGAAAATCTCCAAAGAAAACCGCGAGCCATGCTCCCGAAAAAATACAATCAACCCCATAATCCTTGTCATGCCGGCTGGTGTAAACTGCGAAATAGGCACGCCGCAGAACCTAAAAATCTCGATCGCCTCCTCCGACGGGGGAAAGCGGAACCCCGATTTTAAACAGCTCTCGGAGACAGTAATAAAGCCAGTCGGCGGATTCTGAGCACGTTCCTCTGGAAATGGTATCTTCACTTCTACGGATGATGGGAGTTTAAACCGCTTACGCCAAGCCTCGACACGCTCGATATTGAGCGTAGAACGCAACCGCATTGATTTTGATCGCGCTCCGTTCCTCGACGTCTGAAAGAAGGGAGAACAAAAATAAGAAATAATAAATAACAATTAATAAATCTTGAATACGCGCAAATATTCACCGCACAACGCGGTGGTCACCGCAAAAAAACGGAATAATGGCGGCGCGATGAGAGAAAGAAAAATCACAAAATACCTCTGTCATGACTCCGCCGCAGCGTCCAGACCGCACCAAAAGATAATAAAATCCTCGCACTTCGCTAAGCAATATCAGCGAACTCTGAGGATTTGGGAGGCAATTGATGGGTCTTCATCCATCTTGTAGAGAAATCCGGGCTGCGTTTAGCCAAAAACCCCACTCCCCACTAAGATGGTGGAGGCATGGGCAAGAAGGAAGAGAAAAAATGCCCAAAACCGCCGAGGAACCGCCCAAAAACCGCCGCACACGCGCAGTTTCGTGCGCTAGCGCGCGCGGTACCGCCAAGCGACCGCGCGAGCGCAACAACGCGGCACGCGCGGTACCGCGCGCGCGCAACCGTGCGGCACGCGCGGTACCGCGCGCGCACGGGCCCGCGCGCGTGCGCGGCCTGTGCGACCCGCGCGCACGAGCGGCCTGCGCGCTAGCACGCGCGCGCGGCCTGCGCGCTAGCGCGCGGGCGCGGCCCGCGTGCTAGCGCAGCCTGCGCGCTAGCGCGTGGCCTGCGCGCTAGCGCGCACGCACCCTACGCGCTAGCGCGTGGCCTGCGTGCTAGCGCGCGGCCTGCCGGTCGATCTCCCTTGACGCACGGCATACCCATCGCCCCTTTGTGTCGTCCTCGCACGACTCCGGTCATGCTTTAACGGCGTTCCCGCTCGGTGCTCAACGCGCGCTTAGCGCCGCTAAGTTCGTAGCGTGCCTTTAATCCGTGCGCGCTTGAACATTGCAAAGTTCATAGCGCGCGCAGTTGCTAACTCCACTATCTTTCTTGAGATTGCAGGATTCACACATTGCAATCGGAAACTGCCCGAACTGACCGGGGGGCGAAATGTCATATTCAGAAAGTGGCGATCTGTGTGCTCTCGATCAACGGTCGAGATCGGCCCGTCAGGTAGTTACGGTGGTTACAACGGCGAAATTACTGGGTCGCCCCCGACCAAGTCTATAAAAGGGACCCTAAATTCTCATTTGGGGGGATCTGACTTTTGGCATCCGAGAGGGCTCCTTGAAGATTTCCTTCGAAGATCTCCTTCGCGCTTCGAAGATCTCCTTCGCGGTTCGAATATCTCCTTCGCGCTTCGAAGATCTCCTTCGCGGTTCGAAGATCTCCTTCGCGGTTTGAAGATTTCATTCGTCACTTGAAGATCTTCTTCGGACTTTGAAGACTTCCTGCAACACCAAGGCACTTAGCTTTTCTGAGAGGTGGTCTGTCACCCTCGGAGAATTTTCTTCAACTGCAATTGTAACGAGAAGCGGTCTGTCGCTCTCTGAATTTGTAACTTCATTTGTAACACTCCAACACTTAGTGAAATTTGGCTGGCACCGATCCGGCCACGTGGTTTTTTACCCTTTCCGAGTTTTCCACGCTAAAAACGCTCTCTTGCCACCTATCTTTTCTCTCTGTGACTGTTTGCGCATTCGGCCCACTCTCGGGCTAAGAAGGTTCGATTCGCCCGGTCTGGAAGAACGTCGAGTGACCCGTAACAATAATATTTATTAATTAGATAATCATTTTTTATATTAGTTTATCTTAATAATAGTCTAATATGTCTTTTTTATATTTTCAGGAATAACTGAGCTGTAAATAAGCAATTTGGAGCTCATGGTTATGATAAGGAGAATTTTTGGAATATTTTGTAAATTTTGCTGAAGTCATGCCCTAGGCACGCGCCCTAACTTCAAGGTGTGTAACCCAGTCATGCCCCAGTTCCACTCGAGCAAGCCGTGGTGCCCGTCTGAAGTTTTTAAAAGTACACGCATTGACGTCACGGCGTGACCTTAGACCATGACCTTGTCACGCTTAGCTTTGTTCTCCATCAACTCGTAACCAGCTGTCAACTTAGATTAAAGTTACATGCCCCAAGTCACGACGTGACATGGGGGCGTGACCCATCCAGAAACCAAGACCAGCTCCCAGTCATGCTCGTTTCATGACGTTCTAGATTCATTCAAGTCACGCCCTGGGTCCAAGCCGTGGACCTAGGACGTGTAACATCAATTTATGACATTTTGGTTGTTTTTCTCTAAGTTAGGCCCCCATGTCAGGTCGTGGACCTGGGGCGTGTACTTGGAATTTTGCACCTATAAAAGTCAGTCAAGTCCAGAAGTCAAGAGTCCAATTTTGCATTATTTTTTAGACCATAGTGTTTTGTTTTTGCTATATTAGATACTATTTCTTCTTCTTTGAAGTTGTAAGCATTTTCTTTACTTTGAATCTCATTTCAAATTCTAGTATTACATTTTCTTCTTGTTAATCATGTCTTTCTCTATCTCTACTTGTAATTCCATCATCGTGATGAGTACCTAAACTTCATTTAGCAGTTGATCATGATGAACTTTGGAATAAGATAGTCATGTTTTGATTATCTTAAATTTGCAAGCTCTCTTTATTATTAGCTTCGATTTATCTGTGATTCACTTTATTTTGATTTCATATTTCCGATATATGCTAGTCATTTCATGATTCGTATTCTAGTTGGTCGAGAGGTCCGTTCATACGAGGAGATCACTCAAAGATAAAAGGAGTTGCATGCACTCCTCGAGAGAGGACGACATAAATCTTCGAGATTTGAGTCAAATCCAATAGAGGGGTTCACCTTTTAAAGCAAGCTTAGGGGTTTCGACTGGTCGAGAGATCTTAATCGGTCAACCTAAGGTTAGGTGGTAGTACTTCTTTAGCGTGGTGCTATCACATTTTGGGAAACTCCACGGTCGAATTATTTTAATTAGAAGCTTGGAAATCTATCTTTTATGAAATTTTATTTTATTCTAAAAAGATTCTAGATCAAGTGCTATAATTTTTAATCATCAAATTTCTCTTAAGTTAAATTATTACTTTTACTCTTTTTAAACCAAACCAAAATTTTCTATTGATAAAATAATAGTTTTCTTCGTGAGTAATAATACGCAACAAATTCGGAAAAATACGACACATGATATTTTATTCAAATGTCTTATACTATAAAACGATAGGTACACGCCTAATTGGTTAATTTTTGGATCGCTACAAAAGATTCATCAGGGTGACAGGTCACTGCTCGCTTACAAAATATGTTTAAGAGTCTGGTGCTGAGCGGAATGGAGTGCGGTGGAGTGCACATTAGAGCGGGATGCGGATGCGGGCACTGGAGCGGGGCGCGGAGGCACATGCTGAAGCAGAGTTGAAGACGGAGCGGGCACGTGAGAAGCACGTGCCGAGCAGGAGGTTGAGCGTCGAGTAGAGTCTTCGTGCCTTGAAGCTAGACTTAACACTACAACTCTTTGCCAGAAAATATTATAAGAGCTCTCTCTTCTTCCCTTTTCTCTGTCCCCTTCAAATGAAGGTTTGAGCCTCATTTTATAGTTTTTCAGGAGGGCACAAAAATAATTGCGCCTTTTGGTTATTGAATGGGCGAATGAGAACGCCCGATTCCGGTCCCCCAGATTACCACTTTTAAGAATACGACGAGATTGCCCCATGGGCAGCTCGGGCAATTCGAGCAGCCCGTGAAAGCTTGATGGTGACGGCGGCGAACGGCGCTGGCGCCGAACGGCGGAGAGCATGCGGGAGACGCGACGGGAACGCACACAATGGGGGGCGCACAGACGCGTGCCCACAGGGGCACGCGCGAACGCGCTCGGGCAGGGGGAAGCACGCAGAGGTGTGTGCGTGCAGGGTCACACGTGCAGGGGTTCGCGCACGTGCAGGGTCGCACACACTCTATCAGGCGCGCGCGCGAAGGGGTATGTCGACGTGTGCGTGCTCGCCCTTTCAAGGCGTGTGCAGATGCGTGCTGCCGCACGTTTGTGCTGCGACTTTCCGATCGAGGTGAAAACCCCTATGGCAGGGTGAATCGTTGCGACTAGCCAGTCGGGATCGCAGTGAAGAGTCTACGGTTCGACCACTTGGCATTTTAGGGAACCCCATCTATCCATTCTTATATAAAATACTTTTATAGTGTTTATCTTACCCCCAAATTCTCAAATTCCTCAAATTTTACTCATTTTGGAATTCTTAAAATTTTATTATTTAAATTATTAAGCTCCCCTTGAGTAAGATGTAATTTTTCTCTGTGCGTAAAATTTAATTATCACTCATAAAATCAATTATGTCTGAGGGACTGAGATGGCGTCAAGGTAAGGACTGAACACCAATTCGAGAAGGAGTAAGGGTAAAGAGAAAATATATGTGAGTTCTTATTTTTGTAATTTACACTACTCTATTTCAAATGCCTACTTTTTATTTACAGTAGATACATATTTGAGAAAAAATAATTTATTTTTTAGTGCATGATAAGTAAACATATTTTTAAAATATTTTTGAAATCGTTTGTTAACTAATTCAGATTTCAGCTTATGTGAAGAAAGCTTCAATTTCTGCATTTCTTTGCGATTCGACTTTTATTTCATATTTTTAACGATGCTTTTTACAAGCTTTAGAGATCCGGACCAGAGATCGAACCGGTGAGATCAAAGGTTCAAGGTCCGATCGGTTGGACCGGTTGGACCGGGGTTGGACCGGGGTCGAACCATGATGTTGTATTATACATTTATACTATTATTTTAGTAAACTTTAAAAGTGTAAAATTATAAAACAAACTATAGAATCATTAGATCAAACATTATATATTTATATGTCATATTGGCAAAACTCAAAACATATTACATATCATGAAACACGATATTAGATAATAATATTATGTGACATTGTCACATAAAATGATTGTCTCAAAATAGTTATGATCTACTAACATTTAATTATTTATCACAAATTCAAATCATAGCTTAATAAGTCAAATCCTTCACCAAAGTCATTGCATATTGACGTATCTATTAAAATATGCATTAAGATTTAAGATACAAATCATACAATATTAATGAATAGCAAAAAAGATATAATATTAATGAATAGCAAAAAATATTATACATGTGAAAAAAATCAAAAAATTATACCTCTCTTGATGAAAATATTATACAATGGATTGAGATGATAATCCACAAAGTAATTTGATAGTTGGTACTTGATATATCTGCAGACAGATAGCACGTCGATCAAATTTGATATTCTAAAGATAAACCAAAATCATACATTGTAAGCACTAGAACATAATTTATATCACAATTTAGTGTTATTAACTTATTATATTAATTATGTTATCTGCAAGTCTCCGCAACAATGTGTGCTAAATAAGTAAATATTGGAATAGCAAAAATGCCTAGACAAAAGGAAAACTAAAAACTGCCCAAACTGGAATAGCAAAGCTCTGTTTCCTCCTCCCCCTACGCACTGCACAACTGCACTGGACTCTAACCTCTATCAACTGTTGCTCCAGCTTGTGCTTGTGGCTTATGTCACACTCTAACCTCTACTCCATCTGTAGGGTATGCGGCATGCAGTTTACATAAGCCACAAGCACTGATGCGGGCATGCATCAGTGGGGCTTTGGAGCAAAAAATAGACCAAAATGAAAAATCGTTTTGGAAATAAGCCACAAGCAGTTGACATAAGCCTAAGGTTTAGAGAAAAAAATGAAAAATCATTTACTCTGCGAGGAAGAACAAATGACATAAGCCATGAATAATGATACACGAAGTAGAACAATACAAGAGGGGAATAGACTGGAGCGGTGGGGGCGTGGAGCTGCTCTGCGAGGAAGATGAATAGAGGAAGAAGAAGATTAGAAGATAACCTATGAGGTTGCGAGGAAGAACGAACTGGAGCGCGGAGCTGCTCTGCGATGAAGCACGAACTGGAGCGGTGGGGCCTTGGAGCTGCTCTGCGAGGAAGAACAAACTGGAGCTGCTCTGCGACTGCGAGGAAGAACAAACTGGCCGGAGCGGGCAAGCGGTGGGGGCGTGGAGGTTCTCTGCGAGGAAGATGAAAAGGTAAAAACTAAAAAGCAAAAAGTAAAAAGTAGAAACTAATAAGTAAAAGGAAAATTTGTAGGTGAGTTACTCTCACCTAAGATCATGGTGAGAGGAGCTAATATAAGCCGTTGATCACAGATCATACGGTTGTATTTTTCCTAAATACTCCTGTATTTATAAATAATAATAATGTCAGTATTTTATATACCGTCCGATCTGAGATCATACAGCTATATTTCTCTCCCACCTAGTTCTAGGTGAGAGAAACGCACCTAAGTTTCTCCCAAAGCTGGCACCGTTGGATCAAATCGGAGAGCCCAAAATTCGCCCGCCCGGCTATGGGAAACCGGCCACGGTTTCCAGTTTCCCGGTCAAACCGGCCGGTTCTCCGGTTCTGGGGCGGGCCACTTGGTTGGCAGGCAGAATGCCTTGACCGGACCGGCTGGGGGGCCGGTCGGCGGTCGGACCGGTCCGACCGGCCGGTCCGATTTTCTAAAGGTTGGATTTTTAATTATTTTTTGAGAAATTTATGTGATTGATTTCCGTTATGATTCAAAGTATTTAATGTTGGCAATAGAAAACACATACTAATGATAACGATGAAACCATCTTTATTTCCCGATTAGGAATATAACTGTTTGTGGTACTAATACAAAAAAGTAAATTTTAAGGGAGTCATTAAATCAAAATTAGTCATTTTTAAGAATATAATATGCATAATAAGTACACACAATTTAAAAGCTATGCATGCATGTAATACGATGAAGTTAGTGGTAACACCGAAGGGGGTGAATCACCTACCAACTAATATAATATAGGAGTTTCTTGAGGACTCTATGATAATTATGGCTATGCAATAGATGCTTGGAAGTTGGAAATAACTAGTAGCTCTAACAAGATGTTCTGCATCAGTCAAGCTCAATATTAAAAGAAAGAAAAGTAATCTATGTTGGAGCATGCGTTCCGCACTCGTCCGGTTTGAGAATAACAAATCCCGAATGTATTTGATCCTATTTTTGATTATTGGTGTGCAGATAACATGTGCTAGAATAACATGATTTCAATTGGAGCAAAATGACATTTTCCAGAAATTTGGGGTATCGGATTTCCGACAGTGCTATCGGATTTCCGACAGGTCGTTTATTTAATCCCTGCACAACGGTTTGGAGCTATCGGATTTCCGATATCGCTATCGGATTTCCGACAGCCCATGATCTGCCAATAACGCCAGGACGTGCAACAGTTATCACACAGTGGTTATGAGCTATCGGATTTCCGATATCGCTATCGGATGGCGACAGCCCACGATCTTCCGATAATGCCAGAACGTGCAGCGGTTATCTTGGCTATCGGATATCCGACAGTGCTATCGGATATCCGACAGCCCACGTCTCAACCACGACCTCAACACGACGCAGAAACCTCATTTTAGTGGGACACGTGGCAGCCTCTGGAGCTATCGGATTTCGGCGACAGCAGCTATCGGACGGCGACAGCTCCTTTTTATTAAAAGGGCTCAAAACTTCGTGGAACTTAATTCTTCAGATTTCTAAGCCTCCTTCCTGAGTGTTATCATCCAGAGAGCTCCAGAGAACGAAAATCCCCATCCTTGAAGGAGAAAAGAGAGAGCGAAGCCGAAGATTGTACACGCATTCCAAGGAGACTTTCTCAAGGGCTCTTCGCTGTTTTGATCCAGAAATTCTAAAGGGGGTTTTTCATATTGTATTTACATTCATTCACTTTTCATTTTGTAATCGTTGGTAGAGAAATCGTCGTCTTGCGTGCGGCGTCTAAGTCCTTGCGCGGCTTAGGGGAAAATCGCTTCCTTGTGCGGGGCGTCCAAGTCCTTGCGTGGCTTGGTGGGAAATCGTGGCCTTGTGTGCTACGTCTAGATCTTGGGAAGATCTAGAGGATAGGCTTGGGCTTGATCTTGGAAGAGACAAGCGATAGCCTTCCGATCCTTGGGAGAAGGATTGGTAAACCAAAATTATTGTATTTTTATTATCATAATTGTGCCTTGATCTTAAGCATTGTTAAGATCATTTTTATTTGTATGCAAATTTCATGATATATAAAATTATGTTTTTTTTTACTAATTGCAAATTTGTGTGCTTAAATCTTTATCTTAAAAATTGTGTTTGGTGTTATACAAAAATTGCATTGGTTTAAAATTATTTTTAAGTAACTTTTTATTAAAGTAAATTTGTCTAAAATTATTAAGAAAGAAATTATTACAAATTTAAACACGCCCTTATTCACCCCCCCCCCCCCCTCTAAGGGCGTCATACGATCCAACAAGTGGTATCAGAGCGAGGTTACTCCAAAACGGTTTTACCACCGGGAGTAATGGCGCACACCGATCACGCGTTCGTTGAGGGGCAAGGAATTAGTAGGCCACCACTTTTTACTGGCACAGACTATAATTATTGGAAAACACGTATGCGTTGTTTTCTAATCGCACTAGATATAGAAGTCTGGAATATGGTAGAATCTAGTTACACTTCTCCAACATTTGTTGTAGGAGATGTAACCATGGATAAGCCCAAAGACAAGTGGGATGACAACGATAAATTAAAATGCAAGAACAACGCAAAAGCCATGAATGCTTTATTTTGCGCACTAGATCGCACTGAATTTAATAGAGTTTGTGCTTGTAATACTGCATTTGAAATTTGGAATTTATTAGAAATCACTCATGAAGGTACTTCGCAGGTAAAGGATTCAAAGCTATTTCAACTGGAGTCTGAATTTGAAAGGTTCAAAATGGAGGTAGATGAAGAGATTGATACGATGTACACACGATTCACAAAAATCGTGAACGACTCAAAGGTGCTAGGAAAAGTGTTCTCAAATGGAGATTTGGTAAGGAAAATCTTAAGATCACTTCCCCCGAAGTTTAATCCTAAAGTGACTGCAATTTCCGAGTCACATGATCTTAAGACTTTACAATTGGAGAGCCTAATTGGAAATTTGAAAACTCATGAAGTTGAATTAAAAATTCAACAACAAGAGTATATGGAGCCAAGGAAGAAGGGATTGGCTCTAAAATCTAAGAAGGAAGAAACTAGTGATTCTGAGGAAGATGAAGAAGATGAGGAGAGCTTATTTGTTAAAAAGTTTAGAAAATTTATGAAAAATCCGGAGAGAAGGAATTCGTTTAAGAAGTATTTTAAGAAGGAGACCTTTAGGAAGAAAAAAGGAAAGGAAGGCGATGAGGAGGAAGAGAGACCGCCACCGGAGTGCTATCACTGCAAGAAGTTAGGACACATTCGAAGCAAGTGTCCAAAGTACTTGAAAGAAATTAAAGAAAAGAAACACAAAGGATCGAAGAAAGTGTTGAAGGCGGAAACATGGGATGATACTACTTCTGAGGATGGAAGCATTTCAGACTCAAGTAAAGAAGAGGAGGCCAACATATGCTTAATGGGAAAGAGCGTCATATCTGATGACGAATGCAGTGTCCAAAGCGACACTGAGGTAACTCCTCCAACCTATGATGAATTATATTCTGAATTTTTAACGACTTGCAAATTTTTTGAAAAGAGTTTAAAAGATAATGATCTTCTTAAATCTGAAAATGGAATTTTACTTAAAGAAAACAAAAAATTGTTAAATGAAATTAAGACTATTGGAAAAAGAGATATTTCTTGCCAAGAGTGTGATCACTTTTTGGGAAGAATTAGTGAACTTGAAGAATCTCTTTCCAAATCTCATTCTACAATAAAAGTACTTACTAAAAAGAATGAGATCTTAGAGAGAGATCTGAAATCTTCAATTTCCAAAGTCCATGAGGGAAAGAAATCTTTTGAACGTAGATGCGTAAATCTAGTATCCGAAAATACAAAAATGAGAAACCAGATTCATGACTTAACACTAGCCATGAAAAAATTTGGAATGGGCCGAAGATCACTGGATATGATCTTAGGATACCAACGCCATGGATCTGGAAGGTTTGGGCTCGGATACACATCTGGAAGCTGTCGCCCGGCGACAACCACTGTCGCCGGCGACAGTGAAAAGTTCAGAAAAATTAATTTTAAAAATTTTAAAATTAATGAATTATCAAATACTGCATCCTCATCCAGTAAAAGTCCAAAAAAGTTATACTCCTCCAAATACATTACATGTGCCAAATGCAATAGGTTTGGTCACACTACGGACTCTTGCTGGAAGGAAGGAAAAACTAAAATTAAGCAAATCTGGGTGCCTAAGGCTTCTACCTATACTATGGGTGGAACCACTTGGGTAACCAGATCTTTACTCACCTCTTCTTTCTAGGTGTGTTGGCAGGCTAAGGACAAAGAAGACGTGTGGTACTTGGACTCGGGTTGTTCAAAGCACATGACGGGAAATAAAAAGAAGTTCCTTAGCCTGGAGATGAAGAAAGGAGGAGTTGTTACATTCGGTGACAATGCAAAAGGAAAAATCATCGGCATCGGTGTTGCGGGTAACGAAAATTTTTCAATTTCAAATGTTTTATTTGTAGAAGGATTAAAGCATAATTTGATTTCTATTAGTCAATTATGTGATAAGGGTTTAAATGTTTTATTTGAATCTTCTACAAATTTGTGCAAAATTATTAATTCCAAAACAAATGAAATTGTTTTTACCGCACCTAGATGTCATAATGTATATATGATTAAATTTCTAGATTTTTCAAATTCTACTTTGAAATGTTTTTTATCAAAAAATGATGAATTAGATTTATGGCATAGGCGACTTGGACATACTAGTGCCAAGTTAATTACTAAACTTTCAAAAGATAAATTAATTAAAGGTTTACCTTTGTTAAATGGAAATTTATCTTCTTCACTTTGTGTGCCTTGCCAAAAAGGAAAATTTTCAAAATCAACTTTCAAAAGTAAAAACATTATTTCTACCACTAGGCCACTTCAATTAATACATATGGATTTATTTGGGCCAATTGGAATTTCTAGCTTAGGAGGTAGAAAATATACATTTGTATTGATTGATGATTATTCTCGTTTTTGTTGGACTTTATTTCTAACCTCCAAAGCTGAAGCATTTTCAGAATTTTCAAAATTATGTTTGCGTATCCAAAATGAATTTGAGTTAAAAATTAAACGCATACGATCGGATCATGGAGGAGAATTTGAAAATGAAAAATTTATTTCTTTTTGTACGGAGTTAGGAATTAAACATGAATTTTCCGCTCCACGCACACCACAGCAAAATGGTGTAGTGGAGAGGAAAAATAGAACTCTTCAAGAGTTAGCCCGTACAATGTTATCTGAATTTAAATTACCAAAATCCTTTTGGGCTGAAGCGGTTAGCACGGCATGTTATGTAATTAATAGAGTAATGCTTCGCCCTATTTTAAAATTAACTCCTTATGAATTAATATTTAGTAAAAAACCAAATGTTTATTATTTCAAAGTTTTTGGTTGTAAATGTTTTATTTTAAATTCTAAAGATTCCTTAGGAAAATTTGATGAAAAATGTGATGAAGGTATATTTATTGGCTATTCTTCAACTAGTAAAGCTTATAGAATTTTTAATAAAAGAACAAAAATAGTTGAAGAATCTATTCATGTTAGGTTTGATGAGTTTGCTTCATGTGTAGAAAAGAAAATTACAGGAAAAGAAGATAAACTCCTTCCCACGGTGGAGAATGATGAAGAAGGACTTGGAGAAAATGAAGAAGAAAAAGGAGAAGAAAGAGAAGAAGAAAGAGGAGAAGACGATAGAGAAGAAGAAGAAGAAGAAAGAGAAGGATATGTGCCTCCAAGTGAATTGAGATTCTCAAAGGATCATCCAAAGGAGCTTATCATTGGAGATCCGCAAAAAGGGGTTAGTACTCGTTCATCGCTACATGTGTTATTTTCAAACCTTTGTTTTGTTTCTGAAATAGAACCAAAAGATGTTTCCACCGCTTTAAATGATGAATTTTGGTTTTTAGCTATGAATGAAGAACTTAATCAATTTGAACGTAATAAGGTTTGGAATCTTGTAGAACGACCCAAAAATCGTCCTGTAGTTGGTGTTAAGTGGATTTTTAAAAATAAAATGGATAATGAATCTAGAATTATTAGAAATAAAGCCAGATTAGTTGCAAAAGGTTATGCACAAATTGAAGGGGTAGATTTTGATGAAACTTTTGCACCCGTAGCAAGATTAGAAGCGGTTAGAATATTTCTTGCATTTGCTTGCTTTAAAAGATTTAAATTATATCAAATGGATGTCAAAACCGCATTTTTAAACGGGTATATAAAAGAAGAGGTTTATGTAGAACAACCCCCTGGCTTTATAAATGAGAAATATCCAAATTATGTTTATAAATTAGATAAAGCGTTTTATGGATTAAAACAAGCGCCTCGTGCTTGGTATGATCGATTAACTCAATATTTGTTAAAGCATGATTATAAAATAGGAAGTGCTGATTCTACACTCTTCATTAAGCAAATTGATCATGATTTAGTTATTTTACAAATTTATGTTGATGATATTATTTTTGGAGCCACTAATGAAGAGTTGTGTAATGAAGTAGTCCAAATTATGAAAAATGAATTTGAAATGAGTATGGTTGGAGAACTTTCATATTTTCTAGGTTTTCAAATTACTCAAAAACATGATGGTATTTTTATATGTCAAACCAAATATATTCATGATATGTTAAAAAGATTTGGATTTGAAAATCTTAAGCATGCAAACACTCCTATGAGTACTTCTCTAAAATTAGGAAAAGATGAAAGTGGTGTTTCAATTGAACAAACCCTTTATAGAAGTATGATAGGGTCTTTATTGTATTTAACCGCATCTAGACCTGATATTATGTTTGCCGTTTGTTTATGTGCTAGATTTCAAGCTAATCCTAAAGAGTCACATTTAAAAGCGGTGAAACGTATCTTTAGATATCTCATTGGAACATCAAAATTAGGATTATGGTATCCTCATAATGATTCCTTTATTTTGCATGGTTTTTCGGATTCCGATTATGCTGGATGTTCTTTAGATAGGAAAAGCACTAGTGGCACTTGTCATTTTCTCGGCCCTTCACTTATTTCATGGTCGAGTAGGAAACAGAATTCTATTGCCCTCTCTACTACCGAGGCCGAATATATTGCACTAGGTAGTTGTTGTGCCCAAGCTCTTTGGATGTCACAAACATTAGAAGATTTTGGCATGCAACAAAGTAGTGTAGAATTAAAGTGTGACAATAAAAGTGCTATAGATTTAACTAACAATCCTGTATTACATTCTAGATCTAAGCATATAGATGTCCGACATCATTTTATAAGGGATCATATTAAGAAGGGTAATATAAAAATCAACTTTATAGGCACGGAAAATCAACTAGCAGATATATTCACTAAACCGTTACCGGATTCCCGTTTTTCTATGCTTAGGCTAGAATTGGGAATCCTAGATATTTCACAATGAATATATCACTACTTAGAACCTATAAAATTTTAATAAAAAAGTATCACAAAAGACTTATACATATCAAAAAGAAAAACAATCTCTTAAAATAGACATTCACCAAATCAAACATGTTCACATAGTCAAAATTATTACAACAATTTAATCATAATGTCTGATAATAGAAATGCAGAAAATTAGAAAGAAATCTGGGCATTAGAGCTGTCGGATGGCGACAGTTAGCTGTCGGATGGCGATATCCTCCAGAACAATATTTCAATCCGACTCCTCCTCATTCCGACTACCAACCCCACTGCTTTCAGGAATGTCAAAATCTGATCTCCTCATGACTGTCTTCCTCCGTCGAGCATGACTGGCGGATTGCCGACGAGGCTCCTCCTCTGAAGGTATCTCCCATTCCGCGGCTTCCGCAGGCGTAGGCTTTAATTTAAGTCCTTTCACAAGGAACTTCATAAATTTCTGCATTCGGGTCCGATCTTTTTTCACCTCCACCTTATGTTCTTCAAATGACCTCCTATGCTCTTGGAAGTCATCTATATGTCTATCCAACTTAGTTTGGAACGAGTCGAGTGCCTCCCGCATAGACCCTCCACGTGCTATTGGAGGCTCTCTCATTTCCATAGTCGGCGGCTTTCGCTGACTTTTCTTACCATTAATATCCGCCGTTTGATATATCTCCGGGCAACAATCTCCAAGATAAAAATTTTGATCTATCCAAGAGTATTTCTTGTATAGGATACGTTGGATAATCGCACCCAAAGGGAGAGTGTGTGCCTTTTTCCAATCCGGATTTTTGAGGCGGTATGTATATCGCATCATAGATAAGAGGAGATCGGCCACATCAAATAACTCATTCTCCACTATATAATACGTCACAAGACTAAGTTGAGCCGTAATACTGTGAGTATCACCGGACTTCAACATAATCGTATGCCTTAGTATATCTTGCACAAGACGAGCATCGTCTGTCAATGTCGTCAAAGTGGATATGAGATTTTTGGTGGAATTTCCATGCAATGACATGTTCACTAATGTCCAATCTCTCTCAAGTCTATAATTTTCCACAATTTCCAAGATATTCTCACTTTCCATTAGACCAAACTCACTTCTTAAATCAAAAGGAGTGATCTCCACATATTGCCCTTGAATTTTGGATCTTACTCCTCCATTCAAATTGGTATATGCAGGATCCTCCAAATGATTATAAAATTCTCGGACTAACACTGAAGAGAAAATATCTTGGATAATGACTGAGAGTATACCTGCCTCAGCAAGCAAAAAATAAACTCGTTCATGCCTAGGGAGATCAAATTCCACGATCTGTGAAATTCCTATCTGTGCTTTTTCAATGGCCGGGAAACTTTGATACGAAGAATGGGCGTCTCCTGATTGACCTCTTCTTGATCTCCAACTTGAAGACATATCTGCATCAGACATAACAAAATTTTTTTTATAAAAAAAAAAAAGGGGAACAATTCCAGCACTGTCGGATTTCCGATACCACCTATCGGAAATCCGACAGCTTCAAAATTTTTTTAATGCCGAAAATTTTTCATTTCACAACAACTTTCCAATCCCAAATCTACACACTTTTCTCACAGCAAAAAATCTTCAACAACTTTAATATTTTTTTTAAAAAAAAACAAAACTTTCATAAAAACACTATTCATCATCTTCTTCCTCTACCACTTCATTTTTGTTGATCATTATGATTATTCCTCTAAAGCTGAACCTATCAACATCTAGATCTACACAAAAACAACAAAAAAAAAGGGAAAATCTTGTTTCAAAACACAAATACAACAACACTACAAATTTCTCTCACAAAAGACAAGATCCACATCTCTTATACAACTAAAGATCTAAAATATCTAGATCTACAAACCCTTATACAGTTTATCTTCAAAATACTCCATGAAATTCAAGAGAAATATGAAAATCACAAAACTAATGGAGAAATTTTAACCAAAACTTAAAAAAAACACAAATCTCACTTTAGATCTGAAGATTTCTGGCACCTGGAACTCTAGATCTCGAAATTTCTCCCAAACCTGAAGATAAGTGTCGGTCAAAAGACGAAACACGTCTTTTTATACTTTCTGAGCTGACGGATGGCGATAGCTAGCTATCGGAAATCCGACAGCTCCCAAAAAAAAATTGATTTTTATTTTTCTCTCACTAGTTGGTTCATTCCCTGTTTCTATACCTGTTAATATGAGAATTTTGGTATCTTGCATCAAGTATTCTTAATGTGTTATTATTCATAACAATAGCTTAACACCTGCTCATGATGTTCAATCTTATCATATCATTGTGATGACACTCTCATATAGTTATTAAGAATTGTTTTCGCATGCCTCTAAGTATAAGAAATCTTTTATCTATGACAATGAGCAATCACAAACACTTACTTTGATAATACATATTAATATAATTTATTCTATACATACATCATGCTTGATCGAACATAACAAAATACATTTCATAAATGTCACCTTCACCTATGATACTTTGCACTTATTCAACTTTTACCATTTATGACATGCAAGTGAATTCGGAGATCCTTAACATCAATGAATCCTCAAAAACATGGGAGGAAAATTCAAATGCAAAACATTCTTTTTGCCCAAAATGTTGAACGCAATAAATAAAAATTGACAAGGATCATCCACCAAGCACTACTTAGCCTCCTGATAAGTCTTAATGAGCATTGTGAGGTTAAGCACCTTGGAAAGAATTGTAAAGTGTCTTGCAAAAACAAAATGGTCCTTTTATGTATATTTGCAAAGTTTCTGGTTCAGAAGTATGGGCTTTATGTATATTTATGTTATGTTTACCAATTCCATGATCATGTATATTTTACATATATTCATATGTATTCTTTCTCAAAGTATCACTACTACACTTCATTGTTATTTATAAAATTTCTTCTTATGAGAATTGGACCGAAACGATTCAATTTTCTATATTGCACTGTGTCTCTCTATGATCCTTAAAATTGAATCTCATCATAGTTAAGTTTATTTGATTCTATACATTATAACACATTACTAGAATGCTTCGATTCCTCTCCAAGATTACCTATCTCATTATCATATCACTTACAAAGCTTCCGCTAGTGTACTCCAACTTGTCATATATTCTTTCTCCGTGACTAACATATCTCTGTAATACTCTTTCCTAAGCTCTCATCTCTATATTCATCTTTTGCTAATATCAAAGGGGGAGAAGATAATAAGAAATCAATTAAATCAATTAAATCTCTTAACACTACTAAATTAATTTAGTAAGCATATATGTAGGGGGAGTTTATATGTAGGGGGAGTTTATATGTAGGGGGAGAATGTTTTTAATGTTTTTAGACGGGACTACATTAAGGGGGAGATCATATTAAGAGGAAGATCATGGAGATCTTAAGCTCACAACACTTGTACACACATAAGTATTTTTCACTATCTCAATAGGATTTATTCGATTTCTTTTTATAAGGATTTGTTATTATCAAAAGGGGGAGATTGTTGGAGCATGCGTTCCGCACTCGTCCAGTTTGAGAATAACAAATCCCGAATGTATTTGATCCTATTTTTGATTATTGGTGTGCAGATAACAGGTGCTAGAATAACATGATTTCAATTGGAGCAAAATGACATTTTCCAGAAATTTGGGGTATCGGATTTCCGACAGTGCTATCGGATTTCCGACAGGTCGTTTATTTAATCCCTGCACAACGGTTTGGAGCTATCGGATTTCCGATATCGCTATCGGATTTCCGACAGCCCATGATCTGCCAATAACGCCAGGACGTGCAACAGTTATCACACAGTGGTTATGAGCTATCGGATTTCCGATATCGCTATCGGATGGCGACAGCCCACGATCTTCCGATAATGCCAGAACGTGCAGCGGTTATCTTGGCTATCGGATATCCGACAGTGCTATCGGATATCCGACAGCCCACGTCTCAACCACGACCTCAACACGACGCAGAAACCTCGTTTTAGTGGGACACGTGGCAGCCTCTGGAGCTATCAGATTTCGGCGACAGCAGCTATCGGACGGCGACAGCTCCTTTTTATTAAAAGGGCTCAAAACTTCGTGGAACTTAATTCTTCAGATTTCTAAGCCTCCTTCCTGAGTGTTATCATCCAGAGAGCTCCAGAGAACGAAAATCCCCATCCTTGAAGGAGAAAAGAGAGAGCGAAGCCGAAGATTGTACACGCATTCCAAGGAGACTTTCTCAAGGGCTCTTCGCTGTTTTGATCCAGAAATTCTAAAGGGGGTTTTTCATATTGTATTTACATTCATTCACTTTTCATTTTGTAATCGTTGGTAGATAAATCGTCGTCTTGCGTGCGGCGTCTAAGTCCTTGCGCGGCTTAGGGGAAAATCGCTTCCTTGTACGGGGCGTCCAAGTCCTTGCGTGGCTTGGTGGGAAATCGTGGCCTTGTGTGCTACGTCTAGATCTTGGGAAGATCTAGAGGATAGGCTTGGGCTTGATCTTGGAAGAGACAAGCGATAGCCTTCCGATCCTTGGGAGAAGGATTGGTAAACCAAAATTATTGTATTTTTATTATCATAATTGTGCCTTGATCTTAAGCATTGTTAAGATCATTTTTATTTGTATGCAAATTTCATGATATATAAAATTATGTTTTTTTTTACTAATTGCAAATTTGTGTGCTTAAATCTTTATCTTAAAAATTGTGTTTGGTGTTATACAAAAATTGCATTGGTTTAAAATTATTTTTAAGTAACTTTTTATTAAAGTAAATTTGTCTAAAATTATTAAGAAAGAAATTATTACAAATTTAAACACACCCTTATTCACCCCCCCCCCCCCCCCCTCTAAGGGCGTCATACGATCCAACAATCTACCCTTAAAGTAGATTATGACAGTGGAAAATATTTTCTTATGTAGTTGAGTCTTAGGCTCTGTTTGGTTGGGCTGTTGCTGATGGAAAGTTGTTGATGAAAAGCTGCTGATAGGAAAATTGCTGATTCTGAAAAACAGAGTTTTGTTAAAAAACTGTTCAGGAAACGGAGGATTTTAATAAACGACAGTTTGAACAAAAGTTGAACCAAACACCGCTTATAACAAAAAGAGCGGTGCGTCTCAGCCGCAGAGCAGCTAAAAATCTAAACCAAACGCCACCTTAGTGGATCTTCAATGGAGTGTTAAGAAATTATTCCTTTATCCCTTAGTAGAATCCATGGTGGCGGATTTAATTATGTCACTTGATGGTTGCTTTGATGGCTAAGGTCGAAGTGTAAGTCTTCTTTTCTTTTTGGCTTGGGGTGCAAGTTGAAGTTGTAATTAAATGTGTAATTCCCCTCATTTGGCCTTGTCTTGACAGCTAAATTCGGGTCTTTTTGGAGTTGTCCTACAGTAGGTCAATGAGTTGATTCTTCATTAATATTTGAAGGCTTTTCTACTTCTAATCAAGCCAATTTTGTTGGAATGAAATGGATATGGTTGTGTTTACTATTAATACTTTTGCCTCCCTTTTTCTTTTTATTTATAGTAAATTATGAAATAATTAGAGTATTTGTCATTAAACATCTTTACCCCATGAATTAAATTATTATTAATTGATTAGTGAGAGTTTAATTGGTATTTGAATGGCTTTTTCTTTTGTCACTACTTAATGACCTTATGAAAAATTATAATGGTAATAGTTGTTTTAATTAATGGTTTATGAATTGATTTTGGTCATTATAGACCTGCTGATCTGGGATTTTCTTCTCATTTATTATCATATTTCATGGTTCTATGGATTCCTAAATTTCTTTTGTTAAGATTAGTATTATAGTCTTTTAGGAGCTCAATGAGTGCTCTCATCAATCCCCATGACTCTCTTCATTATATCTTATGGGTAAGGCTTATGTGTGAACTGTTGGGCTGCAACATTATGGCCTTGTGGGGGTTGTGTTTAGTTGTTACGATGGTCTTTCAGCCTAGTGTACTAGTTGAATTTTGGAGGAGTATGGGTGTCATTAAAATTTATTTTTTCTTACTCTAAAATGTTTTAGCAAGTGTTTATTGGAGGGGCTGATATAATGGTATAAAATGGAGGGTCATTGGATGCTTGATTCATATATGAAATGCTCATATTATCCTTATCTTACCCAAATTCTTAAATTCCTTAAATTCTAGTGTATGTGGACCTCCATCTTACTCATTTTGAAATTCTTAAAATTTCATTATTTATTTTATTAAGGTTCTCTCAAGTAAGATATATATAATTGTTTTCTCTCGTATCGCAACTCATGTATGATTTAATTATCCCTCATAAAATAAAATGGATTGTTGCTTTATTGAGCCCCTCTCATAAAGCTTTTGCAGATCTGTTCGAAAATTTATTATGTTTAAGATGACGTCGAGGGAAAGAATGAACTTCAACCCGAGGAGGAGTAAGCTAGCCTAAAGAGAAAACAAATGTGAGTTCTTGTTTTTTTTTTAATTTACGCTCTATCTTAAATGTCTATTTTCATAGTTACATTAGATATATATTTGAGAAAGATACATTATTTTTCTGTGCATGAAAAGTAGAGACGTGTTTTAAGAATATTTTTGACATCGTGTTTTAACAATTTCATATTTAAGCTTATGTGATGGAAGCTTTGATTTCAGTATTTCTTATTAAACTTTTATTTACAGATTTTTAACGATGATTTTTGAATTATTATTCGAGAAATTTATATCACTGATTTTCATTATGATTTGTAATATTTAATGTTGACAATAGGAAACAAATACTAACGGTACAGTTCAAACATCTTTATTTCCGATCAGGAATTTAACTGATGGTAGTACTAGTACCAAAAAGTAAATTTTGAAGGAAGTTAAATAAAAATCAGACATTTTCTAAGAATAATATAATACGAATAATAAATACATGCAATTTAAAAGTTATGCATGCATGTAATACAATGAAGTTAAAGGTGAACCTCATATTGGAGGGAGTGAATAGCCTACCAACATATATAAGATAGGAGTACCTTGAAAACTCTAAGATAATTATTGTTATGCATGCCCGAAGATTTGTAATAGCTAGTAGCTCCAACAAGATGTTCTGCATGCACAGGGCCTAATATGAAAAGAAAAAAAAAGTAATACACCCTTAACCTTATCGCCTAAATAAGAAAAATATAATCATATAAATATAAAGCATGCGTAGAGAAATAAGATTTAGAATTGAAAGATAATTTGCCTTATAATAAAAAAATTGACATTCGACATGAAGTTTAGGAATAATTAAAAAGGGAATCTGTATTGTTTTGTTTGCATATTTTAGCATTTCTCTATGAATCATTTTAATCCTTTTTTTATTATAGTTAGTAGCTCTTTTAGTTTTATATGTATCATATTTTAGGCACTTCAATTCATTTAAATATGAATTTTGGTACTAATCCACTTGAATTGTATGCAAGTAATTAAAGATGTAAGAATTCACCGAATCTATGTGACTAACGGGTTTTAACCCTTATTATTGTAGGTAAATGGTGGAGAGGTCTCTAGCAAATTATCGGAGAAGGGAAAAAAGATATCACTAGAGGAAAAATATAAGTTGTGGGTTAAAATCATTAAAGTTGTATCCAAAGTCATCGATATGCATAGAGAAATGTGTCAAAATGAGAACATGAAGCACATGGATATTATACTAGCCCTAGGGTAAATGAGTTAGTTATGTATGAGTCTTTTGGGGCATGATGTATAAGTATATGCTTAGGTCTCATATGTTTGATGACACTAGCCAATTTTAGGTTATGTTCATTTATATGAGTATTTTGGGTTGTGTGCATACGATGATGAATATTTTGTAAAAGTCTCATTATGTACATTATACAGTCAAGTATATATACATGTTATGTTGTACGTTTATCTACATATCATAAGACTATTTGATGCTCTGCATATTTTTGTTTAATTAATTTATGTTGCAATGCCTTACAATGAAAAAAAACATGCCTTTGATAATGAATGAAAATATTTAAATTATGGCGGTTTAGTGTTCCGTTGCATTTTCAATCAATTTTGAAGACCAACCCTGAAGTTGGTGAGTTGGTCTTCCTCATACATAACTCACATCATCAACATCAAAGTTTGGAAACTCATACACATACTTGGTGGTTGAGCCTTTTTTACTTAAATTCTTTCTACTTTTTTCTAACTTTATCGACAACGCTCTCCAGATATAAGTGTAGTTTGTGATCAATATTGAACTCCTCCTATGTGTTCATGTTGAAGCTCCCTTTCTTATATCTAAAAATTTTTGTTACCATCAAAGAGATGCAATATCTAAAAGATAGTAGCTAGCAGTATTTACATGAAGAGCTTCATCTGTGATATTGCAACCTTCGAAGTATACCTCCATTTAATAAAGGAATGATTCAACTTCCTTTGCATCCCTCTTTCCCGTGAAGAGTCATGGATTATGCACATCAATTCTTGGATTTTCCACATCCCTACAATTTTCTCCATGGTAATGACCTTTTGTATAAGGCCAACTCATCTTCCAAAGTTGTGATTCTCTTCTTATAATCTTACTCTAGCCGACTGTACCTTTGTTTTTAGCTTCACAATGACATCAAGATAAGCTTGTATTTGTGCCTTCAGAAGATCTCGCTCTCAACAAACCGGTAGCACTTACTTGACAATTTTTAGTTCTTGGCGAACATATAGGTGGTCTTGCACCACCGTAGTCATGTGCTTGTCCTAATTTATCAGGTAAGAACTAAGTGTCCTTCCTCA
Organism: Dactylorhiza incarnata; assembly: GCA_033032865.1. Taxonomy (NCBI): domain Eukaryota; kingdom Viridiplantae; phylum Streptophyta; class Magnoliopsida; order Asparagales; family Orchidaceae; genus Dactylorhiza; species Dactylorhiza incarnata. The sequence goes on from JAWHQI010000047.1 coordinate 2,417,873, forward strand.
TGAGTTTTGATTTAGCTCAGCTTATTGTAGGACCTCACTGTCGCGCTCCTCCGTGTTTGAATTGCCCATTTCATTATCTATCAAAGTCTTTTTGTAGCACCAACCACGAACTTAAGCAACCATGTTTTGGTACCAACTATCACGAACTTGTGTCGCAAGCAACCGTGTGACCATAACTTATCTTTTGCCACTTCACGTAACTTAGCAAAGTCATCCTCCTTTAAGAACTTATTGGTGAAAAATAGAATAGTGGAGAAACAACTCAAGAAAAAGCTCACAAGTAAATAAAACTTGGATAGTTACAACCGTGTCCAAAACATGGATAGTTACAAACGTGGGAAGCCTTCCCATTTTATAGGCCATAATGAATCTTCCCTCTAGAGTATGTGAGGATTTATAATGCCTCATATTCTAGATTATTCTATGCATATCTTATGTTCACTAAATGCATGAATGCTCCAACTCTAGAATGTTGCCACGAGACCATCTTAGAATCCCGATGATCTTCTTATGTACAATGATTTATAGGACTCCTTATTTCTCTAGAATTTTTTCGGGACTAGTACAAAACTTGTCACAGACGAGCATAAGATGGCTGACCAAGATTGTCGGCTTGGGCGACTGGCGGCTAGACCTATTGCTATTGAGTACTCACTGATGGAGATCGACACAGTGGATTGGGCTTAAAACAGGGGGAACAAACATACACCCGTTGGTTGTGTTAAGGCGGCTTCGACGATCGGCGACGAGAACTAATGTGATTGATGGTCGACTGGTGGGGAGCAGTCGAGGCTATGTGGCAGGGGAGAAACATCTGCTCTACTACCCGTGATGGTGGTGAAATTGTCGACAAGGACATGTGGCTATGGATCCCAGGCTATCTATTATCGCGGACGATGGGAGCGAGGCTATACAGATGATGGGAAGGGACAAGAGCGAACGTCGGTGAGCATGATATTGGGGAAGGACCCATCGCACAAGAATGAAAGCGGGAAACTGAGTTTATGGGTCTATTTGGTGTGCATTTTAGAGTTTTTTTGGATCAGGCATCCAAGTATGATATGCCCTAACATCGATCTTTTTATAGTGCTGTTGTTATATATATATATATTTTAAAAAGAAATCGGGCTTGATTAAATAACGAGGTTGGGCTGGCCCGATATCCGGCCCAGCAAAGAAGGGACCAAAAGGTAATTAAGCATCAAATGGCTAACCCTACTGTCATGCGCGGTGGCTGCTCTCTCACCTCATCACGCTCTCTCTCTAAAAATCCTGTAAATCCCTTTAGCCGTCGTCACCCTCGCCTCACTCCCTCAATATCTCAGCACAGCACCCTCCTTCCTCAGGTATCCAGGTACATCCTTTCCTCTGGTATTGCCCCATTGTTTATCTCTCTAGGGCCTCAGATCCGTCTTCTTTCTGGATGTGCCCTTTTCTTCTTCTTCTTCTTCTTCTTTTTCTTATGGGCCCTTCATCTGTCTCGTCTTCTTCGATTGCTCACTTCTGCGTAGGGGTTTTGTTAGTTTTTCCTTAAGCCACGGTGAATTTCATTTTGGCAAAGAAAGATCTGATGGTTATTCGTCGTCTTTCTGTAAATTTGGGATTTTGCCATATCTTTCCTTTCTTCAGGTGCCTAGAGTTGATGAGCTTGTCAGATGTTGAAATTCTCGGCACTTGCTGTATACGGATTAAGTTTAAGCAGTTACTAGTTGTTCTGGTGTTGATAAATTTTTTTGCGGGACAATAATGCCTATTAAAAAATATGAATTGTATATTCTGAAAGTTTGTCGGCTATCCTAGCAAAATATTAGCGATAGAATAGCTACTCTATATGTGTGCTGTTCATAATAATTTTAGCTGTAGAATAACTGCAATGTAGATTTTCCATCCAATATTTTCTGCCCAAATCAAACAGATGGTATCCAAGTTTGTCGGTCTATTGTTGCTGGATTGCAGGCGTTAGCCCATAATCCATGTGATTGGCCAAAACATGTGACTCGACATGCTAGGTACTGTTTACGGGCAAGCAGTTTGGGTGTCTTGGAATGCTGTCAAGGCATGTGAGTGCTTTGAAGCCATGGATTGCTGCTGGAGCGGTGTCGTGATGCTGTTGGGAGCACCACTTTGTTTAGCAGGTTGGTTTGTCTCCAACGGGGAGTGTACATGACCAATCAAACCTTGAGGAAGCGCAGTGGATATAGTCATACTATCTAATTAAGCATGTACAATGGCTAGGATTGCGGAGTGTTGTGCCTTGTTAGCGCTAGAGTCGGCTATGGCCTTGTTGAGCATTTATAGAGTTTTACAAATTTATCTGCCGGGGTTTCTATGGCTCAGATACCACAATGTTATGTTCCCTAGATACGAAACTCATCATGTGACAATGAATGATCCAATCAAAAGAGTTGGCTTTTCGCTTTTCTTACTTCCTTGATGATCCTTGTGAATGCTTATGGTAAAATTGGATAGAAGAGAAAGTATAGAGAGGTCTATAGAGGAAGGGGAGAGAATAATGTGGGCAAGGCATTTTTTTGTTGACTTCAACCTCTCTATTGCAACCCATTGATATATTGAAATTTCTATATAGATGAGTTAGCTATTAGGTGCCAAGAAATGTACAAGGATGCTTATGCTCTCTGAGTGATTGTCCTATAATCGTAATAATGGTAGAAGATTTAAACATAACTTGGAGAAGACCGGGAGAGTGATATCTTTAAGCATCTCTTTGTTATTATTCATGGGAGGCATTATCCATGAGATTTATTGTTCATGAAAATGTTAAGTTATTTTTTGATGATGGGCATAAACAACATTACGACTAAAATGAAATGTTATTAATTAGATGAAATTGGGATTGTTTGGTTAGGTGTAGGTGATTTTGTTTATTTAGCTTCACTTGAGGATGTGAAAAATGTTTGGATAAGAAAAAAATTAGTTGAGAATTGACTTAATTTTGTTGTTGTTGGAGGCTGGGGGATTCTTAGAGATGATTAATGGTTGTCACTTGTCAAGTTTTAATTTGAAAGGGATTTGAGATTTGCGTGAAAATTATTAAGGATGAACTTAGAGTTTGAATTTTGAAGATTTTGAAAGTGGATAATGTTGACTGACTAGTGTTAAGGGACTGCCGTAGCATTTTTCCAACAGACCAAGTGATTTTAGAGGGGCTATAGATACTGTTGACTAGCAATAATACACCAATCACCATATAAAAAAATAAGTGCAAAAGCAATGCCATTTTGCATGAAAATATAAGCACAATAATAGTAGTTTATGAAAATAAAAAAGAAGAAGCAACAAATGATAACTAAAAGGAAAAAAAACAAAAGAAAAGAATGAAGAAGATTAAAAATTATTGTTGGTGCACTGCCTTAAGATTATGGTCAAAGATAATTAGCAAAATTTGAAGAAGAAAATACTGAATTGGTCGGGGGATAGATGAAATGAACCTTTCAAGATTCATTAAGAACTCTATTAATGTAATGATGCTGGAATGAATCTTCTTAGTCAATGCATAAATTTACTACCTAACGATGTATGCCCACTTAGTTTAGCTAACTATTGGAAAATTCTGCAATGAGGGAGAAGGCACAACCAAAACTTAAGAGCTAATGTCCCATCATCATATCCTCATTTACCTTCACTATTATAAACACACACTTCGTTTATGAGGACAAATGAAATGCAACAAATTTAGAATCAATGCCCTATTAATTTACAAATCAATGCAATGTTAAATAAAAAATCCAAAGAATTAATAATTATTTAGTAGAGCGGGGGGTTTAGTGCTAAAACCTGCCGTTGTTGTTTGGAGATGAAACCTGAAATTATGAGAAAATGAGTTCGAGGAGTACATGTTCGCTGAAGCAACATCCGTAGGAGGAATTTTTGCCAAATACCTACACATTTCCACATGTTAACACCTACGCATTCATCCTAATGAAGAAAAAAGTAGGACTACTATGAACACATCCGCATACAGTATTTATGATACCTGAACAATGAAAAAAAACTTTGGATTTAATTTCAAGAACAATTGGCTCTATCATGAAAAATTGAATTGGTAAACGACAAAATATGCTTTGTTTTAAAGATACTCATTGTATTAAGGAATTGAACAAAGAATCTCTTTGTATTCTCATTGTACTTTGTCTCAAAGCAATCTATACTATATATAACAATTCTATGAAAGACAGGAAAGCTACATATTTTATAAATGAAGGAAAGATTTATAGAAAGTAAGACTTCAACAAATCAGTTATTAATTCAATGTCAACCATTACCTTTCCCACATCAACAGTGTTACTTGAAGAAGCACGTGCAACAAAATGGGAAATAGTTGTCTATTCCAAACGTTTCCTGCAGAAGCACAATCAAATAAATAAAGCGCAAATTAAATGAAACTGATTTTAGAAGCATAAAATAAATTAAACAAATTGAGGACTCCCAAATTCCCTAAAGAAAGTAAAGCCATCAGGAATTAGAAAAATAACCTAGAATTTGTATCTTATTTTGAAGAATTTTGTCCAAAATAATGAAGGTTTTGTCATTGTTGAAAGACTTTTTCTCCAAGGTAACATTGCTTCGACTTCATTTACAAAACCTCAGAACTCCAATAAATTAAAGGGGTATCGTATATGAGAGTGTAGCTCGTTGAAGGCTAGCACCACCAAAATGCTCAAGAATAGTCATGAGTTAAAGACCCTGGAATAAGGTATTTTGGTATTGGGGTCAAAAGATTGAACATTGGAGGCAACAACTGCTGTGCACACCAGAATTGATCAATTGAATACTCATTTAAGAAATGAAGAGAGCAACTACTTCAACAAGGAAAAGTATTTAATAACCTACTGCAGAGCTGTGATGTGATATGATGCAAAGAATATAAAATTTTTGGTTAAAAAGGGCCTAACTGATGGTGTTGCAGATAAAAAAACCAAACAGAATACATAAACAAAACATAATTTTCGTAAAGTAGGCATACAATTAGAAACATAAGTATAACAATCATTGGTCATGCCTACGCCATAATAATGCATATGTGCAATTTCATGTGCTTATCATCTATGTTCCACCGCCTCGACGTCAACTCGCTCGACGAGAGCAACTAAGAGAAGAAAAAAATAGAAAAGGATAGTAGCCTTTAAGTCCTTATTGCAATGGTTAGAGAACCATACTTATGTTAAACATAAATCTTGCCTTATCAGCAAAATTATAAATGAACATCCTAAAAACTTAGGTAGTTGAGTAGAAATAGGAGAAATCCTGATGAAAAGATAAGTATTAATAAATTTAAAAAAACTGAAGTTTTGGAATGATTTTGTACACTCTTTTGCCTTCAATTATTTCTCTGCTTCAAATATCCGCTCTCATGAAGAGTACGCAAAGAATGAACAAAAATGCTGCAAACAGAAGAGAAGATTTTACCAAATTTTTACAAGGTAAGTAATATCAGAAGAAAGAGGTCTTGAAGAGAAGGCCTACATAACAATAACAGTCACCGAAAAAAATGCAACACATTTGATGAGTAAGAACTAAACACCCCGCCCTTCAGGAAATGATTGTGTCCAAACTCCAACACAACTTCAGGAAAGAGAACAAAACCAAAAAGAAATCTAGATAATGTTCCAATTAAGTCCTTAGGTCACAAAACTCAAAATGAATTCTTGGTTTTAGACGGATATCTAGATAATGTACATAGATGTACGTAAAGAACTCAATTTGTTCTTTTACTTCGCCATTAAACTGTTATGCCTCCGCATCCGTTACAGTTCGCAGGCCAACAATATTCAAGACGGCGCAAGGAGATACGGGACAACGGGGCTGAACCATCCGGTTCAGCCCCCTCGCAACATTAAATAAAGAATAGGGGCTGAACCACACCGGTTCAGCCCCTACTGGGGGGGGCCGGCCAGCCCCCTTGTCCCCGGGTATTAATAGGCCCGGGGACTCTCTTATGAGGGCATGCAATATTATATTCAGGTATTCCCCTCTCTCCTTCTCTTCTCTCAAACCCTAGCCGTCTTTCTTCCTCTCTTACTCTCCTAGATCTCTCTTCTCTCTTCTACCCTAGCACGTTCATAACATTTGGTATCAGAGCATCGCTCCTACGACCATGGTTACCACACGCACCGAAGCCGAAATCGCTCGCCTCGCCGCCATCGAGGAAAACTACGTCGCCTTGGCGGATTCGGTGGCCGGCATCGAGGAACAAGTCAAAACCACCACCAAAAATCTGGAAGAACGGATGGAAGGACGCTTGGACGAACTCAAGGCGTTGTTGACGCAATCCCTCCGAGGGAAATCGCACGAAAACAACGATTTTGCGGGGGAAACCTCAAATCCAGCGCCGCCGACCAACGGAGGAAGCGTGGGAGGGGCTGGAGTGCTGCCCTACGCCCACCCTGGCCCGGAACAGGGACGATCGAGCAACCACGGCTCTCACGCACCCGTCCCAGGCGCGCTAGGGCCGACGGGTGCGTATCCGCCCAGCGCCTGGGCGGGCGCTGCTGCAGCCAGGCCGCCGGCCGGATCGGCTTCCAACCTCCACCAGCAGGTCGCCGGGAGGTGGTCCGGCCATGGAGGGGTGGCCGCCGGTGGTGGGGTCGCCGGAGCGGCTGCCGGACGCCATTTTGGAGGCCCGGAACAAAATTTTCGGCCGCCGCCACCTATGGGAGGCCCGATTGGAGTCGGAAACGACATTTTACCTATGCCACCACCACTTGGGACACCGATGCGGATGGGACAAGGTGAACCATGGCGGGAAAACCCCCCGAGACACGCATATGATGAGGAGGGCCCTCCAATGGAGCATCAACACGACTACTACGGGCGCCCAAATTTTAGGGCGGAACCATTCCGGCATGGAGGACACGAACCGGATTTTGGGAGGAATGGCGGGGCCAATCAACGGGCGTACATGCAGCCGAAAAGGACTCGGATGAATTTTCCAAAATTCCGGGGCGGCGACGCCCTGGAGTGGGTGCAAAAAGCCGAGCTGTTCTTTTCCTACCAGGAGATCCCCAAGGACCAATGGGTGCAGCTGGCTTCGTTTCACTTGGAGGAAGACGCATATCAGTGGGCGCAGTGGTTTGTCCGCAACCAGGGCTACGCCCCATGGGAATATTTTGTGGAGGGGTTCACGGCCCGCTTCGGTCCCCTGGAGTATGAGGATATGGAGGCAACCTTGCAGAAGCTCAGGCAGAAGGGGACAGTCATGGAGTACCGCACTGAGTTCGAGCGGTTAGCAAATCGGGTCGACTGGGGCGAAAAGACCCTTCTCAGTTGTTTCATATCGGGACTGAAGGACTACCTGAGGGACGAAGTTCACGCATACATGCCATCCAGTTTGAGCCATGCCATTAGCCTGGCCCGAATACAGGAGGAGCGGTTCAACCGCCAGCGAAATCGGGGAACAACTCGGCCAACTCCAGCAGTACATGCAGCACCAGGAGCCGGACGGCGAGACCCGCCACCGGCAGGACGACCGACTGTGACTCGGTTGACTTGGCCAGAGCTACAGGCCCGGAAGGAAAAGGGATTATGCTTCAATTGCGACGAAAAGTTCACTCCCGGGCATCGATGTCAGAAAATACAGGTCTTTATGTTACGGGAGGAGGATGACGAGGAAGAGCCCATCAGTTGTGAGGAGGTGGAGGAACTGGACCTGGCAGAGTTTGGAATCTGCCTGCAGGCCATGGAGGGGTGTCCCACACCGCTCACGTTACGCGTTTCCGGGAGGTTGGGACACGAGCGGGTGACCATCTTGATCGATAGTGGGAGCACCCACAATTTTATCACCCCCGCAGCAGCACTGAAGGCGGGGTGTGCGGTTGACAGAGGGGCCTCTTTCCAGGTCATGGTCGCGGACGGCAGCAAGCTGCGGTGTGAGGGGGTCCTAAAAGGGGTGGAGCTGCGGATTCAGGGTTATGTGTGCCAGACGGATGTTTACCTTCTGCCGATTCGGGGGTCTGATATGGTTTTGGGTGTGCAGTGGCTCCGCCAGCTCAAGAGGGTCACGACGGATTGGGAAAAGATGACCTTGGAGTTTACGCATCTGGGAACGGAGCATCGCCTTCAGGGCATTAAATCACCACCGCTCAAGGAAATTTCCGTTCGCGGCCTACAGAGGATGGAGGAGGAGGGCAGTACTATAGCCATGATTTTGGGGGTCGAGGCCCTGGGGCCGGACACAGCAGCCGAACCAGAGCAGATACAGGGGCTGCTACCACAGTTCGAGGATGTTTTTCAGGAGCCGTCTTCCTTGCCACCCTCTCGATTCCGTGACCACCAGATCCAGTTGAAGGTCGGCTCAGATCCGACTAATACCCGGCCTTATCGCTACCCGCATATTCAGAAGGCTGAGATCGAACGCAGTGTACGAGAGATGTTATCCACGGGCATCATCCGCCCCAGCACGAGTGCTTTCTCCTCGCCGATCATCCTTGTGAAAAAGAAGGATGGCTCGTGGCGTTTTTGTGTGGACTACCGGGGTCTGAATAGCTCGACTATCAAGGATAAATTTCCCATTCCGATGATTGAGGAGCTGCTGGACGAGCTGCACGGAGCTAGATTATTCACCAAGCTGGACCTCCGGTCTGGGTACCATCAGATTCGGATGAAGGAGGAAGACATCCACAAGACGGCTTTCCGCACCCACGACGGTCACTACGAGTTCCTGGTGATGCCGTTTGGGCTGGCCAATGCCCCATCTACCTTCCAAGCAGTGATGAACGAGATCTTTCGGCCACTACTCCGTCGGTACGTTCTAGTTTTCTTTGATGACATACTGATCTATAGCAGGAATTGGGAAGATCATCTGGAGCACGTCCGCCATGTTCTGAGCATTTTGAGGGAGCACAAGTTGTACGCCAAGCGCTCCAAATGCTCTTTTGGGCAGGAGGAAGTCGAGTACTTGGGGCACCTAGTGTCATTCCGTGGGGTTCAGGCGGACCCAAAGAAGATCGAGAGCATGGTGACCTGGCCACAGCCCACGACGATACGGGCCCTACGGGGCTTTCTCGGGTTAACTGGCTACTACCGCCGGTTCGTGCAGGACTACGGAAAGATTGCCCGCCCCTTGACCCAGCTGTTGCAGAAGGACGCCTTCGCCTGGACGGCAGAAGCTGAGGCGGCATTCCAGGCCCTGAAACGGGCCATGACGACCACTCCGGTGCTGGCGCTGCCGGACTTTTCCAAAGATTTTGTGGTGGAGACCGACGCTTCAGGAGTCGGAATCGGCGCGGTGCTGATGCAGGAGGGCCGGCCCATAGCTTATTTCAGCAAGGCTTTGGCGCCCCGGACTCTGGGGCTTTCTACTTATGAGAAGGAGATGCTTGCCATTCTTCATGCGGTGGCTATGTGGCGGCCTTATTTATTGGGGAGGCGTTTTCAGGTCCGTACGGACCACCAGAGCTTGAAACATTTTTTGGAACAGCGCCTGGCTTCCCCCCTTCAGCAGAAGTGGTTGACGAAGCTGCTAGGCTACGACTATGAGATTGTCTACAAGCAGGGGAAGGAAAATGTGGTGGCCGACGCCTTATCTAGGTTACCAGAGGGCTCCCTAGCCCATGTTTCCGGACCGTTGATTGATTCTTTAGATGAGATTCAGGTGGCCGTCCACCAAGATCCAGCTCTCCGTGACATTGTCGAGGCACTACAGCATGGTCGCCCCACCGAGGCCGGCTATCACCTACAGGGAACGCGGTTGTACTATCAGGGCCGGCTCGTCATTCCCGCCACGTCACCTTGGCGTACCATCATGCTACAGGAGTTCCACTCCTCTCCTACCGGGGGCCACGCCGGTATTCTGCGGACCCTACAGCGGGTAAGGGCGAATGTGTTCTGGAAGGGAATGCGGCGAGATGTTCAGAAGTTTGTCCAGGAATGTGACATCTGCCAACGGCAGAAGTACGAGACGACGTCTCCGGCCGGATTGCTCACTCCCCTGGCGATTCCTCATCAGATTTGGGACACCATCTCTTTGGACTTCATCGACGGTCTACCCAAGTCTCAGGGCAAATCGGTCATTCTCGTGGTGGTTGACAAGCTCTCCAAGTACGGCCACTTCTTGGCTTTGAGCCACCCTTACACAGGCGAGTCCGTAGCGGACTTGTTTGCCAGGGAGATAGTGCGTCTCCACGGGGTTCCTCGCGCCATCATCTCAGACAGAGATCCGGTGTTCATCAGCAAGTTCTGGAAGGAGTTATTTCGCCTGCAAGGCACCACCTTACGCATGAGCACGGCCAACCATCCCCAGACCGACGGACAGACAGAGGTGCTCAATCGCGGAGTTGAAACCTACTTGAGATGTTTTGTGATGGATGAACCGCGGACTTGGACTCAATGGTTGCACTGGGCGGAATATTGCTACAACACCTCATTTCATACCGCAAGCAAGCTCACCCCTTTTGAGGTGGTCTACGGCCGACCGCCTCCCACGCTGAGCTCCTATGAGCCTGATAGTACGTCACTACCGGCAGTGGGCCGGACACTTCGGGAGCGGGACCAGGCGCTCACCCTTTTGCGAGACAATCTTCGGACAGCACAGGATCGCATGAAGGTCCAAGCGGATAGGCATCGTAAAGAGCGGGAATTTGCAGTGGGGGATGAAGTTTTCCTCCGTCTCCAACCTTACAGGCAACTCTCGGTCGCCCGGCGGGCTAATCAGAAGCTGGCTCCACGTTACTACGGGCCTTTCAGAATCATCCGGCGAGTGGGCCCAGTGGCTTACACCTTGGAGCTTCCGGAGGGGTCACGCATTCACCCAACTTTCCACGTCTCCGTGCTGAAAAGGAAACTTGGGGACTCGGTCCAGGCCGACCCCGTCCTCCCGGAGGCCACTAGCAGCGGGGAACTGCGACCGTCACCAGACACCATCTTACTTACCAAATGGAAGAAACGGGGCACGGAGTACCGCCTCGAGGTCCTCGTGAAGTGGAAGCACCTCTCTGATACGCACAACTCTTGGGTCGATCTTTTGGAGTTCCGAGAGCACTTTCCGGATTTCCACCTTGAGGACAAGGTGACTCTTGATGGGGGAGGGAATGTTATGCCTCCGCATCCGTTACAGTTCGCAGGCCAACAATATTCAAGACGGCGCAAGGAGATACGGGACAACGGGGCTGAACCATCCGGTTCAGCCCCCTCGCAACATTAAATAAAGAATAGGGGCTGAACCACACCGGTTCAGCCCCTACTGGGGGGGGCCGGCCAGCCCCCTTGTCCCCGGGTATTAATAGGCCCGGGGACTCTCTTATGAGGGCATGCAATATTATATTCAGGTATTCCCCTCTCTCCTTCTCTTCTCTCAAACCCTAGCCGTCTTTCTTCCTCTCTTACTCTCCTAGATCTCTCTTCTCTCTTCTACCCTAGCACGTTCATAACATAAACACTGACAATTTGTGCTTTTTTATTTAAGTTTTTGTTATGGCAATTCTTCTTTAGGCATTTGAAGATATAGCCATGCTATGATGAACATACCATAGTCAGCAGGGATCAACACTTCTTTTAGTATAAAGCAGAAAGTCGAACATTTTTTCAATCCAATCTCTATTGCATAAGGGCCCAAAAGCATGCATTGTATGCAAGAATTTTAAAAGGGGGAGGATTTTGTTATATCCACGCCCAATAGAGCCTAAGTTTAATGTGGAGAAAGTATATCACCACTTTCACCAATGTCATAGTATCATTACAAAATTTGCAAGTGACGAAATAAATGTTGAAGACTTAAAATAAATGTTGAAATAATTTGAATAAATGTTAAAATATTTTGAATAAATGTTGGTATCAATGTTGAAGTGTTTTCGTGATTGAAATTTAGACTAATCGCTTGCAAGATGTGTAGGGGTCTTTGACAGATCTTAAACGAATGTGATTGGAAAATTGACATCATTTTGTATTTGTTTTAACGGTCATCTCAACATCATTTTGTATTTGTGATTATCTAGGAACCAATTTAAGATCATAGATTCAAAATAGGAAACATGGTCGAATAATATGCAACAAAAAAACCAAAGAAGCACCAAATTTTCACAAATTATATGCTTAGATGCACTATGAATTTACCAGTGTTGTTATTTATCCAAATAGCTAATCATAGAAACTTGGTGAATTCAAGAGTTTGGTAATTATTTTGCATGTTTCCTCATTCCTCCCACACCACCTTCCTACCTCAAGTGAAGAGATTGTTAGACGTGTTTTCGTGATTGAAATTTCTAGTAATCGCTTGCAAGATGTGTAGGATTCCTTGGCAGATCTTAAATGAATGTGATTGGAAAATCAACATCATTTCATATTTGTTTTTACAGTCACCTCAACATCATTTCGTATTTGTGATTATCTAGGAACCACTTTAAGATCATATATTCAAAATAGAAAATATGGTCGGATAATATGCAACGAAAAAAACCAAAGAAGCACCAAATTTTCACAAATGATATGCTTAGATGCTCTATGAATTTACCGGTATAATTATTTATCCAAATAGCTTAGCTAATCACAGAGACTTCGAGAATTCAAAAGTTTTGTAATTATTTTGCATGTTTCACAGTAAGTTATAACTCATATGTTTCCTCATTCCTCCCACACCACGTTCCCATCTCGCTCATATGTTTCCTCATTCCTCCCACACCACGTTCCCATCTCGAGTGAAGAGACTATTGAACATAAGAATCCAATCAAAATCATTTTGTTGAAAGTGAAGGGGGCTGAGGATCCAAATGCAAAAAGTGACATTAGTTTTACAATGAGGAGCTTTATTCTCAATACCTCCTCGCACTTGGACTTCTGTTGTTATTGCGAGGTGGGAATGGTTCGTTGAGCCTAGCCTACTCTGATATCATCTTAGAACCTAAGAATACAACTCAAAATCAATTGGTTTTCTTATTAATCTTGGGTTCTATATTCAATGCATAAGGTTACATGACTTTTTGGAATATATTATCAAATTAACTATCATTGAAATTGAAAGAAGTGATACATCTTATGAGTTTTTTTTTGTTTTTTGTGGCCCACTTCAACTTATGCTATTGTGATTTGTATCACATAAGCAAATATCATTTATGTTATCTTCCCAATCCAAGGATTACATCCCTCCTATGGACTATTTGTCATCTGACAATATGTATCACATAATCAAACTATGGAACTCTTCCCAATCCAAGAATTACATCCCTCCCATAGACTATTTGTCATTTGACAATATGTATCAAACTAAAAAAATGAGAATGCATAAGAAGGGAATACCAAATAATTTAGGGAAGCAGAAATCGACGCTAGAGTCGGCGGCACGTGTGGGCAACAACAATCCAGTCGGCGGGCAGGTTTCAGCTGCAAGGTTTGGCTACAGTATTTGGCTTCTATGTCGTTGTCTGGTGTGGCCGCATACTGTAAAGTCCGCATCGCCGTCGGGGTTGGCTGCGGGCTTTGCCATCGGTGGAAGGCTTCGACGTGGGCGTGTGTGCATCAGAGGAAGGAATCACATTTAGAATCGCGAGAGGGACCGGGGAGGTTGTATTCTATGAAGAAGTAGGGAGAATAGAAGCCCTAGTGCGGGAGGTGAGATGGGTTTAATTTTTTGATTCTCTTGGGAGTGGAGGGATAGGATTTGAGATGGAATTTAATCGGATGGATGTTTTTAAAAGTGCGGTGTAAGCGGGGAATATGCATATTCACTTATACAAAACAACAACAGAATCCATATAGTCCCCAATCATTGGGGGTATGGGCGGGGGAAGATTGGAAACAGACCTAATGACGCAGGACGAATCTATAGGCGGCGGAAAATCCGCGACATAACCCTACATGCTATGCAAATCCGACGGCGTGCATCCAAATTAGATAATAAATTTAAACATCCCACACGCAATTAATTCACGGCAAAGCACAAATAATTTAGTAGGGCAAACCAGCTTAGGCTTTCCTCCGCGTGGAGGGCCAAAGCACGAGAGCGCGACGAATAAACCCTGCAAATCACAATAATAATCTAACAAACAACTACATGCAAGATATTCAAAACAGGTACAAGATCCAATCCAATATAAATATGCTGAAAATAATAATCCAATACAAATAAGACTCACAAAGTAGTGGGCTGACCTAGGCAATGAAGAATCCGGGTCCGGGTATGTAGATCGGCGATCGAAGGTGGAACTGGAGGCGCGACGGAGTGGCGGTGTCTGTCCTTGGCGGAGAAAGGTGAGATCGGACCGGAAATGGATAGATCCTGCCACTAGGAAATATATTCGGGTAGGGGTGGATAGATCCGACGATTTAGGAGCGGATCCGGGCTGGATTTGTCCAGATCTGGACTGACTTGGACGAGGGGGGTGGAGGTGGTTCCACGTCGAGGAGAGGGGTGGTGGTTGCTGGGAACAAAGCGGGGAAGGGGGCTGCTGCTGTGGACTGGCAACAGTAAGGGAAGGGGGCTGCTGTAGGCTGGCGGAAGGGAGGGAGGGGGCTGCTGCTGTAGGCTGGCGGCAGGGGGAAAGGGGGGCTGCTGTAAGTTGGCGGAAGGGAGGAGGGAGGGCTGCTGTAGGAGGATTTAAACTATAGGAAATGAATAGTGAATATCATTTTTGAATAGTACAATTGAATAGGGAAAAAGGGATTCTGGACAGCCAAACGGTGTCTGTTTGGGGGGCTGTTGGGGGCTGTGGGAGGGAGTTTGGAAGGGGGAAAAGAGGGCTAGGGTTAGGGTGTACCTTGGGGAGGGAGATACAAGCCTAGGAGTCGTCACCTAGCGTTCCACGGAGTCGGCACCGTGGGATGATTGCGGGAATCCGGGAATGGCTTTCTCCAAATTCTGTCATGCCTCCAATCAGCCCACTACTCTCTTATTTATAATAAAAACAAAGCTAGGGCATCCCAATCAACGACTATGATTGGCCGGGGGAAAATCCACTTAAATACAACAATAATAAACCAAAATATATAAAGTAATATATGATCTCGACTCGCGACGCGAATTCGGACACAACCGCGGAGTCCGATCGTCGATCCGGGCACACCATATATGGAAAGTCGCCAAATCAGCCCCGAATGGGCCCAAAGCTCGTCCTCGCCTCTGCTCCGCATCACCTAACCTTTGGCACTATGCACAAAGTGGCTTCTCTCAGAGGAGAAAGACCTAACCTTTGACAATAAATGCACAAAGTGGATGCTCACAAAGTACCACTGAAATAGTGGCCCCATAAACCGTCACGTTTGCTGCGGAATCATGCACTCAAATCAAAGCCAAAGACATCAGAGAGGGCAGACCCAAGAATCCATTTTGATTTATGTGCACATAACCATGCTTCTTTCATTCAGCATCCAGAACATTGGTGAAGCACATGTATATTCACTTATAATATAGTATAAATTATTTCATGCAAGTTAATCTTGCGATTTATCTTTTGTGTAGGCCCCTTTTTGGAAAATGGGCAAACTTGCATTATTACTAATGAGATGAAATGAAAATCAATTTTTACGATCATACCTCTTTCTCTCTCTCTCTCTCTCTTAGTTTTCCTCTCACATCTCATCCCCCCTATGTAGATCTTTCTATACACTTTCTTCTCTCACTTTTCACCTTAGGAAATCACAAGGATCATTGAGGGAAGAAAAAAAAGGAAAGAATCATCTGCTTCAGTCAGATCCTTCATCGTTACATGACGTGATCCATATCGAGGACACATAACTGTATTGTGGAGTAGATAAGAATTTTTCCTAGGTTTGTGTTGCATTATGGTTATGATCAACTATGTGATGCGCTAGAGTAGCAATTCGTTTGGTAATTAATCTTAGTTATTGTTCCATTAGGGCTTTATTTAAGCATTTTATACTTCCATAAATAATCCTAGAACAGGAACATCTACCTCTCCTCCAAGAGCTCATTGTCTAGAAATGAATTGCAGGAAATTGCCTGTATTTGCTAGGAGGGTCTTTTCACTCAATGGTGTTGATGTAGCCCACCTGATGGGACATTGGCAATCTTAGGCTCTTAGCATGAATAAACTACTATAATTCACTTGAGATCTTTTTTAATGTCATTTTGTAATGTAAAAATTGCTTATTGTATGTTTATCTTTTGTGAAGTCTAACTACTGCTTTTATTCTTGACTAGAGCTTTGGAAGATGATTAATGAACTTCATTTTCTTTGTTGCAAGTTTTCAGCCAGCCCCTCTATCCCTCCTTTATGGATTAGTTTGGTGCTATCCTTCTTGAGTGACTCAGAATATACTCCTCTTCATGATAAAATCCTTATTCACATAAACCATTTCCTTTTTTTAATATTCTCTATGTATCCTGTTTAGAGACAACCCCTCAAACTTGGATTCGCTTACCAGCTGTAAGAGTTACTGTTCTTCGTAGCCAAAGTCCATCAATTGGTATTAGAGCTCAGCTCACTAGCTAGAGTTTTTACTATGGCTACCTGTCTCTTTAAAGAGTGGAGGGGGAAATTAACACTGGTATCAGATGGGGAAAGCATCTCTCGTGTTTCTAGTAATCTACAGTTGATGATTGGATTCATGGTGTGACTGGTGCTCCAACTAGAGTGGGAAGTGACTCTTGAATGATTGGATTCATGTTGTCCCAATCAGACTATTGGCTTATGGAACATAATTTGTGGCCTCCATCAATTTGTAATTTTATGCCTATTGTTTCACTTGTTTGCCCTTCCCAAAGATTTATATTCGCCCCTCCCAGCATGGTTATTTTACAATTGGGGGTATATTTGTCGTAAAATGCGCTTTACTTAATCTCCGTGTACAAAGGTTCTACTCATTAAAGTGATTATTTCCAAATTTAGCTAGTTTTTTCATTTGTTTATTTTTGTTTGTAACTGATCCCAAGATTGCAGTTCTTGGCAATTTGTGTTAGGATTTGTTCTTTGCCAATCACTTCTTATTTACATATAATTAGCTGCGGGTGCACGGTTTACCCCTATGCGAGTTTTGTTTTCCGAATAGGGTGCCGAGAGGGGTAGAGAGTGCGGAAATAGTTTCGATTTTTCTTGAAAATTGAGAGAGCACCGGAATGCAATTACCAAAATAAATCATACGCCGTATAATTCGGTGGAGAATAAAGGAGATAGGATGTCTAACATCTCTAACTTGATGGTCTTACCATTGCACCATGCTAAAGTTTTTCTATTTGTATAGTTATTATAGATATTACACAACTGCATGCTTTGTTCATGAACTTTTGTATCTGTTCTTAGAGGTCTCTCAAGGACATATATGGTAGGACTTTATATAGGGTCAAGGTTGTAAATATCGGATGTCGGCGCCGTGTCAGATTGAATTTTTAAATATCTAATATCGGAAGTCGGAGACATTTCAGAGATTTTAAAAAATGTTGGATTTTCATATCCCCTAAATATGAAAATATTTTTATGTATATTAAATATATTTATGTGATCTAAAATAAAAAATTAGTATAACAAATTTACGAATCCCAAGTCATGTATATCTCAAAATAAATTTAAAGAGTATCCAAATGAAAATATTAGTAATAAATTGCAACTATTATTAATAAGTACTGATAGATATATTGTAAATTGTAGTTAATATTATACAATAATTTTGTTTAGATAACATTAAGTTTTATAGAAAATAAAAAGATTTAAAAGTTATATATTTTATATTGATTATTAGTGTTTTGATGCTTAACAATTTTTTGTTATAAATATAAAAAGAATAATAAATGGGTTGAAAGTAGTAATACTTTTTGTAATATTTAAGAAAGATAAAGTGAGAAATAATTTAAAAAAATGATTATAAGAATAACACATTAAAGAGAACGAAACAATAAGGTCGATCAATTTTATCATATATAATATAATATATATAGGTGAAACATATACTGCTAACATAATATAAAATAAAAACCAGACGATATGTTCAAAAGTCGTGTCGGCCAATATATCGAGTAAAATTAGATGTGTCAGCCTATATTTTACAAAAGGACATAATATATATATATATTGAAAAAAAAATATCATTTTGCTCTCAAAAATGACATATCGGCAGACATGTCAGACATGTCGGAGGACATTTAAAATAGTGGATAGGGTAATCTGATCACTTTCATCGTGCATACAAAAGTTTTGGGAAAACTTCATACATGAGTGTGACATTAGTATTTAGATACTCTATGTAATACACTATAAGACAATTATATGTTTAGTTGATTGAGCAACATCTTCCATGCAGTGCCATGTTATTAGCTGATGTAAGCTGTTTGGTCCATACGCATCTTCAGATAATGATTTCAAAAGTGTCATTTAAGTTTTATATTTTGGTTACATTTAGATGTCTGCCAAATCTGCAGGCATCTTGATGTCAAACTATGCGTCTGTTATAAAAAATAACAAAAGTGAGAATCGTTGTTGCTCTTTCTAAATACCATTACATTTTTATAGTTAAACTTGAAACAGACACACTGCAGATAACATTATAATCTAAATAACTCTATTATCTAGATACATTACTATTTACATAACATTGAACCAATCAATTCTGGAGTCCTTTATCAGAATGACTTATTGTATGCCATGATTTATTTATTTTCTGTATTATCTGGCTAGGTATTTCACTGACTATCCATGTGTGGTTTGGACTGGTTATTTTGATGGTTCCTCGTTCTTTCTTATAGCCTGCAGTTTAATTTGATTAACTTTTTATTATCCACATTTGGGTTAACTTCAAATGACATTTAATTTTCTTAATCCAAATGCTAGATTCAGTTATTTACAACATGGATTCAACTGAAGACAAATTTACTGAAAATAATGTCACCGGGGAAATTGAGAACTCAGACAACCTGAAGCAAGAAAATGTGGGGAACGTGGGAGCTGGTGCTGGTGAAAAGAGATGGCCTGGCTGGCCCGGTGAGAATGTATTTAGATTATTAGTTCCTGTCCATAAGGTAGGTAGCATAATTGGGCGAAAAGGAGAGTTCATCAAAAAAATGTGCGAGGAGTCAAAAGCTCGTATTAAAATTCTCGATGGCCCTCCCGGTGTTCCAGAAAGAACGGTAAGAAAGTATTTCTTTGTTTCCCAGCTTGTCCATCAGTAATCAGTTATAGAGATCCCATTGTTCTGCATTTGTTGTCATGATTATAGTTACTTGCCAATTTAACTATTCTTACAACGGTTCTATATTTTTTTTAAAAATCGGGTTGTCTATTTTTATTCGCTTAAATTTCAGGATTAGTTGTCTCTGTTAATGCTATTGCTATTTTGAACTTTCTTGGCTTCTTAAATGTGGTTGGTGGGCCAGATGCTGCTTTTCGACCCCCAGCAACCGGCACTACCCCTTGTTGGCGTGGCACATACTGTCTTGTGGCCTGTTGTGGGTTCACCCCTTCTCTGCCATACTCATGGGGCTTGTTGCGAGTATTTCCAAAATCTATCTGAACATCCTTTGGAACCAGACCTGGGAACATGAACATCGTAAGGATGTCATAATGCATCCTTTTGTATGAACGAGTGATTTTATTAATTGACTTTCAGAATCAATCTGTTGGATCTCTCAATACAATAGATTTGTGTCATAGCTTTATATCCTATTTTGGGAGATTTAATTTATCCTTAAAGATTTTTATGAAAAGGAGCTGAAAAAGGTTATATTATAATTAAACTTGTCTTGGAAATGCTTATATATGTTCTAAACTAACGTTTGGACATTCCCAAATCCCCATCAAACAAATAGGGACCATCACCCACAAACAAGGTTTCCTTTTTCAATTGTTTAACTTGGTAGTGTAAGGATCGGATTTCTCTTTTAAGCTGGCTAAATAAGGAAGATGATGCAATCCTAGCTAGATGACCTTTAATGCAATCGTCTAGATGTTCTATGTCAGTTGGAGAAGGCTTATATAACATAAACCGTAAAGTTCAAAAAACAAACAAAGTTAAGCAATGGAAAACTGAAATTAGTAAACTAAATTTGCTATAGACTAATTAGACATGTAATACCTAGAGTTAAATAAAGACAATGAATAATAAAGTGAGGCAAGGTCTAACTAAACACTGAAATGCTAAAACAATTATCACTCTGAAAAGCACAATGGAGCTTGAGAACCCCTAAAGAAAATGCTTCAAAATTAGCACCAAAACACATTGAAAACAACCACTTAACTACCCAAAATAGCAACGAACCAACTTGCGATGTAGTTGAGAGCAACATGTAATACAAATAGAGTTGCACCATTATCGCGATTTAGACGAAGTTTCTAGAATGGCACTTGCAGACCTCTCTCTAGTTTCATCGTTGCCCCTATTTTAATGTTCATAGACTCCCCTAGTCCTACCCCTCTCACGGGTTCCTTAGCCCCACCTAATACCACCGTAGCACCACTGTTAGCCGAAGGGTTTCTTCTTGAGCCTCAGCTCCAAGATGGAGAGTTTCTTCTTACTTGTCCTATTATTCCTACTGTTATTAGGACTTGATGCATTCCAAAATCTTGATGTTGATTTTAAATGATAAAAAATGACATCTTTTAAAATTGTGCGGCGCAAGCGAGACGCTCACGAATAATATCACACGACAGTCAACCTAGGGATCACAAACGCGCATAAATGTCTAGCTTCTAAACATTGATTTAACATGATTTACCTCATTCCACATCGACAACAATAAATAATGAACAAGAAGATTTTCAAAATTGACGACAAACAGGAAGTGATAATTTTAGCAAGCTCTGATATTTAAAGGTCAAAATAAACATAAGCATACAATTAAACTAACCAAATGAGAGCAACAATGGAGTGGAGTTATACCTCTAGGCCGGGAGAGTCACTGGAATCGATTCTGGACTTGGAAAGGGATGGATGGTTGGACTTGGCTCTGGAAGTGGGTTGGCTAAACCGGTCCTGGACGTGAAGCAGTTGCTGATGGGAATGGAAGCAGTCGAAGGAGGCGTCGATAGAGTCGCGCTGGAGAAGGAATCGAACGAAGACGACAAGTATCGTTCGATTTCTTTTTTCCAGGATACCTTTTTTCTGTGGGGTTGACTAGTAGTTTTATATAGATATTCTAACTTTAATATTAAAGAGTTTATTAATAAGAGGGGGGTGGATGTTCAACGTTAATGCGGAAAAGTTAATGGGCACAAAGAATTCAACGTGGGATGATTTGGCAGTTTTCAAAAGTGAGAATTCAATGATCAACAGATAAGGAAAATAAGAGGGTTCTGAAAGGTTATATTTAATACATGGATGTACATAAAGCTGGAGTTTCCAAAGAAAAATTGGCTGTAGATTAAAATATAAAGGGGTTTCTCTTTAATTTTTTTTGGGATTTCAAAAGGCATGTATATAATTAAGAGAGGAGATCAAAGGTGCATTTGATTGGTATTCCTTTCCTTTTACAACAACCTCTATTAATTTGGCATTTCAAAATTAATTTAATTTCATAAATTAAAGTATTTATATTTAAATATAATTTCTGAAATTACAATTAAAAATCTTTATAATTTCATAGCTTGCCCTAATTATCACTTAGCCTAATTTGACAGACATTTTCATTCATGGTCTTATTGGTCGGTCACGCCAATAAGCCGAACTAGGGTGCGCGAGCGCGATGCATGACATAAGCGCGCTAATAACATCCGCGAAATTAAAAGAAACATGCACATAAATAAAAAGAAATAGACGTGAAAACATGCGCGATATAAATGCAAATAAAAATGCGAAAAATAACATAAGAATGCTACTCAGGTTGTGCATCAATTCTCCCTGGGTTGAAAGAGCTCGACCCCGACGCGATTGTGATGTAGCCTGCTAGTAGAATGGCCAAATGCCGATTTGAGAAATGCTGTGCTACCACCCCGCTGTTGCTGAATAACCAAGAATTGTAGGTAAACTCTCGTTCTTGAAAGAGGCAGACAACCAATTTCCTTTGGAAAAATATAACCACCAGTGATAAAATCAACCAGGGAATCATATTTTTCCAATGATGCTCGCAAATTGTTAGTCATAATTTTATGCAAAATATTTAAATGACCAATAAAAATCAGAGCATCAGTGAGACGAGAATCACGAAGTGGAAGAGAGGAGATTGAGGAAATAAGATAGGGAGAAAGTATGCTCAACCCGTGGAATTAATAAATCATATCGCCTCATGTGCTCGTTTACAAGCGATAACTAAGCCCAGATTAATCATCCCAAAAATATTACTCGCTAGAGTCCGATTAGCGCTACAAAATTTATGGTTGATCCAAAATCTTCCATTTAAAATTTTCCAAAGAAATCCCTTAAAGCGCGTGTTTACGAGGAGTGAAAATTTTAGGGATTTTTAATATCGTCCTAATGCGAATCTTCCTAAACGGGAAGATAATGTAACGACAAAATTCATCGTGCGATGCTAGACTCGGAGAGTAGTGAAATGGTCTAGGGCCGCGATCAACAAATACAAAGTCAATATAAAGTGATGTCTCTAGTGAGTGTCCAGTGTCCGTCAAGTAAAATGCTTGCAGGCTCAGGGGTAGGCAACGATAGTAGACTAGGCGAGTCAAAAGATACCGAGATCGAATGTGTCATCCAAGGTGAGTGACACATCACTAGTAAGCCCTTCTTCCCGAAGCAGTGGATCTGGAATAAACTCGGCGGCTAAGGGTTATGTTATAATATGGACAAGTGGGGTCACAACTTCAGTCGGAATGATAGAAATATGAGGAAGAAGTTCTTCCTGGAGCTGAGGCGTAGGAAAAAACTCATCGACTGAAGGTAGTGTCAAGGTGGGGATAGGTGTGGCCAATGTGTTTGTGGGGGAAATGACAAGACTAGAAAGAGGACTACCTGTGGACCTAAGCTCAAATTCCACGCTAAGATACGGGGTTGGGAGGCAGTTAGGTAAGACAGAATGTTTGAGTTCTTTCGCGTCAAGTTTTTTTACCATAGTCCACAACTCGTTCACTTCCTGTTTAATATTAGAGGAGAGAATTTCAACGTTTTTCATTAATTTTTTAAGACGCATGTTAAAATTCTCCATTTTAAAAGATTTTTTTTAAAGACTTAAAGATTTTAAAATAGCATAAATTTTTTTAAGGCCTAATTTTAAATTACTCTTAATTTTTTTTAAAAGAGAGGCTTAAAGCAAAATTTTGTAAAGGAAAATTTGATTTTTTTTTAAAAACGAACGGATCGTCTGATTTACGATAGGAGTGAATCCAACCTGCTCTGATACGAAACTTATGCATTTCAAAATCTCGATGTTGATTTTAAATGATATAAAATGACATCTTTTAAAATTGTGCGACGCAAGCGAGACGCTCACGAATAAGATCACCCGACAATCAACCTAGGGATCGCAAACGCGCATAAATGTCTAGCTTCCAAACGTTGATTTAACATGATTTACCTTATTCCACTAGCGACAACAATAAAAAATGAACAAGAAGATTTTCAAAATTGACGACAAACAGGAAGTGATAATTTTAGCAAGCTCTGATATTTAAAGGACAAAATAAACATAAGCATACAATTAAACTAACCAAATAAGAGCAATAGTGGAGTGGAGTTGTACCTCCAGGTCGGGAGAGTCAATGGAATCGATCCCGGTCTGGGAAAGGGATGGATGGTTGGACTTGGCTCTGGAAGTGGGTTGGCTAAACCGGGCCTGGACGGTGAAGCAGTTGTTGATGAGAATGGAAGCAGTCGGAGGAGGCGTCGATAGAGTCGCGCTGGAGAAGGAATCAAACGAAGACGACAAGTATCGTTTGATTTTTTTTTCAGACTACCTTTTTGTTGAGTTGGCTGACAGTTTTATATTGATATTCTAACTTTAATATTAAAGAGTATATTAATAAGAGGGGGGGGGGGGTGGACGACGTTACTGCGAAAGAGTTAATGAGCACAGAGAATTCAACGTGGGATGGGCTTGTAGTTTTCAAAAGTGAGAATTCAATGATCAACGAATAAGGAAAATAGGAGGGTTTCAGAAAGGTTATATTTAATACATGGATGTAAATAAAGGTGTCTGTTTCCAAAGAAAAAAATGGCTGTAGATTAAAATATAAAGGAGTTTCTCTTTTATTTTTTTGGGGTTTCAAAAGGGCATGGATATAATTAAGGGAGGAGATCAAAGGGGCATTTGATTGGTATTCCTTTCCTTTTACAACAATCTCTATTAATTTGACATTTAAAAATTAATTTATTTTCATAAATTAAAGTATATATATATTTAAATATAATTTATGAAATTACAATTAAAAATCTTTATAATTTCAAAGCTTGCCCTAATTATCACTTGACCTAATTTGACGGACCTTTTCATTTATGGTCTTATTGGTCGGTCACGCTAATAAGCTGAACTAGGGTGCGTGAGCGCGGTACATGACATAAGCGCGCTAATAGCATACACGAAATTAAAAGAAACATGCGCGATATAAATGCAAATAAAAATGCAAAAAATAACATAAGTATGTGACTGAGGTTGCATCAGGACTCCACTTATCCCCGTTATATCACAACCCTTAGCCACCGAGTTTCTTCCTGAGCCCCTGCTCCAAGAAGAAGAATGTGCTAGTGGATTGTCACTCATCTTAGATGACAGATTCGATCTCGGTATTTCTGGAGTCACCTAGTCTACTACAATTGCCTACCCCTGAGCCCGCATGTATTTAGTTTGATGCTCACTTGTCACTCACACTAGAGTCATCACTTTGTATTGTATTTGGTGATCACACTCTTAATCCAATCCTCTGAGTCTAGACTTGCACACTGCAATTTATCGTCACATTATCTATCTGTTTTGGAAGATTCATGTTAGAAAGTTACTAAAGATTCCTAAAATTTTCACTTCTCGTGGAGACACTCGCTTTGAAGGATTTCTCTGGAAAATTTTAAATTGTAGATTTGAGATCAATTTTAAATTTTGTAGCGTTAGTAAGATTCTATCGAGTGATATATTTGGGGTTGTTGATTTTGGTCTAGTAGACGCTCATATGTGTCCGACAGGAGTGCGTTTGATGCGACATGATTAAATGATTCCACATGCCGAACCTACTTGACTCCTATCTTGCTTCTTTGATCCCCACTCTCCCCCACTTTGCGACACCCGTCTCTTTGATGCTATGATTTTTACTGATCATTTTAATATTATGCATAAAATTATGACAGACAGTTCGCGAGCATCTTTGAAAAACTATAATTTCCTGGTTGATTTTATCACCGGGAATTACATTTTTTCGAAGGAGATTGGTCTCCTGCATTTTTTAGGAAAGAGAGTTTGCCTACAGGTTATAAGTTGCAGCGAAGGATCCTTCCTTTGCCTCACTACCTACCACACCCCAGAGTATGGCAGTAGCAATCCCGGTGCAGATTTCCTTGTCGCATGCTACATTATACTCTCGACGGGGTCAAGGTCTTTCAACTCCGGGAGAATTGATGCAACATGCGTCGCATCTTTGTGCATCTTTATGTATTGTTATTTCTCCCATTTTTTCTATGTAGCGCATGTCTTCACACACGTCTATTTATATATCGTATGTATTGTTTACTTTGTATCGCGCACATCGTTCGCGCTCGTTTTAACGACTTATTGGTGTGATCTTCCAATAAGTCCCTGAATAAAAAAGATCCATCAAATTAGAAGACATG
Source organism: Dactylorhiza incarnata (assembly GCA_033032865.1). Lineage (NCBI taxonomy): Eukaryota > Viridiplantae > Streptophyta > Magnoliopsida > Asparagales > Orchidaceae > Dactylorhiza > Dactylorhiza incarnata. The sequence goes on from JAWHQI010000047.1 coordinate 2,443,463, forward strand.
TTAATTAAGGCAAGCAAACACAAAAACATCTACAATAATAGGAATATTTTATATTAATTAAAATAGAAATGATATTTTAAAGAAATATTACCTTCCTATCTCCTTTGGAATTATTTTAAAAAATAGAAAGAGATCAATTCCTTCTATTTATTTAAAATCCTTTTATAATAAGATTGTTATTAATAGCCAAAAAGAGAAAAACTCCCTTTGTAAAGCCTCCTCTTTCCCCGGGTAGCTTGGAAGAAATTGGGAAACAGAGGCCTCCTCTGTTCTCTCGATAGTCCAGCCGAAATCCTTAGCCGATGACCATTCGCTCCTCCTTCTCCTTTTCCAGACGACGACAATTACCTCCAAAGCTCACCGCTGCCCTCTACTACTATTACAGGCGTCAGCGACCCACTCCGACAGTTTTCCACCACCCCGACGAGTCATGCGTCAGAGCTTACACTCGACACAGGGAATCGACGGTCCCCTCCCTCTGAACTCCTTCAATCCTCTCCGTGCATCCACCAGCCCCACCTTAGTGCTCCTGACGGGATCGACCGAGGCCACTTCTATTCTGTCACTTCCAATCAGCCGAACTGTCTGTCCCTGTCAATTACAGAGCCTTCCACCTTTTACATACAACCAATCCCTTTTCTTTCCTTGCTTGGATTGCTTCTGATGCCGCACTCGTCGCCCGCAGGTATATCTCTCATCGAGTCTCCCGCTCACATCCTGTTAGAGTAAAATTATGTTATATTTATTTGATCTTTAAAAGTAAGAGCGCGCCTGCCTTATTCGTCGTTAATTTGAAATCTCTTTGTTCGTTTCTTATACGCTTGTGGATGATTTATTGCATGTTGTTGATTACGCTCAAATGTTGGCTCTTTACGTGCGTTTGCGAACTCTAGAACGATTGCCACTTAATATTATTGGAGAACGTCTCGGTAGCGCGACATATTTAAAAGAAATCAATTTATTAATTTAAAATCGAATTCGAAAAACCGGATTACATCATTGTTGGTCGGCGAATGAGGCTGATCTGGGTAGGGGTGGGGGACCAAGAAAGGTGTATTGGTGGTGATGTAATGCATGCAGATGGCGGGATGTGGGCAACCACACAATAGGTCTCGAACGTAAGAGGAAGCTGGTTGGTAGCGGTTTCTGAACATGGAAGAAGTCAAAGGTTGTGGTGTGTTGTCTTGGGTGTTCAATAGTGCCCCAAAAGTTGATGGGGGAAACTGAATGATGTGGAATGGAGTTGGCGAAGGTAGTTAGGGGCGGGGGTGGTACTGGGCTGAAGAGTGGAGGTGGTGGTGGATGTAGCGGGTAGAAGTGTAGGGTGAGGCATGGTTGGTAGTTAGCGTAGCAACTGTGGTTGTGCACGTCATGTGGTGGGAGTTGTTGACTTAGTACATAAGTTGGAGGTATGTAGGCCTCAACAACTATGGTGGCTGTCGAGGGGATGTATGCGGCGGTGTGGTGGAAGGATTGCAAAGCATGAATGCTCGACTTTATCAAAATGTGAACCGGAATTTGATGTGGCGATGTAGTCGTCCCAAGAGTTGCACGTGCAACTTCTTAATGTCGATGAGGGTGTGTGATGCGGCGGAAGGTTCATTATGCTCTGTTGGTTTCGGGAAGGTCTGGCAACTGTTAAGATGCGATTAGTTGAGGGTGAGAGCACAAGAAGAAGATGCATGAAGAAGAAGATGCATGAAGAAGAAGATGATAATGGTAACTTGAGCGTGAACCGTTACCTGGCCTAAACTATTTCCTCTCCATGTGAAATCAAAAACTCCTTGATGCAAGATGTCCAAACAGTTATATGACTATTTTCTTATTTAGACTTTTGAGATTCTAATTAAGGAAAGACTTTCTTTAATTAGTTACAATAAAAAGGACGCACAATAATATTCTAATAATATTATAATTATTCTTTGTTATCCGTTGGGATTTCTGGTAGCTAGATTCCAAGAAGGGAGTACAAGATATACAAAAAATGTCAAGCTCCAAGGCCCATCTTTAGGCTGTGATAAGTGAGCACCAAGATCAAAGTTCCAAGTTAGTCAACTACTTGTATCCTCACACATCTTGGGGTAAGCAATAGATAGTGATAATATAAGAAATAAAGACGATGCATAATAAAAAGATGATGGGTTCCGGTTGGGTTCCGGTCCCATGCACCGCTGCTCGCCTGTTGTAAACTATCAGGTTCCCTTGCCCATGTTTGCATCTGGTGTGCCCTGTGCTTCCTCCATAACAACACATTTATATGTGAAATTTACCTAATGCGAATCCAAAAGAAAACAAGGACAGATATGCTAAAGATGGGTTAACAGTAGCTAGTGTTACAGAACTCGCTGAGGCAAAATGCCAGAATCTGTAGGCAAAAATCAGTAGCAGTCACTCAAGCTTTATCCGACGAGGGTCGCTGTTTTCACAAAAAGAACATGGTCTATGTTCCTCTCCCTTGAGTAACTGCTCATCAGTAAAGTATGGTATCCATTTCATATATGTAGGAGGTGTTGACGGTCTCCCCCCCCCACCCCACCCCCACCCCCACCCCCCAAAAAAAATGTCCTTTTAATTGGATGGTTTGACACCACCTTCTTCAGTTGAGAGATGTGGAAGATGAGATGTATGTTACTCTTTGGAGGCGGTATGCTCAAGGTTGTAAATATCGGATGTCGACGACATGTCAGATTGAGTTTTAAAATATTGGACGTCAAAGGACGAAGACATGTCAAACATATTTTAACATATTGGATTTTCATCTCATAAATAAAAATATATATACCAAGTATACATACAAGATACTAAGCAGACAAACAATAAGTCATCTATATTCGAAAATAAAGTCTCATCATCAACACAACTCACCTGAAAAGTATCAACTGAGCTGATAGGTGAACTAAAAATCCAAAATTAAATATTAGTACTACACTAAAATTACTACTGGCAAGTATAATCTATACTAATATACAAAGATATCACCTTATGACGTAACATGATCGACAAACGAATACGAGCCGTCGGATCAAGATCCAAATGATCATATCTATTTGTAGGTGGTCTGCGAATAGCCTTTCAGTTTTGCGCTGGTTGGCTATTCGCAGACCACCGTAGTCTGCGAATAGCCAAACAATTTTGCGCCGGTTGGCTATTCGCAGAGCACCCACGTAAAATTTTTTTTTCGAAAAATTATAATTAAATACCGTATAAATAATTTTAAAAAATAAATTAAAAAATAAAAAAAATGCAAAAAATTGAAATAATTTTAAAAAAATAAAATTATTAAAAAAATAAATTAAACAAAAAAATAAAATAAGTCCGCCGATCGGGGGCGGACGAAGTACGCCGCCGCAGGGCGGGTACTATCGCGTGGGGCACGGGGGGCTCCCCGTGCACTGTCACTCGTACAAATATATTGATATATATTATGAAATAAGATGTAATGTTATATAATAAATTTATTTAAATAACTCTAAATTTATAGTAAGTAAAGAGGATTTAAAAGTTATAAGCCCTTGATTAATAGTAAGTTTTCTCATGCTAAATAAAATTATCTTGAAAACCTAAAAATCATTAAATGATAAATATGTTGAATGCTTTAGTATTTTATTTAATATAAACTAAGAAATATATTAGGTGAAATGATTGCATAAAATTGATCGTATGAATAACACCTATGAAAGAGCAAAACACTAAGTTTAATCAATTTAAGCATATATAATGCAATGCATTTAAATGATTTAATCTTATATACCGCTAACATAGCCTAAAATAAAATAACAAACAATCTTTTTAAAAGTTACGTCAGCCTATATATGATATATCTGAAAAAGTCGGATATGCATGCCTATATTTAACTAAATGACAACATATTTTTTCATAAAAAATATTATTTTGCCCTCAATACTAATATGACAGACGGCATTTAAAACACAAGGTATGCTACCTCCATAATGCAAGCTTTAATGTTAAAAAAACCATAGGAGCAAGTTAATAAGTTTGTATGGGCGAAGACCACCGAGGATTCGTGTTGCAATGCAACTAGAAAAACACAGGATTACTAACTTTGAAATGTACCGCTCTGCAGTATTTATTTGCAGGTTGCAACATTTTTTGATGGGCTTATTATTGATGAGTTTTTAGTTGTCACAAGATTTCATCCGTCTTATAGTTGGACAACAAGTGCTTGCACTATACAACCTGAAATGATGTGATTCCAGTTGTAATGTGAACCAAGATGTTGTAGTATTTTGCCCAACTCAACCTCTTTGCCCACATCTGGGTTGCTCAGATGGGAAGTGTCGAAGGTATGTTCCAATTTCCAAGCACCTAAGGTATGTTTCCAAGCTAAGATTAGGAACATGAATTTTCTTGCCCAGTTGTCAGTGATAGGCAATGCTTATAGACATTTGTGTGCCAGGGCGTTTGAACAATGTCTCCCAAAAAGTACATATGAATATGGGGAATCGTTGGCGATGCACCACAAAAAGTCATTTAACTGCACTAGTTCACGAATGAATGTGTCTTCCATCGACGGAACTATGAATGGATGTCTTAGGGTCCGTTTGGCACTGTTGTGGTGGTCACGAACGCAATGGTCATGAAATGTAGTTTGTGAACAGAGTTCTGTTTGTCAGATTTGTGTTGTCAGTGCACTCATGAACGAAGAAGCAATTTTATCTATTCGGCAAAATGTCAACCCGAAGTTGTTTTAAAGTAGACAAATTATAAACTAGTTATAAATAACATCACATTTAAGAGCATATATAATTACTAATATTTTTAATAAAAAAGTACAAATCGAAACCTCTAATCTTTTAAAGATAATAAGCTAAATTATAACTCCATGGATAATCTCCAAAAGTGCTACCTGAAAATAAAAAAATGTGTGAAATTGATTAAATATAACATATACAACAACAACAACACTCAAGCCTTTATCCCACCACAGTGGGGTCGGCTATATGGATCCTTTGTCGCCATTGCGCCTTATCTTTAATCATAGCCTCATTAATATCTAAGTACATCATATCTTTCCTTATAGTTTCATTCCAAGTCTTTTTTGGTCTACCCCTCCCCCATTTAACATGTCTAGTGATTAAACTCTCACAACGCCTAACAGGTGCCTCTCTATGTACATGTCCGAACCATTTTAAACGAGCTTCTCGCTTCTTCTCTACAATTGGCGCCACTCCCGTCTTATCCCTGATACATTCATTCCTAATTTTATCCAGTCTCGTGTGACCACACATCCACCTAAGCATTGTCATCTCCGCAACTCCCATTTTTTGCTCATGTACACCATTTACTGCCCAACACTCAGAACCGTAGAGCATTGCTGGCCTAATTGCTGTACAGTAAAACATGCCTTTAAGTTTTAATGGTACTTTACGATCACATAAGATCCCAGACGCGCCTCTCCACTTCAACCAACCTGCTTGGATTCTATGTATCACATCTTTATCTACACTTCCATCTTTTTGAATTATCGATCCTAGATATTTAAAGCACTCAACAACAACAACAGAACCCATATAGTCCCCAATCATTGGGGGTTTGGGCGGGGGAAGATTGGAAACAGATCTAACCTTTGGCACTATGCACAAAATGATTTCTCTCAGAGGAGAAAGACCTAACCTTTGACAATAAATGCACAAAGTGGCTGCTCACAGAGTACCACTGAAATAGTGGCCCCATATACCGCCGCGTTTGTTGCGGAATCATGCCCTCAAATAAAAGCCAAAGACATCAGGGAGGGCAGACCCAAGAATCCATTTTGATTTATGTGCACATAACCATGCTTCTTTCATTCAGCATCCAGAGCATTGGTGAAGCACATCCAGGTATTTAAAGCACTCACTGCGGGAAATATCTTGGTCACCCAATTTATTTACGGAGTCATCCGACCTTCTTGCACTACTAAATTTAAGCTCTATATACTCCGTCTTTGTCCTGCTCAACCTAAAACCCTTCTTTTCTAAAGTGTCGCCAAGATTCAAGTTTCGCGTTTACACCCCGCGCGTCTCATCAACCAAAACAATATCATCTGCAAATAATAAACACTAAGGTAGTGCTTGTTGGATATGTCCGGTGAGCTCATCTAAGATAAGGGTAAAGATATAAGGGCTTAAAGCTGACCCTTGATGTAAGCCAACGACGATAGGGAATTCCTGTGTTAATCCTCTAATGTCCTCACCCTGGTCACTGAATTTGCATACATATCTTTGATTACGTCAATGTATGATACATTTACACCTTTCTTTTCTAAGACTCTCCACAAGACCTCTCTTGGAACCCTATCATAAGCCTTCTCCAGATCAATAAACAACATATGCAAATCTTTTTGTCTTTCCCGATAAATGTCAATGAGTCTCCTCAAGAGATGTATAACTTCCATGGTTAACCTCCTTGGCATGAAGCCAAATTGATTCTCTGAGATGCTAGTCTCTCCTCTAACTTTTCTCTCTATTACGCGTTCCCATAGTTAAACAATATGACTCATTAATTTAATTCTCCTGTAATCTAAGTTGTTAAAGGCGCGCCTAAGGCTCAAGGCTCACCATACTCAGAGGTTTGCGCCGTAGTGCGCCTTTTGTGCGCCTTTGGAGCATAAAAGACACGTCCAGGTGCAATTTCTATTGTAATTTTTTTTTTCAAAATAAAGAAAGAAACAATGTGAGAACTCAATATTTTTTTTTCCATGATTTAGTGTTTGCGAAACATAATCGAGCGTTGAGACTTAGATATGATGCAAGTGATCACAATGATTCTATTTTATAAGAGATATAAATGATAGTAATGAATCATTGATGAGTAGAATAGATGAAAAAAATCTAATTAAGAAGATGAAGTGGTGTTTGATGCTGATTATTTAAATTGAATGTGGTTGCGCCTTGCCTTCGTTAGGCGTGCGCCTGCGCCTTGAGCCTTGCGCCTAGGCTCCAAGACTCCTTTGCGCCTTGGTGCGCCTTGCGCCTTTAGTAACTAAGCCTGTAATTACCACAACTCTGTATATCTCATTTATTCTTATACAAAGGTATCAAAATACTTTCTCCATTGGTCTGACATCCTCTTTGTCTTCAGTATCTTATTGAAGAAACTTGTAAGCCATAAAATTTCTTCCCTCCCTAAGCATTTCCATACTTCAATGGGTATATCGTCTGGCCCAACCGCCTTTCCATTTTTCATCTTCTTCAGAGCGTCATTTATCTCTAATGCTTGAATTTTACGATAAAAAATTATGTTTCTATACTCCTCCGATTTACTTAACTCTTCCAAGTTCAGTTCATTGTCTTTTCCTTCATTGTATAGTTGATAAAAGTATCTTTTCCATCGCTCTTTAATAGCCACATCATCTGTCAAAATCGTATCTGATTCATCTTTTATGCATTTAACTTGGCTTAAATCTCTTGTTTTCCTCTCTCTTGCTCGAGCAATTTTATATATATCACGCTCTCCATCTTTGGTATCTATTCGTTTGTAAAATTCTTCATAAGCTTGATTTCTTGCTTTACTTACTTCATTTTTAGCTTCTTTTTTGTCGATTTTATACTTTGTCAAGTTTTCATCATTCCTACAAGCATATAATGTTTTGTAGCTGACCCTCTTTGCCCTCACTTTGTCTTGCACTTCCTTTTTCTACCACCAAGATTCTTTTTGTGGGAACACACGACCTTTTGACTATTCAAGTATGTTCTTTCCACTTAACCTTAAGTCAGACGACATAACTTCCCATGTGACACTAGGATCAACATAAAGTTCATCAATTAGTTGTTCTAAAATCGCTGCCTTAAAAGCAACCTATTTTTCCTTCTTCAAGTTCCACCACCGAATTTTTGGCAACACTTTTGTCTTTCTCTTAAAGTTACTATATTTAATTTGCACATCCAACACCACTAGCTTATGTTGCGTTGTCAAACTTTCTCCTGGTATGACTTTGCAATTCTTACAAATCTTTTTATCTATTTTGCGAGTCATAAAATAGTCAATTTGTGATTTATTTTGTCCGCTCTTGAAAAAAATTAAGTGTTCTTCCCTCTTCATGTATAACGTATTTGTTACAATTAGCTCATGTGCTATGACAAAGTCTAGATGGTTCTTCCTTTTTTATTTGTTTCTCCATACCCAAATCCTCCACGAACATCTGTATAATCCGTATTTTTCTTCCCTACATGTCCATTTAAGTCTCCTCCAATGAAAATTTTCTCGCTTTGTGGGATTGCTTTTACCAGATCATCTAAGTCTTCCCAAAATTGTACTTTAATAACTTCACTTAATCCTACTTGTGGCGCATAAGCATTAATTACATTAATAGTTTTCTTTCCTACTATTAATTTGAGAGCTAAACTTCTATCACCTTTTCTGCTTACCCCAACAACTTCATCCCTCCAAGTAGTATCTACAATAAAACCTGAATTATCTAGAAATTTAGCTTTCTCACCCACCTGAATTATCTAGAAATTGATGGTATAATATAAATAATTTAAAGGTGATACCTCCTAGTATTTTGGCATTGATTTGCAATATGATTTCTTAATGTCGTCATTTCATCAATATCAACCCCTTCTACCATCTCAGGATCTGTCATATTTTGTGTTTTTGTTTTGATTCGCGTATCCCAATTGGTTGTGCGCTTCTTGATGCACATAACTCTCGTTATCGTCACATGTAACAAAATCAGATCAATACATAATTCAGCATGTTTGCTTTTCGATCCAATACAATATTGGTGGAACATATCTGCACATAAACATTGATGAATAATTCGAGTTGTCCCAAATAAGCATTATACATTTGAAAACTTTGAACTATGCTAGGGCAAAAAAATTAGTGCAGAAAATGGCCTTACAAAATGCCATTAACTGGTGAAGGGGAAAGCAACTGGAATTATTTACTGAAATAATCTATTGAACTTATCTACTGAAAATGCAGATGCCATAATGAGGAATGATTTTGGTGAAGGGAGAGAGCAGCATAAGTGCCTAATTTTGGATCTGAGTTCGTGAAGGAAGAAAGAAGAAGCTATGTTTAGTGTGTGAGTCGATTCAAGATCTGTCCTAGACGGGACTTCTGCGATTTTAGCTTGGGAACAAAGGTCGTAGACTAGGCTTCAGCGATCTGAGTTCTTGATCTCTGATTTTGTGAAGAAATCGGGAGTGAAGCTCAGGAGGCAGATGATCGTTTACAAGAGTTTTGGAGCGACTCAAGATCAAGAAAGAAAGGAACGATGGAACACAATTCTCCCAACTATTCCTGACCACGCTCCCTTATCTTTGTCTCGCATAGGTGGAAAACATGGTATTTAAGAGTGCTTATTCATGAATGATGCTACCCCAAACACTTAAGTTACATTTTTGTGAAAACAAACTGGAGCTAAAATGCCCCTCCCCCAAACACACTCTTAATACAATGCCCATATTTGGACAATCTATCCACCACCACCACCAAAATGCAATCGTACCCAATTGACTTGGGCAAATTGCATGATACAATCCACAACAATGTCGTCTCGTACCAACTCCAAAACTGATAAAGGTTGAAGTAACCTTCCATGAAACATCATATAGTTTCATTCAATGCCAACTCTCCCAATAGATTTGTCCGTAGTGGTAGACCAAAGTACATGTTGCATGCTTTTTTCGATCGTCCCATTTCACGATGAGGTTTCCCTTGCCTAATTGCACAAACTAGAGTTGGAATGCTTAGATCAGATGGAAGGACGGACAATCATCCCATCTTGTCCAATGTGTTCGTTGTTTAGCAAGGTTTGCTTGCATCTCGTCAGCCATTCTGAGGTGCTTTCGCTTCCGTCGTACAACTAATTATACACATTCACTTAGCGGGGAACACTCTTGCTATCCATGTGCCCCCTCCCCCTTCGAGCGTTCTGATAGCTCCCGCTTGGTTGAATCCCATGGGAACCCGACCTCCGTTTGGTCCAGAGTTGTTACCGTGCCCGTTGAAATTCAGATATGCATCAGATGGTCCTCTCGTCCAATGGTTGATTGGTGCTGACCCCACCTGTCCGCGCAATTCTCTCTCCCACTCGACATGTTACCTGTAGCCCTCTGCAATGCTCAGTTGGTGACTTTTCTTACACCCGGACCTTGGTTAGTGTTCGGAGACAGTTACGCGATGGCTCCAGGGCCTCGTGCATGGAGTATGCCAAAACAGCTGTAGTTTAGGCACTAATTTCGTGAACATGATGTTTGGTCAAAACTAGGTCAGAGTGTACCTTCTGAAACATCTCGTTGAGTTATTTGATTTGTACCACTATTGTTCCATGATGACTATCTATGATACTAAGTCATTATGGTCATTCACAAAATATCAGGTCACCGACCTTTATAGAATGGGATCTATAAGGCATGTCTTCGCCTTTTCCTTATATACCTTTGAATTCTCTATGGTGCCTGAAATTAGTGAAGAAACCTGCTAAGAATGAGAGATCTAGATAAAGAGATTGATAAAGAGGAGATGACCTAAGGTAGGAAGAGAAAATGAATACAACAAGATGAGGGGAGAATTGGCTTCTTGCTTAACCTAACAAATGCGTCCATCTTGGGCCGTAATATAACACAAGAAAACTGCAAAAGAGCCCTTCTAAACATAGAAATTGCATGATTCAATAGAGTTGGGCAATGCTATCTGGGAACCGATACAAATGTTTCAGTCTCCCGATCCAACCTGAGACCCATATATTATTGTTCCAACTCGTATCATGGGCTCAAATCAATCCAAGACCTCATCAACTACTTCCATCCTGATCAGGACCCCAATCCAGCTATCGAATCTTTAGACCTGCATGACCTTAACTTGACCACCCTTCCCTTGTGAAAATGCAACCGTGAAGATATCCATGACATATTCCTCAATGCGATCAAAATGTGTGTCCGATTCAATGCAATGATTCCTCATTCCCTCGAATGTCTATTTCCACCTTATGCCTTAGGTGGAACATGTAGTTTGCAGTAATGATGACCATTTAGCATGTATCCTACGAAGGTTATTTGAGATCCTAAAGATCTCAATACTTCATGGTTTTAATCGAACACAAACTCCCTTTGGATAAGGTGGTGCTTATAGAATTTAAGTGCCTGAACAACATCATATTGTTCCAAATCCTTTGTGGAATAATAAGATCATGTATCGTTCAATTTCTCACAAAAAAATCAATGCAATATTCCTGACTAAGGACAACTCTTATGGCAACATGTGTTATTTTTGCCTTTCGCAATTAGAAGACTTATTCAAGATCTAATGACCACTCCGATATTCCCTTTTTCAAATATTTTATGATAGCTCTGAATGACTTCCACCTTAATTGGATCAACCCTAGAACCTTCAGCTGACATGAAATATCCTAAGAAAAGCCATGTGGCTATTATAAATGAACATTTCTTAAGCTTTGATGGATAGTTGGTGGTTTGTTAGGATTTAACTGCTTGCCTTAGATTATGTATATGGTCTTCATGGCATATATTATTATATGTTAGGATATCATCGAAATATATGACTAAAGTTCCCAATGAGGGGTCGAAGTACTTCATTTCATTGTACAAATAAAAGCTTTGGGTGCATTTGAACCAACGAAAGGGCATGTCAAACCACTCATATAGACTCTCTTGAGTCTTGAAAGCATCTATTGCTCATCCTTAGATTCAATAACCATTTTTCTTTGGCATGAAAAGTGTGTGCATTGCACGTGGGTCATACTTTCTTTAGTTAAGCCCTTTTTTATTAACTTCTTTATGCAACTCCTCGGGAGAGTTATAAGAAAGCTAGAAGAAGGGAAGGACGGTGAGAGGCGAGCGAAGTGAAGTTTGGTTATAGACTTGTATGATTCAATTCAATACTTTGTTCATTCGAGTATGATTGTGTCATAGCTTGTTCTCAAATGGGCTCATTTACACTATATGTAGTATGGAAATCCACTAAATGGACTGTTTTAAAAAAAATCCACTATTTTACCCATGATTTTTCTCTCTTCAATTACACAATTTAACCTCTCTTTCTTGTTTGTTGTACACGTTTTGGGTCTTTTTGTATGCGTTTCCATACAAAAATCGTTGTGCTTTCATGCATGAAGTTGAATTAAAATAATGTGCTTTCACGCGTGGGAATGCTGTCATTTGTTTTAAAAATTCATAAAAATACGCACATATTAGGAGAGGTAGGGTTCGAGATTCGAGATTTTTAGTGTGGTTCCACTTGTGCATAATATCATCTCATTTTGCGTTCGTCTTCATGGACAACATACCTTTTATCAAAAGTTAGTTTTATGTTTTTAATGCTAAAATAAATTAATTGATATATTTTTTTAATTTAGTGTAATGAATATATTAAATAAATTTATAGAACATTAGCGGTCGTGCATGATGTTTCCCCTTGCACTTGTACGGTGACAACACCGCCCGATTGCTGCTTGATGCCCCCAAAATATGTGGGAAGAAAAAAATATTTTACGCGGGCGACATCGAGCGTCAACCTGATATTGTCGTCAGAGCACATTGTGCACGACTTAGTTATTAAAGGCGCAATGCACACCAAGGCGCTCCAAGGCACAAAGGGATCTTGGAGCCTAGGCGCAAGACTCAAGGCGCAGGCGCGCGCCTGACGAAGGCAAGACGCAACTATATTCGGTTTAAATATCAAACATCACTTCATCTTCTTAATCAGTTTTTTCATCTATTCTACTCATAATAATTCATTACTATCATTTATATCTTAAAAAATAAAATCAATGTGATCACATGCATCATATCTAAGTCTCAACGCTCGATTATGTTTCACAAACACTAAATCATGCAAAAAAATATTTAGTTATTTCATTATTTTTTTATTTAAAAAAAATTACAATAAAAATTGCACCTAGACGTGTCTTTTATGCTCCAAAGGCGCAAAAAAGGCGCGCAAAGGCGCAAACCTCTGAGTCTGGTGAGCCTTGAGCCTTAGGCGCGCCTTTAACAACTAGGGTGCACGGGGTACTCCATGTGTAATGTTCTGAATCTGATGATGACGGTCCACTGAGGATGAGTAGTGTCTTTGGGGTGGTGAAACCCAAAGAAAGAGAGCTCTTTGTAAAATTCTACAATGGCAAGCTTTTAGGTGAAAGGTGGTGCAAGAATGTACCAAATATCATATCGAAATTGGAGGGGAAATTACTCAGCTTAAGTAATAATTTGGACCCTCAAATATTAGAGACGTCATTTTCGGAGTAAGTTGCAGAGTTGTGTTGGAAACTCCATAATTAAGTATGTTCTGGTGTGAGTAGTCAGTAGTCCTGTGATTGATTTCTGGGAAGTACTCGTAGACAACTCCTGGAAAAAAGATAAAACTTGCAGTTCAACTTTGTATGAGTTGGAGTGAACCAAAGTGGACAATACCTCTGATGATATTATAGGTCGGGTCATCAAAAATGCTATCAGAGCCAAACATCCTGCAGCATAATGTGTGGTTCGAGGACGAACCAAATGAAAACTGATGGGCCTGTAACATCCTGAACTTGACGAGGGTTCCCCGATGAGGGTACATAGTGTCTTTGGGGGCAGTGATACTTAGAGAAAGAAAGCTCATGTCAGGCTTATAAGATAACTAATTTCTAGGATTACGGTGAAAAGAGGTGCAATAATTGACCGAATATCACATTGGAATTGGAGAGGAAGTTATTGGACTTGGGTAATAATTTGGATCCTCAAATATTAGATGCGCATTTTCAGGAACAAATAATGGAGTTGTATTTGAAATTTCATGGTTAAGCGTGCTTTGGTGAGAGTAGTTTCAGGATGGGTGACCTCCTGAGAGATACTCACAGACTACCTGTGAGATGGATAAAACCGTGCAATTCAACTTAGTATGGACTCGGTTGAACCAAAATGAACAATACCTTTGATATCGCGTGTCCGGTTGTCACAACTTGCACGGCCGCTACTACTATAATGAGGTGTAATCGAGGGGTAAAGGATACTCTTTATTTCGTCGCCCTTAGGGAAGTGCATGAATTAATTTCACGGTTTCACCATCACATTCGAATTTGTGATCAAATCACCATGTTCTCCCTAACAAGATACGACATAGTTCATCACACCAAACATCAACCTATAATATTTTTCTATTGAAAATGTTACTGAACAATCCTTGATAACATGAACCTTGGTTCCGTCTTGAAATCGAAGTATCTTAAGTGTTTGCAAGGGGATCATTTGTATTTTCAAATTCCTAACCATATCTTGGGTGACAGTTTCTGGAACTCTATCTATCATGAGGGTGCACTGTGCTCAGGTTTCTTCTAGATGCCATACGTTATGGATTATGTTATGTCAACCAATTATTTCTACTGAACTCTAGGACACGATTGTCTAAATAGGTTTCATCCATATCTCCCTCAATTGAGACTATATGTGGATCTTCATCAGCTATTCCCATAATCATTTTACAAATAAATCCCATCTTTATCCTCCTCTTGACTCTCATTCTATGAAATTAGCAGGATTTTTCCTTCTACATGCAACGACATGATGACCATAGTGACTGCACTTATAATGATCAAATCTATCATTGTTTTATCGTTCCTTTATGGATAAGATTAAACATTAACCTGGAAAGCGGAATTAGATATCTATTTTAAATTTTGAGTTTTTTCTACTGTATTTGAACCTTATTTATAGTCCCCCAATTTTTTTACTAGCATTTTTGCTGCTTTTTAAGTTTCTTTGCCATACGATATATATCATCAATTTTAATAACATTTTAAGTACATTGGTCCTAGATAGACGATTAAAGCAATTAATGTAACGAGTTTACACTCTTCACCTCGTACTCTCCTAAATCATTCCTAGATTGAAGTATAAATTTTTTGGTGACTCGTCCGTGAGACATATCCCTTGTCGTAATTATTATATTCCTGGAAGACAATTCGTGAATAATCAACACTAAAAAAGTTCCTACAAGAGTTCCTCCACGATTGTTTTTTTTCTTTTCCGTGCTAGATTGTAGTGTTTTCTCCCAAGTCCCAAGTAAGAGTGTGATCTGTTAGCATACTAAATTTTTTTCCGTTTTAATATCAGGAATTTATTTTCACTAAAAAATCATCCGTACCATTACTGTAGAAATGAGAAGCTGACTAAATCTACTGAACCAAGTTCGTGGTGACTGCCTCAGACTATCAATTTTGTCTTTCTATTTAGGCTTCATTTGGGAGAGCGGCTGCAGTTGTAAAAGGAGCTGTTGCAAATGGAGGTTTGTAAATGGAGCTGTTGGAAGCTGGTTGTTGGAAATGAAGATCTGTTTGGAAAGTCTGTGTTTGCAGAGCTTTTCAGAACAGAGAATCATTTGGCAAAATAGCTTTTCAGAACAGAGAATTTATCAACTTGAAAAATACACACTTTTTACACAAACCAACTAGAAAACATATGTACATCAACGTATGTATAAACTCAAAATACATGCAAACATCAAAATATCAAAAACTCGAAATACATCTGTTGACTACGTAGATACTCCAAATATGTTCAAGCTCTGTGTAGTTGTTCGACAATCGAGTCATGAAGCGCCGACATCTCTTCAACACCAACTCGAATCCCTCTAACAATTGATCTTTCATTAATTTGTTATGTTCTTCTAGAGACCCGCTGGGTAAATTAAATCCTCGTCTTCATCACAAGCTCGAAAATGAGCGTCTGAGGGGGATGGGTGTCTGCGAATATAATTATGCAATGTCTCGTTGCTTTGCCAAACTATATGACGACATATCCCTAAGTATCTTCCATTTTTTTTCATACTCCGAATGATTGTTCTATAACACTACGTAAGGAAGAGTGAGCCCGGTTGAATATTTCCCGACGTCTTTGTATTGGCCTACTGCCCCTTCTAAAATCTGGTAAATGATACCGTGTACCTGAATATGGTTTTAAAAAATCACGTTGGAGTGGATATCCGACATCAACTACATAATATTTACCTACAAAATTAATTATTATTTATGTGAGGATAATAATCACAATAATTTAAAACCGCTGAAATCTCAAGAAATAAAAGTCTCACCTGGTGGCGGATACGGAAAATTATAACTCGGGTCCATAAGGACATGATGAAATATACGACTGTCATAAGTAGAACTGATGAACCCTCCCAACCAGCTATTACAAATGTGAAACACATATTGAAATCACAAACAACCATAACATTATGTGTTGTTGTGCCATGCCAACCAATGTAGGAAGCCTGGTGATCAGCAGGAACTCGAGCATCCACATGTGTTCCATCAATAGCTCCAACACAATTTTTAAAGAACGACATGTATCGAGCATCATTCAGTATTTTGGGGGGTATATCATTGAAAAGGTGATCTACAAGGGTGATGACATCAGAAGATAATCTCTTAATAGCAGTGATACCTTTTGTAAAAAATCTACTTATAGTTTCTGTGGAGTGTTGGAATCGTTTGCCTGCAATTTGTATTGGTACATTATGACCTAAAATATGCAGTCTAATTGCAAGCACTTTTGTGGTAAAGTTCTCCTGGATCCTTGCACTTTTGTGTGAGGAGTGTTAGCAAATTTGCAGATATAAGCTTCGACATTCTAAAACAACTGAAAAATCTATGAGGGTGTCCATCGAGAAGTTCATCAACCCATCTAGACCCTGTTTGACTTGATGTCTTGCAAGCTATATTTGATAATCCACTAGCACCGGATAACTGAAATTCCACTGATGCTAAGAATTGTTGCCCCCTGAGTGCTCTATTACGTTAAAACCAGCTAGCTACTTGCTGCTGAGTCTCCTCATTAGAATTGTCAGTTCCATCCGAGAAAGACATTATAAATCTGTGGTCATTTTAAATTTACCAATATATTAACAATTGCCAACATGAAGTGCAATCATATAATAAAACATGAAGTTTCAGGATCAATTACAACCTTAACAAAATGCCAATTTAAATTGCAATCACATAACAAAATTACTCCGATCACATAAAACATAAAGTCCTCACATAAAACATAAACTCCATCACATAACAACTACTCCGACCTTTTCTCATAACGAGCATGCAACCATTTGAGTCGCCGATCCTTTCGAATGCTCATAAATGTTTCTCGATTATGTTTCCCTCTCAGAAACATGGTGCAGTAGTCATAGAAGTCATAGTTAGAATCAGACATAACCCCCGTCATAGATTCGAGTTCTGCAATAGCATCATGAATAATGTATAAGGACGAAGAAATCTGAATGCGAGGCGGCTCCATCATGCAACGCCCAATAATGCGCGATGTTTCAGCTATCTCATTCATCGTCGAACTACGAGCCCTCTTGTTTGTCATCTTACTTTTTCTCACCCGTTTTGTCCTTGCTTCAGCAGAATTTGGTAACTTGTTCATGTTCTGTGTGTCTTCTCCAACAGACAAGTCATGTTCGTCAATTGATTTATGCTCAAAATTTCTAGAATTTTGAGCCCATGCAAGATCTCCCGTTGCTATGATCTGGCTAAACATCATATCTAGTTTCTCTTCTAACTCAGGGGATATACCAGAAAACTGAAACTTTCTTGCATTCAGATGAACCTGACATGGAAATGAACGTGTTAGACAAATTATCCACAATAGTATAGTAAAAAGACCAATCTTTAGAAAAAAAGCATACTTTTAGACGTTCTTTCCACCAATCTTCTGAAGCAGCAATAGTTTTGTGAATTGGATCCCAGCCCAAACCCGTCTCACAGCCCTTAAGCTCTCTCCATAACTTCCAATCTTTCTTTAGTTGATCCCACTTGTTCTTCATTTGATTTCAATCATACAACTTTCCCGTGCGAGCAAAGAAATTTGTTGTTAGGTTGTCCCACCCAGCCCTGTTAAAGTGTGTGGTTGGGCGTTTACCCAACTCTATTTCTTTCAAGCACAAGTCACAAAAAATCAAAACATCGTTGGCCTCCCAATTTGCACTAACACCGCCTTCTTTGTGTTTACCCATAACGCGTAAACTGGATGAGAGATAAATAAAGCCAAACAAGTCATAATCACACAATCGCACATTCACACACTCACCAATCCTGCACACACAATACACATGACACATACTCACATATTCACACATTCACACATTCACACATTCACACACACACACACTCAACACACACACACACACCACACACACACACCACATACACACCACATACATGCACACACACACACCACATACACACATTACATACATGCACACACACACAAGTGCACACAATCCATTGCAAATCATGAAGAATTACCTGATATGTAAGTTAAATAGAAAAAATATATTCCCCAAAAGATATATATATATTTTCTAAACAAGCGCTTTCATATCTTGAGAAATGTAGCTTATCATGCCATAAACCCTTTCAATTTTTTTCCTTGTCTTTCATTTTTCTGATTATAGCAAACTTGAACCAGCTTCAGATAGTCATAGCACAAACAAATGGAGAGTGTCCTTCTCCGGCGGCCATGGCCAAACAAGCGCTTTCTTATCTTGAGGAGATGGGATTTCTACAGGCATGTGGAGAATTTTCTTGGGTTCTCGTGTCCACATCTCGTTGACACAGATGAACCTTCCGTAATATATTCTTTTTAAAAAAAGAAAGCATGTTGTTTTCACCTTCAGATCCGGGAAGAATCAGGTCGGGGAAGAGCCGATGCGGAGGAGAAGACCCCTGCGCCGGAGAAGATACAATCTGGAACCCTGGATGCTGTCAGAGGAAAGATGCGGCGGGATGGATTCCTCCTCGCTGCGACGGGAGAGACGGCGGAGGTCGCGATACCTGTGATGCCCTAGCGCTTCGCCTCTTCCTCCTCCAAACGCGATAAACTGGTGCGCTTACCCCTAGTTTCGTCCCGCAGGTTTTTGAGCCGCGATAAACGCCGGGTGGTTCGAAGACAAGGCGGAAAAACAAATGAAAATCGCCCCCTACGTTGCGTTTTGATAAGACGAAACGGTGCTAAACGGATTACCAAATGAAGCATTAGAGTCAAATTTTATGTAGCAAATCTAATCCAAATATTCGATCTAGACATCCCTTGCCTATTTCCCATCACGTTCAGTTTAAAATTGTGGTACATTACTCGTTATGCAAAGGGTAAAGTTCCAATCAAGAGTTTCCTGCTTTTCATATAAGGGTGATGCCTATGCATACCCCTGCTTATTTTTCGTTACAATTGGATTTAATTATGGCTAGCAGTTTCTAAGGAATGTTCTGACCAAATAAATAAATAAATATTTAAATTTTGATTAATTTCTGTTATTTTACTAAAATATTAGGATTGGCAGATGATCTAACATCAAACCTCAACATTTCTCATTTGGGATATGTCCCAGCAGTGGTGTTGACGACTAATGTATTCTGCACATGTTCATGCAAAGTTCTACAATAAAAATGATGATAAATTTTCTTGCATAATAAGTAAAGAAATCTTTGCCTTTTCTCCATAGAGTTCTAAAGAAGCTCCATCACAGGCAGCCAAACTCCATCAAATAAAATTGGGGAAAGACCCTTCCATCGTCAACTTCAAACAATGCTTAATTTCCTTGGAATTGTGGTGTCAACGGAGGTATTCTAGTTAAGATTTAATAATTAAAATCAATTTATAGCCAGAAGAAATTTTACAATCATCACCCTGGTAAGTGAAGAAATTTTCCCTATACATAAGAGGGAATGGGTTTTTGGTAGCAAAGATGGAGTGTAGGAAAACGTAGTTAAGTGTTGACATGGGTGAAGTAATGATGTCACTGGTACTAAGTTAGAAGACTACATTGGATGATTTTGGTCGTGGTGGAGAAAGAGGGATGTGGAAGCATGCCCGAGCAGCAAAAGTTTGGATGGAGGTATGGACAGAAAAGTGGACGGCGAAGTAGAGATTGGCTCAGTTGTTGGAGCAAACAACTATAAGGACGGACGACTGAGTAAGTGGTCACACCTGCAAAGCGAATGACGTAGGCACAATGCGGTGCGAGGGGTGACCTTGAATTTGTGGACGACAAACTTGAGTGGACTGAGAACCCGAGAGGAGGTGGAAGTCCGGAAGAGAACCATGCAAGTCACTATCTGGGGCGATAAATCGATGACTGATGAGATGAAGGGCGGAAGAAGACGGCGTGTCCATAGCACTGGAACACGCAAAGCGAATGATGTAGGCACACCTGCAGTGGTCACACCTGCAAAGCGAATGACGTAGGCACAATGCGGTGCGAGGGGTGACCTTGAATTTGTGGACGACAAACTTGAGTGGACTGAGAACCCGAGAGGAGGTGGAAGTCCGGAAGAGAACCATGCAAGTCACTATCTGGGGCGATAAATCGATGACTGATGAGATGAAGGGCGGAAGAAGACGGCGTGTCCCTAGCACTGGAACACTAATTCCTGAGGATGCAGTGGTATCTATATTTAAAGCTGCTTACTGTTTTTATGGCCTTCTTTGTATTTTTTATGGCATTCTGTTTATCTTTGATTTTCTCCTGTATTCTTGATATTTTCCTTTGAAAGTTTTTCTTTGGCTAAGTGTTGATATTCTTGTTTCAGTTAGAATACTTATTTTCTATTCTAGTCTAGAAATTTAGGTTCAGACGAGTTTTTATTTAATTAAATGTATTCTAGACCTGATTAGTGTCCTTTTATTTGCTACTGCGGGTTGCATTGAAATGATTCTGTAATCTCGGTTTATAGAGATCCTAAAGATGTGGATTTATTGAAGTTAATATCTTTTTCAATTGTAGTAGCCATTTTTTTTAATGCTGAAGTTTTGTGATGACAGTCTCTTGACCCCCCCTCGGAATCAGTTTGCATTATCTTTTCTATTGGACTATCACTGTAGTTTGGAATTTTTTTGTTTGATGTTTAACTTCCCTTCTGCTGCTTGCATCATCACAAGCTCTATACAAAATTTTTATTCTAAAAATTTCCTTTCAAATTATGTTCTTTTCTTAGCCTTTTACTCACGACAGTTTTTAAACATTACAGAAAAGAGTTCTTTTCTTAGCCTTTTAATAACTGTCTTTATGATTTTTTTTGACTGTGTAAGTGCATATTTCATCAGAGATCATCTTAGGTGTCTTCTATTTGGTACTTTACTATTACACCCCAGTGACTTTGAACCGAAGATTAACATCATGTAAATAACTCTATCCCTCTATTTATTGCTGCATGTCTTAGTAACTTATAATTGCCAACAAAAATAAATGAAAATTTGCCACCTACTAAAGTTCCTTCACATGACTAATAAGAATAGATAACAGATAAACCTAACAGAAATAAAAGACAATGTACTTGTTTAGTGCCTAAAAAACGTCAGGTTTCTGAATTTGGCACTTCCATTATGATAATGTAACAAATCTCTGCAGGTTCTTTCTGCTGACATAGCAACAAATCCCAAATCTTCTATGTGAGTGAAAATAGGAGGCCAATGATCCAGTTTGCAAAGTTCCATCTTGAGCATCAGTGCTGCAAGTTTTGATCTAAACACTTACAATATATGTTGGCCAAGCAGCATCACAATTGATCTGGTAACCTCAGAACTTGGTCCGCTGGTTTTGACACAAACTCCTTAATCTGAAATAATAACATACAATGGGTTTAACAGTGGGGTGGATGGATTTGTTCATACCATAATAACCTAAGTATCATAAAAATATCATCCGTTTTTGCTTACTGTTTAAAAGAGAATAAAACCACACATTCAATAAAAGATTTAGCATCTGCTAGCATAATTATAGCGTGCTTGGTGAAATTAGAATTTCAAAGTTCATGTGCTAAAGGAGAAATTGAGCTTGTTTAAATAAATGGAAAGTATTTTATCCTTAATAATTTATTTACGTATGATTTAAAGGATTGGTTTCCAAACGAGGATCTTTGGACAATAATACTTGTGTTCTAGTGCAAGGTTTGTTGGTGAAGATATGAGACAGGAGGAACTTATATGCGGATCATCTAGGGTTATTGTTTATTTTGGTCGGACAGTATGTTTTACATGTAAAGATTGATGTTTTTTTCACTCTAACATTAAATTTAAAGAATCAGATGGTTTAAGAATACTTTCAGACCTATTCTTCAGAGTTAGATACATGTTAGAGCATACAGACTAAAACCATTTGGTTCCTATCCTCGTGTTGAAAAATATAATAATATAAATGCAGCAGATATAGCAACTATATCTTTATGTCATTGTTCAATACCTGGAACTTAATGTCTTAAATCCGTTGTACTTGGAAATTTTAATGGAATATAGAGCTACTTCTAGGTGCTAATCTATACTTTAAGCTTCGAAGTAAAATCATAGGTTGAACATGGTTTTAAGAGCTGGTGAAGCAGTCAATTCTGTCACTCTCAGCTGTTTCCTGCATAAATATGAGAGGCATATGCCCTAATTTGGTTTAGCAACAAACGATAATCTTAGCCTATTTCTACTTTGTAGTTGGATGAAGATAAACCGTTTAAAATTGATCACGGTATGCGATCTTATTTGGTAAAGTTTACCATCTTAACAAAGTGTGCTTTCACAATATTTAATGACATCCGTTGAATGGAAGCTCAATTTAGAAAGAGCTTCTATGTTCGTGCTGCTTTTTTCAAGTCACAGAAAATAAAATTTTGAGGATATTTGGTTGAGCTATAAGTTAATATGAATGAAATTTCTTAATTTAAGGTTTTTTCTAGACAGGACTCCACATGCTACTGAATAGTTTTACCCCACTGTAACTTCAACCTACATTTGCCTTGATCCTTAAGTTTAATGCTCTATAATCATGTCTTCAGAATCACTGTCTTTCTCTAATTCTGTCATTTGAACAAAAATATACACTCTTGACTTACAGTTGTTTCATAAAACTATTATAGATCACACAGGTTGCATCATTAAAATTAAAGAGGAGCTTTCCATTGTTGCCTTGTTAGGAACATTTGTATAATAATTTGTCTAAACTATGAAGCAAGCATACCTACATTGGAGAGCACTCCTGTTCATTACTCATTGGGTTCATGATCTAATTCACACGATTTGCTTTGCATGTTTATATACTTTTGGTGATGCATTTATTATATTTCTAGCTTAAAAGGGCTATCTAAAGTTGCATTTGTTGCCATTTTTTGATTGTGCAACTCTTAGGGCCAAGTGGTTCTTTTGGGAAAGTAAATGATGATAAGGAATATTTTTTCATTTTTTTCCCTAATAATTTTTAATTATATTGTAAATCTTTTGATTCTTCCTTACTCCCCTTCATTTTCTTGTTCTTTGTACATTTCATTTATTTGTGAAGGTTATTTTTTGAAGGTAATAATTTCAGCGAAAGAAGAGCCAGATTTACCAATTTCTCCTGCGATGAATGGCCTTCTGAAGGTCCATAAACGCATGGTAGATGGCTTAGATGGGGATTCTGCTCAAGGCCTGCCTAATCCTGGCAATGCTGTCTTGACAAGATTATTAGTTGGAGCAACACAAGCAGGAAGCCTTATTGGAAAGCAAGGATCAACTATTAAATATATCCAAGAAACTTCTAGCTCTGTTGTTCGTGTTGTTGGTATGGAGCTCTTTCTAATGTTTACAGAGTGATTTTGGTTTATTTCTTACAACATATAATGAAGCATACTTTTACTAGTTATCTGTTTGTCAGTATCACTTCTCTTCTGGTAAATCCTCTTCACATCCTCTATTGGAAATGCATGCTTATTTTCTCTCGGTAATTTTTGAATAGTAGTTTATAAATTATAGGAAGTATGAGGATTCTCTTCCCTCTATTTTAAGTTTGTTGACTAATTCTCGTTGGAATTTTGGTGTTGCTATATTTCTTTGGCGGTTTCTGTGCATAAATTTTGTTGGTGAATTTTATTACTGCCTTTGTTTGGTGGGTGAATTTTCTCTTTATTCACTTTTGGAATGACATTTTCTATTTTTAGGAAATAGTGGCACTCATGGAATAGGGATACATCATATATTAAATTATACTGGAACTTTACCTCTCTTGTAATGAGGTTTATCAAGGATCTTACAGGTATCAGATTACCTTATTGTGATTAGAAGTATGCAAGGGATATGTTGGTACAATATTATGATTATATTTTCTACATGGAATTTAAAAAGTTGTTGGGGAAAGATGATTGAACGAAGAATAATCATTACCTGTGTACAATAGACTAAAAGGGCAGCTCAGTGCACAAAGCATCCCCACGCAGCGAGGCTCCGGGGAAGGGTCCCACCACAAGGGTGAAATGTAGGCAAACCTTACCCCGCATTTTTGCAAGTTTACAATAGAACAAGTGGAAAAAAAATCCAAGGACATTGTGAGATATAAGTTGTTCTATGATAGTGGTGGATAAGATTACTGATATGCATTTTCTATTAAGATTAAATTGAAAATTATTGATGTGAATAAGATTAATTATATGTATTTCTAGTAAGATAAGTATCAATGATGTTATTATAAATGTGGTTAGTGCTTATACTCCTCAAATTTCATTAGAAAATAAAGTAAAAGATTAATTTTAAGAAGATGGTTATTATACTAGAGGATGGTAAGTTTGATGAGTAAAAAATTATGAGTATAGATTAAGGAATCATATATTAGAGTAATGATTGGAATTGCATATATGAAGATAGAAAACAAACTTCTGTGGTTTGGATACGTATAATGAAGGTTAATGCACCAATTTGATGAGTTGATTGAATTAATGTTGAAGGTTAGGTAGAAGGAGTCGATCAAAGTGACAATAATGAAGGTTATTAAAGGTGTTTAATACCGCTTGACATGAACGAATTATAACTCTAAATAGTTAGGATAAAGTTTTTGATGATGATGGTATTTTTGGGAAGAGAGATGCATTACTACAATGTTTATCTGAAAAAAGGATAAATATTGGGTGATTTAATGACCATGTTGGTTCTAGGAGGATAATCTACGAGGATTCATTATGCAAATAAATGAGAGATAAAAACACAATGGGAGAAGTTATACTTGCAACTTATGAGCTTACGACAATGAATACCTCGTTTAAGAAACAGAACGAACATTTAATTACTTGCAAAAGTGAGCCCACATTTTTTTTGCATAGAAGGAAATATAAGGTTTTTTGCAAGCAAGGTGATTCGTTTGAATATGCAAAATAGAGCAGTAGTAGTTGAAGGAAAATAATGAGATAATCAAATTAAACCAACCTCATACTCATATATATAGAGTAAGGGGTAAAGACAGGCACAAACAGAAATACCCTTACGCGGGTAAAATACAAAAATATATAAAAGGACTTGAATTCAACACTCTCCTTCAAGTCGAACGATAGATGTCTGTCATTCCAAGTCTATAGATATCATCAGTAAAGACATCGCTCCCCAAGCTCTTGGTGAGGACATCGACCAAATGATCTCTGGAGTGAACAAAGGGGCTGACTAAATTTCCTTTTTCGAGGTGGTCTTTGATGAAATGACGGTCAACCTCGACATGCTTTGTTCGGTCATGCTGTACCGGATTATGAGCAATGCTGATGGCGGCCTTGTTGTCCCAGAACAGAGAGATATGAGTATCAATCTGAAGGTCCAGGTCTTTCAATAAGGTGCGCAGCCATAATCCTTCGCTGAGGTCTTGAGACATTGACCGATACTTGGCTTCAGCACTAGATCTGGCTATCACATTTTGTTTCTTGTTACGCCATGTGACTAAATTTCCACCAACGAAAGTGCAATAGCCTGTTGTAGATTTTCTGTCATCACGGCTTCCGGCCCAATCCGCATCGGTAAAGATATCAATCTTTAAATGATTGTTTTTTGAAAACATCAGTCTCCGACCGGGAGCCTTCTTTAAGTAACGAAGGATACGGTATGCAGCATCCTGATGTCTAATTCTGGGGGCATGCATGTACCTGCTCAGGATTCCAACTGCATATGTGATGTCAGGACAAGTGTGTGAAAGGTATAACAGTCTGCCCACCAATCTCTGGTAACTTGCAGCATCCGTGTGATCTCCATCGGTATCTTCATCGATCCTATGGTTCTCCTCCATAGGTGTGTTAGCAGGAGCACACCCAAGCATCCCAGTCTCAGTTAACAAGTCTAACACATACTTGCGTTGCGAGATGAAGATACCCTGATCAGAGCGAGTCACTTCAATTCCCAGGAAGTAGCGGAGCCTTCTCAGGTCCTTTACTTCAACTCTGCAGATAGAAGGGCTTTCAGCTTCAAGATTTCATTTGAGTCGTCCCCGATGATCACGATGTCGTCCACATAAACAATAAGAACGACAATCTTCCCCTCATTCTTCCTGACAAACAGGGTATGATCAGAATGTCCCTGTTGGTATCCAAACTTGACCATGGCCTTGTGGAACCCGGCAAACCAAACCCTGAGGGACTGTTTCAACCCGTATAGGGACTTCCTTAGGCGACAGACAAGGCTTTCTTGCCCCTTCTTCACAAATCCCGGGGGAAAGGTCATGTAAACTTTTTCATCGAGGTCACCATGCAAGAAGGCATTTTTGACGTACAGTTGATGTAGATCCCAGCCCAAGCATGTCGCACAAGATAGAATAACACGAACAGTGTCCATCTTCGCAACATGGGCAAAGGTCTCCTGGTAGTCGACTCCCTGAGTCTGAGTGTAACCGCGAGCCACCAAGCGGGATTTGTACCGCTCAACTTTGTCATCCTGATTTTGCTTAACAAAGAACACCCATCTAGAACCAATGACTTTCTTTTCAGGAGGAAGAGAGGAGACGTCCCATGTGTGATTTTTATCCAAGGCAGACATTTCCTCCTCCATTGCATGAGCCCATGCCGGAATGCCAACTGCCTCCTGCCACGTCTTATGGATAGTGATCATGGACAAGGAGGATATAAAACCCTGATGAAGCTGAGAAAGATGACCATAAGCAACATGATTTGAGATAAAGTGATCGGTACACACAACCTTACCTCTTAGCACAACAAGTGGAACATGCAGGTCAGCATCAGAATCTGAGTCCAAAGACGGCACCGACAGCGATGGAACCACGGCGGATTGTTCATCTGTTTGCCGCCGACGATATATATGAGGAAAAGGAGAGATGAGGGGCGGACGTTGGTATGTCAGGGAAAATGACGTAGGTATAGGTGACGTGGGGGATGTAGGTAAAGGTGGAGTAGGAGAGGTAGCTGAAGGAGGAGTGGTAGGCGTAGGAGGAATCAGAGGGAGACGCACCGAGTCGATGACCTCATTCTCCCCCTGACGAACGGAGTGAGGCAAATCCACATAGTAAGATTCCTCCTCACGAAACGTCATGTCCATAGTACAGAAGACACGTCTGGAAGGGGAGTAGTAGCACCGATACCCCTTAGTGGTGGCAGAGTAACCAATGAAGACACAACGTAGAGCCTGAGGGTCAAGCTTGTCACGCTGAGGCTGATGGACATGAACAAAACAAACACACCCGAACACGCGGGGTGGAAAATGAGCAGTATGAACAACGGAAGTCGCAGAGAGACGAGTGAGAGGGGTAGAAAAGTCTAGAACCCGTGAGGGAAGACGATTGATAAGATGAGTGGCAGTTAGGATAGCATCACCCCAATATGATTTTGGGAGATTCATGGTGTGGAGAAGGCACCGGGCAACATCAAGGAGATGTCGGTTTTTTCGTTCAGCCACCTCATTTTGGGTGGAGGTGTAGACACAAGTAGTTTGGTGTATAATTCCATGACTCATGAGATACGATCCAAATGCTCCACGATCATCGTATTCCCCCCCCCCCCCCCCCCCCAATTATTACTACGTAGAACACGTATAGTAGCATCGAACTGGGTTTGCACCATTTTATGGAAGGTTTGAAAGACAGGAAGCACTTCATTTTTTTTCTTTATAAGGTAAACCCAAGTAGTTCGAGAAAACAATCTATAAAGGTAACAAACCAACGATAGCCATTTAAAGAAACAACATAGGAAGGTCCCCAAACATCAGAATATATAATAGCAAAAAGGGTAGTACTAGGAGAAGAAACATGAGACAATGAATGTCGAACATGTTTGGACATATCACAAACATCACATTTTAAAGTTTCAATAAGATGCGATAAAGCATGAAACACTTTTGAGAGATAAACAGGAGAGGGATGCCCCAGACGCAAGTGCCAGCGTCGAGCATCAGCAGCAGTAGCAACAGAAGAGGAGAGCGCAAGAGACGGCTGAGAAGCATCCAGATAGTACAAACCACCGCGATTCCTACCACTGCCAATGGTCCGCTTCGTACCCAGTTCCTGAAAAACACAAGAATCAGGAAAGAAGGTTACCGAGCTGTTAAGTGACCGAGTAAGATTGCTAATAGACAGAAGATTGCGAGGAAAAGAAGGGATATGTAAGACAGGCGGAAGGGACAAAGAGGAGGAATAGGAAATGGTTCCTTTCCCTGCAATGGGGGACAAAGTGCCATTAGCAGAGATAACCTTGTCCTTACATGACAAGGGGGTGTAAGAAGAAAAACCTGAGGAAAAGCCGGTCATGTGATCGGTGGCTCCCGAGTCAATAATCCACTCAGACAGAGGAGTGGCAGCTGCATTGGCACTGGACATAGCAGCAATAGCAAAGGAAGTAGAGGTACCGCTCTGGAAAGAGTCAGACTGAGAGTGCAGAAGACGACAGAGAGCATCCAATTCCATCGTGGTGAAATGTCCTGGAAACTGATCCCGATGGTCGTCATGCACCTCAGTGGAGTAAGCAACATCGTGAGAACGAGGACCAGTCTGGCGGTATCCCCCCCGACCTGGACCACGACCGCGGCCGTATCCAAGTGGGATAAGATGAGGATGAAGTTTGAAGCAACCGTCCCGAGTATGTCCCATGCGACCACAGTGATCAAAGGTCGGAACCCCACTAGTATTGTTGGAGCCGCCACGACCAACACTAATCAAGGCAGAACGATCTCGACGATCTGGAGCACTCGACGATCTGGAGGAGTTGGAGTACTCGACGAAGTACACTCGACGAAGAGGAGCCCACGACGAATTGCTTTGGACTCACGAGCTGGAGCATGCGGGATCTGGAAGAGGCCGACGACAGGGAAGTAGGCGACGATCTGGAAGAGGCCGATGATCTGGAAGAGGCAGAAGCATGCAGGACGCGGAAGTAGCCGGCGACAGGGAAGCCGACACCAGAAGAGGATGGCACTGGGAAAGCAGTCGACGACGTGACAGCCGACGACACTTGATTAGCGGGAGCGGAGAAGAAGACGGCGGACAAAGACACGCTTCATGAGGAGGGCGGCCGGCTCCTTCAACGTGCACCGTCGTCGTCAAGCCGCGTCTCACCATCGACGGAGAAGACAAAACGGCAGAGGTGGCAGCGGTCGACAGAGGAGCGGAAGGCGCAACGAAGGAAAGGGAACGAGATTTGGGTTTCTTGCTTGGCTCTGATACCAAGCTGAAGGAAAATAATGAGATAATCAAATTAAACTAACCCCATACTCATATATATAGAGTAAGGGGTAAAGACAAAGACACGGACAGAAATACCCTTACACGGGTAAAATACAAAAATACATAAAAGGACTTGAATTCACTGTAGTTACAGATGTATATTTTGAGATTCAGAGAACAATATAAATAAATACTTGTCTTAGGATTACGTGGTGGAATTTGAGAGGTGAAAAATAGATTACATAGGGAGGCAAATGTAACTTCTTTAGTGGAGGAAAATCCGATGCATGATAATGTGGCTAATTACATTGAGATGATTGTTGCAAATAATTTAGGAGAGTCTACAAATAGATCATAATTAAATAATGATATTTGGTAGTGGATTGAGGAGTCATACAAAAATATTAAGGAAATGAAATGTGCTTTTAGAGAGTGAAAAAATTGAATATCATCAAGTTTTATATTTGATTACGAGAGATCCTAAAATCTTGATAATAACGCAGTGAACAAATCAAAACTTACATCTTTTGATGATTTATATGATAGACTTGATGTGAAGGAAGTAAAAAAATTGAGATATACAGAATACTTAAGAAATAATAGATCTAAGATAATAACAAATCTTAATAAAGATGTAGGCATCATAGAGAGATGAAGTTGCTACTTTGTGAAGTTATTAAGTGAGAGTTCACATATTTTGAAAGAGCATAATAAACATATTATGCTTTTGATGAGGTAGTGAAGTTGAATTAGCTTTAAGATGATGGATAACGATAACACTGTCTTGATGAGGTACTTATTGAGATTTAAATAGTTACAATATATACTACAGTTGTTTGGTTGATAAGTCTTTTCATTAAAATTTTGAAGGTCAAGTTTTTTTCAAATGACTGAAGAAGTATATTGATACAAGTATTTAAGAAGAAACATGGTATTCAAGATTGTTTTAATTATAGATAAATCACACTTATTAGCCATATGATGAAGTTATAAGAAAGAATTGTGTAGCTTAGTGTCGTGACCAGAGGCTTAGAAAAAATACATTAATTTAAGAGAATCAATTTACTTTCATGCTAGGAAAAATCTACTATGGAAGCATTTTTTGTGTTTAAACAATTAATGAAAAAAATATTTAGAGGAAAGAAAATATCTTCACATGATTTTTATAGACATTGAAAAGACTTATGATTGAGTGTCATGAGATTTGATTTAGTACTCCTTAAAGGAAAAATGTTTTTGTCATCAAGTTATAGAACAAAAATGTGTAAATGGTATTGCAATATATGCACTTTTAGTAGATAGATATTATCTATTATCAGTTTATCTTATTTGAAGGTAAAAAGATACTTACAGTTGATAACCTTTAAGTATCTTGGATCAATTAGATATAAATGAGGATGTAGTCTTTGAAGTTAAGACTGAGGGGTTAAAATGAAGAAATTGATCGAGAGTACTATGCGATAAGAGGATATCATGGAGATTTTAAGATAAATTCAATAAATCCACAATTAGGTATAGATGTTGTTGTATAGATATGAAAGTTGGGCAATGAATAAGTCATTGATATCCAAGTTGAGCGTGACATAATTGAGAATGATAAGGTGAAAAGTGTGGAAATACTAGAACAAATAAATTAAAATATAATAATATTAGAGGACCCTTGTGAATGGCATATGATGCAATAAGAATGTAAAGAGTGCTTGACCTAAGTGCCCTAATGGAACTCTAGTGAAGTGATGTTATTGAGGTGTCGTGGTGATCTAAAAATGATGTAATGCAATTGCAAATGTGTATGATGATTACTTACAATTAGCACTAATAAAATTATTACGGAAGCCCACAAACAATTACAACTGAGATTAAAACGGTAGATAAGCAAACAAATTTCAGGTTAGGTCAAAATAAGAGTGCTTCAATTAAATCCTTCAAATAGAACAAATCAATGGTAAACACCTATAATCTAACATCAATAGTCATATGTTCTTCACCAAATAAACAATAAAGAAAAATATTAACTTCATAGAAAAATATTAACTTCATACATGAACTTACATGAGAAAATAAGAGACCGGTGAACGAAAATGCTGATGAGATGGGCGCTGGACAGCAATTTCGGCAGTGGATTCACACCAGTTTCAGGGGGCTGAAGTATAGGAAAGGGTGGGGGAAGACTATGAGGGGTTTGTTGGAGTATGTGGGCTGTAGGGAAGGAGTATGGGGGGGTCGGCAGGGCTGTTCCAGTCCTGTTTTAGTAAAGAACTGTAAATCTAAGGAGTAATGTGGGCGCTGGAAGGTCTTGTCTGGCTTTTTGAAGGGGGCAGAGAATATTGGAAGTTGGCCGAGGGGCTGGTGTGGGCTGCTGCAAGTTTGAGAGTGGTTGGAAGGGATGAGATAGTGAGGCTGTATGAGTGCACAGGCTGGCAGGAAATTTGCGAACTGGGAGGGTTTGGTCATAGGAGGTGACGCAGGACGGTGCTATGTGATGGGAAAACACATGAATAAACTCCTACATGCGACCATGCATAAATCCGACGGTTTACTTGCAACAATGAATATTTATAAAACAATTGACCCAACGGTAAAGAAATCAAACACAAGACCCAACGGTAAAGAAATCAACACGCAAACCTTGATTACCAAGACTATAAAGAGGGGAGGGCTGGAGGCGCTTTAAGAGGGCTGCCGGGACTGGATTTCAGCAAGCAGAGACTGCACTTGGCTGTCCAGGAATGGAGACAGCAAATAGGAAGGTGCAGGGGGCTGTTTTCAGCAGCGAGCAAGAGGAGTCTGCTGTTCTGGATTGTCTGGACAGCACTCTGGATGGCTGCCAGGTGACTGGATTCAATTGGGAGGGGAGGCTGCAGTTGATGGTGGACCCAGCAATCCAGGACTTCACGTGAGATTGAGAGCTGGGAAGGAAGAGAATTTCGGCCAGCAGTTAGAGGAAGGTGGGGATTAGTTATTTGGAGGAAGTGGGGGGTTTCTTTTAGGAGATTAATGTGGTTCCACGTGAATAGGGAGAGAATATTAGGGATGGGGGCTGGCTGCTGTGAGTGGAGAAAAGGAATGGGAGGTGTGGCTTGATTTTAGGAAAAGACTCCTTTAATTTAGGAGGTGGGATTAGTGGACAGTTAGAGGTAGTTATGGTGGCTATGAGTAGTGGGGGAGGTGATGGCTGGTGGCCGGTGGTGGTGGTCGCCGGAGACGTTTTCCGACGATCACCGGAAAATTCGAAATGTAGGGAAATCGAAGGGGAGATGTAAGAGGACCGCCGGAGGTGGTCGTAGACGTACTCCGGTGATCGCCGGAGATGAAAATTGTAGGGTAATGTGACTGCTTTTGTGGGAGTTAGAGAGCGGAGGTGGGGAGGGATTATGGTGGCTCCACGACAAGGAAATGGGGGGGGGGGGGGAGATGGAGGGCTGCTGCTTGTGGAGGAGGGGTTGTTGGTGAAGGAGGCTCCACGGCAAGGTGAGGGAGGAAGGAGATGGAGGACTGCTTCTTGTGGAGGAGGGGCTGTTGGTGAATGAGGCTCCACGGCAAGGTGAGGGAGGAGGGAGATGGAGGGCTGTTTTGGGAGGAGGGAGGAGATGGTTGTTTGGGGAGGAGGGGGGCTGCCGGCGGCTTGTGGTGGAGGATGATGGTGGTGGACGACAAGGTGGTGGGGATTCCAAGGCTTCGCACCGGGAACTCGGCTTCGACACCGAATGACCAAAGAATGAGCTTCAATACTCCATTCTTCAATGCCTAAAATGAGAGCTCTCACCCTCTATTTATAGATTCCTAGGGGGCAACGGACGGCTGTGATTGGTCGAACGTTCCGACTCAAAAATACATAAAATTACAACTCGAAATAAAAAATGACAAGAACAAAAACTGCTACGATCGTCGATCCTCATAAAATGAATGGTTCTGATTCTCCATCAGGAGGTATCACTATGGATAGGAGTGGGTGGGCTGGCAGTTTTCTGTAGTGGATTTTGGTTGGGTGGGCCATGAGTTCCAAATGGGGGAAATGGTGGTTCCTTTTGAGTAAATGAGGGAAGAGATTAGGGAGTTATGGTGTGGACAAAGTCGGATTAAGGTATTTATTGGAAGGTTGTGCTGCAGTTATGGTGAGAATAGTGGTTGGTTATAGTGGTTAAACTGTTAGCGGGATGAGTGGGGGAGGCTAGTAACCGGGTAGTTATGAGGACTTGTTGGAATGGAAGATGGGTAGTTACACCAATAGATGCCAATGGTTGATGGTGGTTCTAAGTAGTTTTGGGTGGTTATGAGTGGGGATGGATAGTTATTGTATAGTTATATGGAGGAGGTAGTTAACATGACTTCATCACCAAGGATCCACGGAATAGACACCGTGGGATAACCGCGTGAGCCCGAAATTTCCGTCCAAGATCTGCAATGCCTGAAATCAACCCCTAAGACTTGTTTATAGGCAGAGGCCACTACAGGTGACCTAGATCATATAGAACATGAAGTCATTAATTCTACATGAAATAAAATAGAAAATAATAATAATAACACAAACATGTTGCCGATTACCGGCTTGGATCGTCTGTATGGCGATCCTGTCTCTGCCTCCTGCGTATGTTTGTACGAACTTTGATAGTTGTTAGCCCACCCAGCCACCCTCGATCCGTGATCTCCATCAACATCTCTTGAAGATAAATAAATTGAAAATCAACTTATGTAGTTTTGACATAGACAATGTAGGTCATGAAGTGCACCAATTAGACGAGTGAATAGAGTTAGTGTCAAAGATTATATTACTAAAAGGGGTAAGCCCAAGGCGTAGGTCATGAAGTGCACCAATTAGACGAGTGAATAGAGTTAGTGTCAAAGATTATATTACTAAAAGGGGTAAGCCCAAGGCAATATCGATTACAATTGTTCAAGATGATTTGCATAGTTTTACTTTTCTACAAAGTGGGAAATGATTCCATTCAAAATAACCATCCTTATTTTATTTCAGGAATAACATTTGATACTAGGCTGCTTAGCTATGTTTTTTTACCGTGCCATTTGTCGTGGTCATACAAGCTAGCCTTGTCTAAACTTACCAGTGAAAAAAGCTTTATATCAAGCACTTACTACACATAAATTTAGTGGTATGTGTTTGAGCGCTGTCTAACATCCTAAGTATTGTAGTTTTCAACATTTAATTCTATCAAATTATGATTTTCTGAATGAAATTTAGTTAGAATTGAGTTTTGATTCTGTTGAATTCAGATGCAGGTTTGGGGGCTTAATTGTGGAAATTCTAGTGTAAAAATGTTTAAATCTTGTAATACATGTTACATACTCAACAATTTTGGGCTGATGTGGGATGACAAGCAATAGTTCGTTTTTACAATATAATTGTATTTTTTGATGGCATATGAAAATTATGCGACTTAAGTGCATAGAATTAAGGCGATATACTACTTTTGATAAATATTTAACATTATTCTCTTGTTTATTGTCATTGTTCATGATTTGGAAATATATATTGCTCCTTTATTCTTGATGTTTGGTGATCCTGTGACGGAGTTCATACTGGTAAGTAGATTTCGTCATCCAAAAATACTTATTTAGTCCTTTGATATCTTTTCTGTTCCTCGTGCTATGTTTTGATAAAATAAGAGTGGTTTGGTAAGGAATATCAAATTAAATTACCTACAATTTAGTTGTCAATTTTTTTTTTCTTTTTAATGTAAACGATACTTGTTTAAAGGAAGCTTATATTTCAGTTGTACTTTCATTCTATGATCTTCTAAATCAATTTTGAGAGCTGATGAATAAACTATATTACTGAAACTATTCACTGTGCGTGATCATATAAATTTTTTTGGAATAATTGTGAGAAACTCCTCTCTAACTATGCATTATTACAAGGATCTTCTCTCTATCTTTCAAAAGTTATCAAAACCTACTCTCTAAGTTTATATTGATAACGTATAAAAGGGCAGCCCGTTGCACAAAGGCATCCCCGCGCAGGGAGGGTCCGGGGAAGGGTCCCACCACAAGGGTGAAATGTAGGCAAACCGTACCATGCATTTTTGCAAGAGGCTGCTTCCAGGACTCGAACCTGTGACCTCAAGGTCACACGGCAACACCTCAACCGGTGCGCCAAGGCTCCCCTTCTATATTGATAGCGAATATGTACAAAAAAAAACCGTGGAAGA
Organism: Dactylorhiza incarnata; assembly: GCA_033032865.1. NCBI lineage: Eukaryota > Viridiplantae > Streptophyta > Magnoliopsida > Asparagales > Orchidaceae > Dactylorhiza > Dactylorhiza incarnata. The sequence goes on from JAWHQI010000047.1 coordinate 2,479,003, forward strand.
CCTCTCCTTTTTTGGGTACATATATGATATATATTAACAATGTAAAATTGGAGAGGAGTGTTGAAACCAGAGAACTGGTCTCGACGTTCGAAAGGGAGATGCAGCTAACCCTTACTTGACCCGAGCTAGAACCCTTGACCAGTTGCTAAGAACCGAGAGACCTTGCCCTTGAAGAACACCTGAGTCCAGAAATGGACCCCTTAAGCTGCAGCGTGGAGGTCCCACCACACACCCGGAAGTTCAAAGAGAGCTTCCCCTCCCAAGCCAATGCTGAGCCTGGGCACCTTGGAGGGCACTAAGGACCACCTCACCGTCCACCTTCACTGACAGGGGGAGGGGGGGTAGTGCTTGCTCACAATACTCACGCGAGGGAGGGGGGTACCAACATCCCTTCCCAAGGTGCCCATAGGGGTCTATTTATAGACTTCTCGAAATTGGGCTGCGGATAGCCAAAATTCTGCTATCCGCAGCTCAATCACGACCCGAACGATCAAAACAGGGGGAGGGGCGAGTGGAGGACGAGACATCCACTCCCTGACTGGGCGAGTGGACCTTACGGTCCACTCAACCCATCGGGCACTCACCCATACCCTTGGCGAGTGGACCCATGGTCCACTCGCCCCCCCCCCCCTCCCACTCGGGCGAGTGGACCAATGGTCCACTCGCCCGGGTCCTTGGGCGAGTGGACCAAGGGTTCACTCGCCCGGGGCCTTGGGCGATGTGGACCCAAGGTCCACTCGTCCAAGGAGGTCTGCCCCCCCCCCCCCCCCGGGTCTTCTCTTTCTGGTCTTGACGACCTCCGACGGTTCGGTCCGCTGCGTCACGGTCACCCTCTCTACCACGACCTCATCCGCGTCGGGTCACACCGACTCGGAAAATATGAGGGTTGTACACAATCCCCGCTCTTTTCGAGCTTGCTTTAAGCTCGGAAAGAAAGTCCAACCCACCTATTTGACGAGTAGGTGGGACCTTAGGGGAATCCACGAAGGGCCCTGCCAACGGGATACTCCTGCCGAGCTTTTCAGCTGAACCTGACTTGAGGCAGAAGGCGAACCTTTCTCCACTTAACAACCCTCCTGTGAGCCGAGCTCAACTGGAGGTGGAGAAAGCTCAACACCTTAGGTCGAACTAAACTCGACCTGAGGTGGAAGAAAAACTCAACACCTTTAGTCGAGCCGAACTCGACCTGAGGTGGAAGGCAAACCTTTCTCAACTTAACAACCCTCCTGTGAGCCGAGCTCAACTGGAGGTGGAGAAAGCTCAACACCTTAGGTCGAACGGAACTTGACCTAAGGTGGAAGAAAAACTCAACACCTCTAGTCGAGCCGAACTCGACCTGAGGTGGAAGACAAACCTTTCTCCACTTAACAACCCTCCTGTGAGCCGAGCTCAACTGGAGGTGGAAAAAGCTCAACACCTTAGGTCGAACGGAACTTGACCCGAGGTGGAAGAAAAACTCAACACCTCTAGTCGAGCCGAACTCGACCTGAGGTGGAAGGCAAACCTTTCTCCACTTAACAACCCTCCTGTGAGCCGAGCTCAACTGGAGGTGGAGAAAGCTCAACACCTTAGGTCGAACTAAACTTGACCTGAGGTGGAGGAAACTCAACATCTCTAGTCGAGTCGAACTCAACCTGAGATGGAGGGGACTCAACATCTCTAGTCGAGTCGAACTCAACCTGAGATGGAGGGAACTCAACATCTCTAGTCGAGTCGAACTCAACCTTAGATGGAGGGAACTCAACATCTCTAGTGGAGTCGAACTCAACCTGAGATGGACGGAACTCAACATCTCTAGTCGAGTCGAACTCAACCTGAGATGGAGGGAACTCAACATCTCTAGTCGAGTCGAACTCAACCTGAGATGGAGGGAACTCAACATCTCTAGTCGAGTCGAACTCAACCTGAGATGGAGGGGAACTTCAGCGCTTCTGAAACCAACTGGGGGCGGAGAACCGGTCCACGTCCTAGGTGCTTACCTCACCTGGAGGCGGAGGACCTCAACCATCTTACCAAACCAATTACCTTTTCTGATGTCTTGCCTGTAGCGAGTTGACCCGATGTGCCTCCCATTTGCCGGCATGACTGAACCCGGAGAATGGTCTCTAGTCGGGGATCTTACCGATTGGAGGCGGAAGTACCCGTCCGCGTCCGTGGTGCCTTGCTTACCTGGAGGCAGAGGAACTCAACGTCTTCCCAATACAATTGGAGGCGGAAGTACTCATCCGCGTCCTAGGGGCTTAGCTTACCTGGAGGCAGAGGAACTCAACACCCTCCCAATCCAGTTATCAAGTAGCGAGTCGACCCGATGAGCCTCCCATCTGCAGGCATGACTGAGCCCGTAGAATGGTCTCTAGTCGGGGATCTTACCGATTGGAGGCGGAAGTACCCGTCCGCGTCCTAGGTGCCTTGCTTACCTGGATGCAGAGGAACTCAACGCCTTCCCAATCCAATTGGAGGCGAAAGTACCCATCCGCGTCCTAGGGGCTTAGCTTACCTGGAGGCAGAGGAACTCAACGTCTTCCCAATTCAAACGAAACTACCCGAAGAGCCTCCCAGCGACCGACATCAACAAGCCCGGGCGAGTGGTCTCCAGTCGAGGACTTGGCCTAAAACGAATCCACCCGACGAGCCTCCCAGCGACCGGCATTAACAAGCCCGGGCGAGTGGTCTCCAGTCGAGGATCTTACCAATTGGGGGCGGAGTACCCCTCCGCGTCCTAGGTGCTTACCTTCACTGGAAGCAGAGGAACTCAACACCTTCCCAATCCAAACGAATCTACCCGACGAGCCTCCCAACGACCGACATCAACAAGCCCGGGCGAGTGGTCTCCAGTCGAGGACTTGGCCTAAAGCGAATCCACCCGACGAGCCTCCCAGCGACCGGCATCAACAAGCCCGGGCGAGTGGTATCCAGTCGAGGATCTTACCAATTGGGGGCGGAGTACCCGTCCGCGTCCTAGGTGCTTACCTTCACCTGGAAGCAGAGGAACTCAACTCCTTCCCAATCCAAACGAATATACCCGACGAGCCTCCCAGCGATCGGCATCAACAAGCCCGGGCGAGTGGTCTCCAGTCGAGGACTTGGCCTAAAGCGAATCCACCCGACGAGCCTCCCAACGACCGACATCAACAAGCCCGGGCGAGTGGTCTCCAGTCGAGTATCTTACCAATTGGGGGCGGAGTACCCGTCCGCGTCCTAGGTGCTTACCTTCACCTGGAAGCAGAGGAACTCAACACCTTCCCAATCCAAACGAATCTACCCGACGAGCCTCCCAGCGACCGGCATCAACAAGCCCGGGCGAGTGGTCTCCAGTCGAGGACTTGGCCTAAAGCGAATCCACCCGACGAGCCTCCCAGCGACCGACATCAACAAGCCCGGGCGAGTGGTCTCCAGTCGAGGATCTTACCAATTGGGGGCGGAGTACCCGTCCGTGTCCTAGGTGCTTACCTTCACCTGGAAGCAGAGGAACTCAACACCTTCCCAATCCAAACGAATCTACCCGACGAGCCTCCCAGCGATCGACATCAACAAGCCCGTGTGAGTGGTCTTCAGTCGAGGACTTGGTCTAAAGCGAATCCACCCGACGAGCCTCCCAGCGACCGGCATCGACAAGCCCGGGCGAGTGGTCTCCAGTCGAGGATCTTACCAATTGGGGGCGGAGTACCCATCCACGTCCTAGTTGCTTACCTTCACCTGGAGGCAGAGGACCTCAATACCTTCCCAAAAACTAGCCAACTGGGGGTCGAGGACTTCAACACTTCTCAGGAGCTTAGACAACCGGAGTCGGAGGACCACTTCGACACTTCCTAGTCAGGGTCTTACCTAAGATACTACCTCTAAATATTTCTCATTTACAACGAGGAGGTTACATATTACAACTCGCCTTCTTGCGCCTACTTGGCCACATGCAACTCGGCCATCTACTTCCTCACCTCCTCTACTTTCTTCGTCTTCTTATTCCTTCTCTTTCTCCTGGTCGCTCCTGCTTCTTTGGTCAGCCTGGAGGTGAAGGACTTGCTCTTGGAACCGATCTGCGTAGCTTCCCAACGTCTCCCCGTGCTGTTGTTGAATCAAGAACACGGATTATGGTCCTTTCCTCCCCTTCTTTGAGGTGGGGAACCTCAACAAGAAACTCCGACGCAGGTCCTTGAAGTTGTAGATGGTACCTGATGGGAGCTGGTGGAACCAGTCTTTTGCCTCTCCCTTGAAAGTGATGGCGAAGAGCCTGCACTTGGAGGTGCCCGTCATCTGCCTGACCGAGACCCTGTCTTCGAACCACTGGAGGTGCTGGAGAGGGTCGTCCTTCCCTGCATAGTAAGACATGTCCGGTTCGCTGAACCCGTCTGGAACGGGAGCCGAGGTGATCAACTCGCAGATGGGACTCCCCCATCCTCCCTGGCGAATCGAAGGCGTTCTCATTACCTCCTCACTGGGATAGCCGGTCCCAGGAGAGCTGTTGAAGAGCACTCTCGCATGGAGACCCAAGCCTTCCCCTGTGGCCAGCTCCTTTCCTTGCTGATGCGCTTGCTCCGCCTCCATCGGAGATGGCGAGGCGAGCACGGGTGCGGGTGGTGTTGAGCACTCGTCGTGAGGGGGGAGTGCGACCCGCAAGAGTTCCAAGATTGACTTCCTGAACTCGTCAAAGTCACCCTTCTTCATGTACTCGTTGGTGGGGGGTGAGTCCCCTAGCTCATCGCCTCCAGCCATGAGACTTTCTCAGAGCTTTCCGAACTAGCTGCTTCCACGCTCACCACACCATAATGTTGAAACTAGAGAACTGGTCTCGACGTTCGAAAGGGAGATGCAACTAACCCTTACTTGACCCGAGCTAGAACCCTTGACCAGTTGCTAAGAACCGAGAGACCTTTCCCTTGAAGAACACCTGAGTCCAGAAACGGACCCCTTAAGCTGCAGCGTGGAGGTCCCACCACACACCCGGAAGTTCAAAGAGAGCTTCCCCTCCCAAGCCAATGCTGAGCCTGGGCACCTTGGGGGCACTAAGGACCATCTCACCGTCCACCTTCACTGACGGGGGGGGGGGGGGGGGGGGGGGGGGGGGTAGTGCTTGCTCACAATACTCACGCGAGGGAGGGGGTACCAACATCCCTTCCCAAGGTGCCCATGGGGGTCTATTTATAGACTTCCCAAAATTGGGCTGCGGATAGCCAAAATTCTGCTATCCGCAGCTCAATCACGAACCCGAACGATCAAAACAGGGGGAGGGGCGAGTGGAGGACGAGACATCCACTCCCTGACTGGGCGAGTGGACCTTACAGTCCACTCAACCCACCGGGCGAGTGGACCACAGGTCCACTCGCCCATACCCTTGGCGAGTGGACCCATGGTCCACTCGCCCCCCCACTCGAGCGAGTGGACCAATGGTCCACTCGCCCGGGTCCTTGGGCGAGTGGACCAAGGAGGTCTGCCCCCCCCCCCCCCCCCCCCCCCCCCCCCCCCCCCCCCCCCCCCCCCCCCCCCCCCCCCCCCCCCGGTCTTCTCTTTCTGGTCTTGACGACCTCCGACGGTTCGGTTCGCTGCATCACGGTCACCCTCTCTACCACGACCTCATCTGCGTCGGGTCACACCGACTCGAAAAATATGAGGGTTGTACAAGGAGGTTTTAGTAATTTTGAAAGATAGTGAGGGAAGGTCCCTATAATTAAGCAAAGTTTGAGGGGAGATCCCAATAAATGACTTTTTTTTTGCAAAGATAGCTTTTCCATGTTATCTCCACAACCCTACTCTTTGTATTATATTCGGTTGCACGAATTTCAGTATAAGATTGTTGTTTTCGATTTTGTAAACCTATGCTTTTGGCTGTTGATATAAAAATAGTTTGCTGTGAAGTTTTATTTGAATGGAGAATTAGAAGTAACTCCTATCACATGTTCTATAATTAGGTTAATTAGCTTTCCGGCTTGTCAAAATTATTATTAAGATTTTTTTTTTATTTTGAGATCCTTTACTTGAAAAGGAGCTTCTAATTATATCAAAGTGTTTCTTGACTGTGTATTGATTCTGCCCAGAAGATCTACCTCCTGTTGCTCTACCGGATGACAGAGTTGTCGAAATACAAGGAGAGCCAACAGCGGTGCATAAGGCGTTGGAGCTAATATCAAATCATCTGAGAAAGTTTCTGGTCGACCGTAGTGTGCTTCCACTATTTGAGATGAATGTTAGTTATAACATCACTTCAAAGATCCACTATTCTTGAAACCTCTATTTATGAACCATAATTTTCAATTAATCTAAAGAACTAATAGCGAAAAATTACCATGCAAGTTTGCATAATTACAGGGACCTCCACTCTACTTTTTCAAATTACCAAGGAACTAAGTTTACATCGCTAACATACATGTACAAAAGAAAACCCTTCAAGGGAGTTTTTTTTGTACATGTTTGTTTAAAAGACATGATGTATTTAGGCATTAGTGAGATTATGACTAAAGATAGGGCGCAATGGCGACAAAGGATCCATATAGCCGACCCCATTATGGTGGGATAAAGGCTTGAGTGTTGTTGTTGTTTGTTAAAAAGTAGAGGGGAGATCCTTGTAATTATGCAAAATTGGTGGGGAGGTCCAAGTAAGTGACCCTTTACATGAATAACCCTGCAGATACCGATGCAGAATATGCAAATGGAGCACACCATGCAACAACCTCAACCTTGGGGCCACCCTCAAGGCCTTCCTCCAAATTCTGGTGGTCCAGGTTATGGTGCAAATCCTCAGTACATGCCACCTCGTCCTCATGAGAATTATTTCCATCCACCCGAGCTTCCTGCATTCGAAAAACAACCTCACCATGGCATATCAACTTATGGACGCGATGCACCGTCCATGGGCATTCATCCTGCTGCTAATCAACAGCCAGCCCCTCAAATGGTTGCACAGGTAGAATTATTTTTTTATATAAAACAATTCAATGGTACATATGATGTTTTGGATTTACTAGGTTGGCTATTTTACGTGTTTTGTATGATTCACTTTTCCTTTTATCAGGTTACGCAGCATATGCAAATTCCGCTTTCTTATGCTGATGCGGTAATAGGGGCTGCTGGCTCGAATATTAGCTATATCCGCCGTGCCAGTGGAGCTACTGTAACTATACAGGAAACAAGGGGTGTACCCGGAGAAATGACTGTCGAGATTATTGGAAGTGCCACACAGGTTCAAACTGCTCAGCAATTGGTACAGGTCTGATATTTCATCACATGATTTTTTGATGTTGTTATTTTCCGGTTAAGGTTTTTAACAGTAGTTAGTAGAGAGGCAGTTTGTCCTCTTGTCTGGTCTTCATAACCTCCAACGTATACTACATGATCTGCCTGTAATATCATGTGTTCAATATGAGTTGAAGTGTTTACTCATTGGGCTTTTTGCAAAAAAATAAAATCCTAAACTATAAATTTGATTATAACTTGAACTTGATCCTATGTTAGCATCATTTTCCAAACGATATTTAATCTTTAATTTGGGTCTTAGAAGCATTATTTCCTACTCTGTCTGATTATGTGTCCACATGTTGAGAATTTATTTGTGATGGATCCTTTTTTGCAATTGTAAATCAAGCAACACATTTGTTTCGCATTTGAGTACTCTGTTAGGTTAAGAAAATACCATGTATTGATTCATGCTCTCTAATTGCGAGCTCCTTTATTTTTAAGCAGTCGATCTCTGTGTTTTGTTCTTCCATGAAAGGCATGATTCTTTGATATATGGATTAGTCTTATTGTCACAATACATAGCTACGTTATCAAGGCGCGCGCCTGAGGCGGCAGGCGCACCGGGCGCAACCCACATCGCCTTAGAAGGACAAAGGCGGGCGACTTGCCTCAGGAGCACCCAGGCGCTCGCCTCGCGTGCCGTCCAGGCGCGCAATAGGCGCGCCTGGAATTCCATCAATTGGGCCGACCGGTTTAATTAGGTTTAGGGTGGATTTAGGTCGGCGTTTAGTCATTCATTATTTATCTTTCACACCTTTCTTCCTCTTCCATTCTTCCCAGTTAGGCTTTCACGAGAGCTCACCAACCACTCCTCTTTGCTCGATAGCTCGCCGGCCTCCTCTTCACGCCACCGTCCATCTTCCCAGTTAGGCTTGCCGCTCGCCGACCGCTCCTCTTGGCTCGATAGCTCGCCGACCTCCTCTTCACTCCACCGTCCATCTTCCCAGTTAGGCTTGCCGCTAGTCGTCCGCTCCTTTTGGCTCGATAGCTCGCCGACCTCCTCTTCACGCCACCTCTCCAAACGGTAACATCTACTCTCTCTATTAGATGAGATGCCTCTCTCTATCCTTTTTAACGGTAACATCTACTCGCTTGTCGACCGCTCCTCTTAGGCTTGCCGCTCGTCGGCCGCTCCAGTTCACTGTAAAACAGTGAACCGAAGATGAACTGGTTCCAGTTCACTGTAAAACTGGAGCTTCCAGTTCACTGTTTTACAGTGAACTGGTTCAGTTCACTGTTTTACAGTGAACTGGTTCCAGTTCACTGTTTTAAGTTCACTGTTTTATGATTTAATTGTCTTGTTTTATGATTTAATTGTCTTGTTTTATGATTTAATTGTCTTGTTTTATGATTTAATTGTCTTGTTATGCGGATCAAAGGTTCACTATTTTTCTTCATATTTTGATAGTTATTACTTATTACATTATCAGTTGTTGATATTTTATTGCCTTTTTCAATTGCTTTTTGAACTAGATGGTCTATTATATTTTAGGACTCTTAGCTTGGGGATTGCTATAAATTTCTTTAACTAGTTGTATGCTTGACTATTAGTTATTCCTTCCGTTACGTGAACCAGTTCATTGTAAAACAGTGAACTGGTTCCAGTTCACTGTAAAACAGTGAACTGGTTCCAGTTCACTGTGGACCACTGTAAAACAGTGAACTGGTTCCAGTTCACTGTAAAACAGTGAACTGGAGCTTCCAGTTCACTGTTTTATAGTGAACTGGTTCCGGTTCACTATTTTCAGTTCATGTTTTATGATTTAATTGTCTTGTTCTATGATTTAATTGTCTTGTTATGCGGATCAAAGGTTCACTGTTTTTCTTCATATTTTGATAGTTATTACTTGTTACATTATCAGTTGTTGATATTTTATTGCCCTTTTCAGTTGTTTTTTGAACTAGATGGTCTATATTTTAGGACTCTTAGCTTGGGGATTGCTATAAATTTCTTTAACTAGTTGTATGCTTGACTATTAGTTATTCCTTCCGTTATGTGAGATTCTAACATAATACAGTGTGCGCTCAGTTCACTGAAAATCAAAAGTAGAAAATTAGGTGATATTAAATGCATTAATTCTATTGTTTTGATATGGTGGTAGATGTATTTTATGTGTATTTTGTATTTAATTAACTACATTTTATCTTTTTTTCATTTTGGCGCCTCACGTGCCTCAGGCGCGCGCCTGCGCCTTGCGCCTAGGCTCCACTCCACGACCCCTTTGCGCCTCGGTGCGCCTTGCGCCTTTCAAAACGTGGATACATAGGCAAGCTAGTGCAATATGTTTCCCTAAGATCATTCATTGTTGTCCTCGATCATTTTAGTTCACATGCAATTTGTGTCATGCCGAGTATTCTGCTTCAGCACTAAACTTAGAAACCACTGTTTGCTTCTTGATCGCCATGTAACAAGGTTAACTCCTAGGAAGGTGCAATATTCCGAGTTAGATTTTATATATGCTCTGTCATCGGCTTAGCTGACATCAAAATATTTTTCGATGCATAGATGTCCATTTCTTTTAAACCAGCGACCCTTGCCTGGAGATACCTTGCTAGATTCTAGTATCTTCATGGTAGCAATTAATTGACATTTCCTACAACTAGGGAATGCCCTGTCTCGTTACTGTGAGATAGATGAGTTTGCTAACTAGATGTCTATAACGAGATGCATCCTGGAGCAGAGATGTTTTGTCCCGTAGGCTGCCAATACCCATGTGCATATCAATATGGATGGGCTTTGAAACAATAATGCACGTCTCTGAAAGAAAATCCATTATATATTTTCTCTGAAATTGTGCAACACATTTGTTACGTATGTCAATTTCAGTGCCAAGGAAGTACTCTAGAACTTTCATAACTTGGTGACAAACTGCTTCCTCGGATATACTTTGGTACATCTACTAAAACTATATCATTACCAACGAGAAGAATGTCATTTTCGTAGATGGCGGGAACCACAATACCAATATCTGTCTTCCCTACAAATATAAAATGACCGACATCGGCTCATTGGAACTAGATAGGGGAAATGACATGATTTTATCAAACTAGGTTTTAGGGCTCTTTTTATGACCATAGTTATCCTTCTGGAGTTTACAGATCTGTGATTCCCTCTGAGCAACATACACCGGAATTTGCTCCATACACACTGTCTCTTGGAGGTCGCCATAGAAGAAGGCATTCTTGACATCAACTTTAAACACTGCCAGTATTTGTGAACTACAACACAAAATAGTACTCAGGTAGTGCTAACCCGAGTGATAAGGGAGGTATCAAAGAAATATACATTGTAAGTCCGTGTAAAACCTTTAGCCATTAGTTGTGCTTTGTATCTGTCAACTTGTCCATCAAGAAGGAATCTGACTTAAGACCTATCGACAATTAACAACATCAACACCAGGAGGAGTGAGAACTAGAGATCGGGTGTGTTGTGAAAGAAGAGTCAATTCATCATTGCATTCTTCCAGTGGGGTAGATAACTACACAAACCTGTTGTGCGAAGTACTCAATTGTGCATAGGGAACCACACTGGTAATAGGGTGCGGAGTGGAGGAGTGACCACCCTTCCATAGAGCAATTGATAGATCACAATTAGAAGTGACATGTGACTAAACTTTTTGAGGAAGAGGATACTGGCGTTGGAATTGAGGAACAAACTCTAGATGTCTCTGGTGTGTGTATGATGGATGGGAGGAGGGGTGGTGTTGGTTGGATTGCGGAATATGGAGGAGAATGAAAAATGAGATTTAGAGGAGAATGAATAATGGGTAAGGAAGTCACACATTCACACGAGGAGAGATCATGTATAGTAATAGCATCCATTTCTAAAACAAGATAAGTGGAGATTAGATTCGAAAAAGGTTACATCGGAGGAGATATACTTTTATTTGGAGATAGGATCAATACACTAATGTCCCTTTTGGGTTGGGGAATAACCCAAAAAGATACACTTAACAATGTGAGGAGATAGCTTGTCATGATCTTGAAAAGGAACATGGATAAAGGCAATACACCCGAATATGCAAGGAGTGAGAGGAAAAGGATAGGAATTTGGATGAAGAATGAAGAACTGTGATATACCCTTTTGAGCGGAAGATATTTGATTAATCAGATAACATGAGACAAGTATATCATGCCCAAGTATGAGCGAGGGACATTTATTTAACAAAGACTGAGATTGATATCTCATGCCCAAGCATGAGATATCAAGGAGATGATGATTCTTCCTCTCAACGACACCATTTTGTTGAGATGTATGAGCACAACTAGCTTGATGGATAATGTCATGAGAAGTACAAAAGGAGTAGAATTATTGACTCCTATATTCTTTTGCATTATTAATATGAAAAATTGTAAGGAGAGTATTATACTGATATTGAATTTCATAGTAACATGACCGAAAAATAGTCAATATTTCATATCTTTCCTTCAGAAGATAGACCCAAGTACACCGGGAAATATCATCTATAAATGTGACAAAATATTGACTACGATGATTAGTAGATTTCATGGGATAAGGGCCCTAAATATTAGAATTCACGAACTAAAAAATTGTAGAAGTTCTCACTTCATTTTTGGCAGGAAAAGAAGAACGATGATTTTCTATTTTTCAAGAGCATCACGATCTAATACAAAATTAGATGAAACAGAAGGTAACAAATGTATATGCATGTATTGTTGTACTTGAGTACTTAGGAAATGATCATCCCATTCATCTTAGGAATCTTAAGCTTTTACATCAACATCTAGAAATAACAAAGAAGATTAAATCAAAAGATTCATAATCCCTCTTCATTGACACAATATAATTCCAAAAAGAAAACAATCATAAACTGATAATTACATTCCAAGGACATGTATGCAATAAACTTTGGAAATGAAGAGTCGCATTAGAAATGAAAAATTAATTATCTGTATGTAGGTATCTTGGAGATTATTAAGAATATCATAACCAAACCATGTATTACATACGTCTGATTCATGAATTAGAAATTTTGAATGTATTGGATATGGATAGGTGCTATGATCCAAACATAGAACCTAAGGTGAGCCATGCATCAAGCTGGTGAAGAAAGAGTTAACGACTTGAATTTTAGGGAAAGAAAAGATGATGTTTTGACGATTTTGGTGAGTTTATGTAATGATAAATACCTCATTAGATGGCGAGTTAAGAGCCTCATAATATCTGATTTGAAAACTAAATGTGTTTATTTAAATGGTGGTCATCGGTCCAAGAAGGGAAAAATCTAAAGAGGTATGTTTTTGTTCACTATTCGAAACATTTGGAAATTTGAGATATTTGAAATAAACTTGTGAATGAGGTGTTATCATTAAATGAGATTAAGAATGGCAGAAGACATCCTCAGGAAGCTATTCAGAGGTCCTGGAATGTACTTCTATTGTAGGTATGAATGTATGTTGATTTTAAAGTGGTGACTTTATGTTGAATCAAGCTCATGCAATAATTCCAAGGAGGATGGAGGAATATTTCTTTGAGATTCAACTTCGAATTTTCATGGTTTTAAAAGAGGAGATTAAAAAGGGGAATATTGAGCCATTTTCCCTCTCTTTTAGCATCAATTTGAAGGGGTTTCAAACGAGGATCTCTCTAAAAAAGTAGGTTAGTAGTTGTATTTGTAAAATTTGTGTTTCTCTTTTGAAGTTTTTTGCTTGATTCTCTTCATATAACTGATGATGATGTTTGGGGATTCCGTAGTCATGCCAAGAATTATTTATGGTTTTGATGATTTTATGTCATGGGCGGTTTAATTGGAAGAAATTATAGTTTTGGTATGGAATTTGTGATCCATATACTCTCTTTATGGAATTCCTTTGAAATCTTGATTGTTTGAAAGAATCCTTTGAATGAACACGAGTTAAAAATCTAATTAGAGGGCTTCCAACTCTTGGATTCCAAAATATTAAGTGGTTTCACAAAGTTGATAAGTGAAGTGTATGTTATGAAGGCATACAACCCTAATTTTTGGCCTTAAATAATATATTATTTTGTGGTGAATAATTTCATGAAATTAAGTGGTGATGTAATGCTTATTTATATGGTGTTATGATGGCCCCATAATCTTTCATTTTGGCTGATAGAGGTTTAATTATAAATGAGCCATCAATATAAAGGAGAGAATAAATTGTGCAGTAAATTTTTTTATTAGTAAAAGGGCAGCCCGGTACACAAAGCATCCCCGCGCAGCGAGGATCCGAGCAAGGGTCCCACCACAAGGGTGAAATGTAGGCAAACCTTACCCACCAGAGGTATTGGAAATTTTTTTGAACCTAAAGAATATAATGAACATTTGTGTAGCTTCCACTATATTCCAATCTCTTTTTTGTGTACTAATAGAAATTAAGCTACACAATTTTTTTTGAACATAAAGCACATTTTCCAAAGTCAGGTTCAAGGAAGTGGTAACATCGCCTGACCCACAGATAGAAGAAGCATAACCATCGAGAATAATCACAGGAGAAATATGATTGTCTGTTGAGACTTGAGGAAGGTTGCATCTCCAGTCATGTGACTAGCAACTCCGGAATCAATTAGCGACTCACCTGTGTTGCATGATTTGTGCTATCCGAGGAGGTTGGAGTGGTCATGACCACGGTGGAGTTTCTGGATGCTTTAATATCTTCCTGAGAGAATCATCTTCAATTGTCAGAAACAGAGGTGGAGGTGGGGGAGCAAGTGATGGATCAGTAGGCTCATTAGTCTCAATATGAACTTGAGACTTGAGATGAAGATGTTTCACGAAGTATCGTTCGGTGGGTGACAAATCTTCTCACAATGAGAACATATGGACGCCGTTCATCACACCCTCCAAAACGCCCTATACGACCAACATGTGCAAAGCTTTTAAGAGGAGTAACAATAGTGAATGTCCTCCTCAGCAGATGTGTGACCGTCGAAACATGAGTAGCGATAACATCGATTGTAGGAATAGTAGATTCCCTAAGAATCTGTTACCGAATCATTTTGTAGGAGTTAGGAAATCGGTAGTGATAACGCACAACAAGCAATTCTTCATAATGTTTTTGTTGTGTTGCAAGGTCGGCAGAGAAATGCGATGTCAAAGAAGTTTTGCTCTTAGAGACTGAACCTCATGACATGCAACCTCTTGTGGAAGCGTAGGCGAGCAAAGAGATTGGAATAGAGTGTAAATCACGGAGGTCCTGGCATCTTTGGAATAAAGAGCCGCAATATGATCCCACACAACTTTCTCAGTTTCATCATGGCGTATGAATAGGTAAACAAGTGTTGGAAAGACTATTGGCTAGCCAGGCACAAACCAGTGCGTCACTGCCATACCAATCAACATATTTGGGAGACACCGTGGAAGGCGGAGGATTAGTTAGATAATGATGTTTCTATTGAGAACGCTCTATGAATGTAAAGGAAACACTTCAATCCGCATTGTTTAGTCATATCAATTTGGAGGTAGTCTTGAGATTGCCACTTGAATTATACGTGTTGGAAGCAAGCACGATGACTATAGGGGTGGATCAAGTGTTGACATGGAGACACCGAGCAATCCACACTAAAAAAGATTGTCACCGGAAAAGAGAGACAAATTCATTGTGGAGCGTCCACCCATTGTAAGAAGCCGACACATGGATAGAGACACATTAATCCATGTCCAGAAATCTCAAGGAGATCGGTTGGAGTGACAAAGCTAGAGGAAGATCGGAAGAGGCCTACAAATCCTCTGTCAGACGGGGATGCAGAGTTCAGGTTGATTGGCACGTTGCGCTGACGAGGTGCGTGAGACGAGCATACAAGCTACTGCTTTGGTGAGATGAGCAGACAGGTCGCTGTTTTAGTGGGGCAATCGGTCGAGGCGAGACGAGCGGGTCAGGAAGACGAGCTGATGGGAGGAGCGGTCATGGATCAGGATTAGCCAATGGCTAGCTATGACACTTTGTTAGGGCAAGAAAATATCATATATTGATTTATAGTCTCTATTAGAGAGCTCCTCTATTTATAAGTATAGAGGAGAAGATACAATACTCGTACACGCTATGGACCTAAATAATAAAGAAATAAAACAATATATTAAAAAACCGTTCTATCATATACATTTCATTTTATGAGTTTTTGGTTAATTTATAAATTATAATCTTATCAATGTTCCTAAAGCATGAATCTTCTGAATATTTCCTTGCAATACCTCAACGCTTCAAGGCAAAGTACCTTCAGACTGTTTGCTGCTAACAGAATTCAGTCTATGCTCTCTTCTTAGTGAACATGGTCTTTCTCTTCTAATTAGTGAAATTTTGTGATAATGTTGATATCATTAATAAGAGTTCAAACGCAACTTGCACTCCCATGTGAACATGTAGAGAGCATTGGAGGGGCGCGTCTGGGATCTTATGTGATCATAAAATACCATTAAAACTTAAAAGGTAAGTTTACTGTACTGCAATTAGACCGGCGATGCTCTATGGTTCTGATTGTTGGGCATTGAATTGTGTGCATGAGCAAAAAATGGGAGTTGTGGGGGATGAGAATGCTTAGGTGGATGTGTGGACACACGAGCCTAGATAAAATTAGGGATGAATGTGTTACGCTCACAAATTTGCTAGACCGGTCAACTATTACACTTGCATATTCGCTAAAGCAGTCAACCTTCGTCGGAACCATCAAAGCGCATTTCTGGAAGCCACCGGGATTAAGTTGTATTAACTGATTAATATTAATTAAATAGTTTTTAATTAGTATTAATTAGATTATATTAATATTTAATGTAATGTCTTATTAAATGTGCCCTCCCTCATCTATATAAGGGGTAGGGGTAGGAGTGGTTGTTTTATCTTTGGATGTATGAGAATTAGGGCGTATGAGAATTAGGGCTGCTCCCTAAGCGTTTCCTCTCTACCTTGCCTCCTTCCCTCTCTCCCTTCCTCTCCGGCCCTACCCTTGCCGGGTTCTTCTTTGAGTTGGTAATATTTCTCGACACACGAACGGGGCCATCGTACGCTGGAGCCCGTCCTCGTATTTTTGCCATCAACGTCCATAGATCCACTGCCCCCTGTTGCGGACTCACCAGACGCGCAACGCCATCACATGCCAGAGCAGGGCCCGACCTCGTTCCTGGCATCTTCCTTTCATCAACCCCAACCATTCGCTTTTTCGGCACCGACGTTCGTCCTTGGCCAACCTTTGACCTCGCCGGCCCCAGCCGGAACCTCAGCCACTGCCACCTATCCAGCCGCCGTTTCATCGGCTCCAGACCAGCCACGAGAGAACGAATCATGCACAAGATCCTGCGCGTCCTCCTCCATGGCCACTGCCGACCAGCTCCTCCATGGACGCCACCGACCAGCTCCACTTCCATGGCCGTCGCCGACCATCTCTTCTTGGTTCTGCAACTCTATCTCGCACGCGCATCCAGTCGGCTTTGCCTCCACGTTCGCGCGTCCTGCTCTAGCGGGGAGGGATTACAGTGGAGCTGAAGTTGAACTAGGAAGAGATGGTCGGCGGCCATGGAAGTTGAGCTGGTCGGTGGCGTCCATGGAGGAGCTGGTCGGCAGTGGCCATGGAGGAGGACGCACGGGATCTTGTGCATGATTCGTCCTCTCGTGGCTGGTCTGGAGCCGATGAAACAGCGCTGGATAGGTGGCAGTGGCTGAGGTCCGACAGGGGCCAACAAGGTCAAAGGTTGGCCAAGGACGAACGTCGGGGCCGAAAAAGCGGATGGTTGGGGTGGACGAAAGGAAATTTTCAGGAACGAGGTCGGGTCCTGCTCTGGCGTGCGATGACGTTGCACGTTTGGTGAGTCCGCAACAGGGGACGGTGGATTTGTGGGCGCTGATGGTAGAAATACGAGGACGGGCTCCAGCGTGCGATGGCCTGAGTTATTTGGTGATGGGAGTCATGTTTAAGTCTCCTTATCAAGGAGGTCTGGGGATCGAGCCTCAACAACCCGCCACACTTAAACTAGGTGCGGAGAAGGGTTGGGGTGTGTGGGCCGCGGTCCTGTTACGGTACCCGGGCCGGGAATTGTGGCAATTGCCTAGGAGGATTGAGGCCTGCCTGGGCCAGCCCGGTTCTGGTGGCTACCATCGTAACATTTCTTCTCTCCCGTCCTCTCCGGCCCTCCCCTTGCCGGGTTCTTCTTTGAGTTGGTAATATTTGGTCCGACCTGCCGTTCCGCCGGCTGACGCTGCTGGTCATGCCTCCCGTTTCGGGTGGACGAAAGGAAGCTGCCAGGAACAAGGCCGGGTCCTGCTCTTGCGTGCGATGACGTTGCACGTCTGGTGAGTCCGCAACAGGGAACGGTGGATTTGTGGGCGCTGATGGTAGAAATACGAGGACGGGCTCCAGCCAGGTGGCCCTCGCCGACTCACTCGACAATCATCCACAAGCCACACTCGACACACGAACGGGGCCATCGCACGTTGGAGCCCGTCCTCGTATTTCTACCATCAGCGCCCACAGATTCACCGTCCCCTGTTGCGGACTCACCAAACGCGCAACGTCATCGCACGCAAGAGCAGGAACCGACCTCGTTCCTGGCAGCTTCCTTTCGTCCACCCCAACCGTCCTCTTTTTTGATCCCAATGTTCGTCCTTAGCCAACCTTTGACCTCGCCAGCCTCTGTCGGAACCTCAGCCACTGCCACCAATCCAGCCACTGTTTCATCGACTCCAGACCAGCCATGAGAGGACGAATCATGCACAAGATCCCGCGCGTCCTCCTCCATGGCCACTGCCGACCAGTTCCTCCATGGCCACCACCGACCACGGACCAGCTCCACTTCCATGGCCGTCGCCGACCACCTCTTCCTAGTTCTTCAACTCTATCTCGCATGTGCATCCAGTCGGCTTTGCCTCCGCGTTCGCGCATCCTGCTCTAGCGAGGAGGGTTACGGCCACTGTAAGCCATCCATGTCCACACGCCATCGTGCCCCCCATCCGTTGCAGTCACGCTGAAAATACCTCTTCTGCATTAATTTACCTCTTTTGTCTCGCGCCCCATGCAATAGCTTTGACGGTCTCACCCCTCCACGTTATCTCTTCCCTTCCACAAGTTTTTTTCCACCTCAGTGGGTCCCACTGTCCCTTTCCATTCATATCCTGCCAGCCCCCTACCTCCACATATCTTCCCACCCAAAGCTCCACCCAATTATCCCCATCAACATTTCACTAGTTACAATCTCTCAATTTTTGCTCATATCTCCCCACCCAAAGCTCCACCCAATTATCCCCATCAACATTTCACCAGTTACAATTTCTCCATTTTTGCATTTATCTCACGGACCCCCACCGCTACTACTTCCCCGGCTTCCCCATTTATTTTCTCTATTTTGCCACGCTTCAAGCCGCTCCCTCAAGACATGACCTCTACTATGTTTCCCCAGATATCGTACGCCATCAACATTTTTAAAGCTCCCGACAAAGATTGGAGCTTCGACCTTGGGGTCAAGGTCGATTTTCAACGGCAATATATTGTTACGCTCACAAATTCGCTAACTGGTCAACTATTACGCTTGCAATTCGCTAAAGCGACCAGCCTTCGTCGGAACCATCAGAGCAAATTTCTGGAAGCCGCACGTGATTAAATTGTATTATCTGATTAATATTAATTAAATGGTATTTAATTAATATTAATTAGATTATATTAATATTTAATGTAATGTCTTATTAAGTATGCCCTCCCTCATCTATATAAGGGGAGGGGTAGGAGTGGTTTTATCTTTGGATGTATGAGAATTAGGGCTGCTCCCTAAGCGTTTCCTCTCTACCTTGCCTCCTTCCCTCTCTCCCGTCCTCTTCGGCCCTCCCCTTGCCGGGTTCTTCTTTGAGTTGGTAATAGAATGTATCAGGAGGGATAAGACGGGAGTGGCGCCAATTGTAGAGAAAATGCGAGAAGCTCGATTAAGTTTGTTCGGACACGCACAAAGGAGACCATTAGAGGCGCACTTGTTACTCTGTTAGGCGTTGTTAGAGTTTAGCTTCTAAGCATGTTAAACGGGGTAGGAGTAGACCAAAAGACTTAGAATGAAACTATATGGAAAGACATGATATACTTAGGCATTAGTGAAATTATGACTAAAGATAGGGCGCAATGGCTACAAAGGATCCATATATCCCACCCCACTATGGTGGGATAAAGGCTTGAATGTTGTGTTGTTTTAGAACAAATTCAGAGCAGAGCTCTTCGGAGTAGACCAAAAGACTTAGAATGAAACTATATGGAAAGACATGATATACTTAGGCATTAGTGAAATTATGACTAAAGATAGGGCGCAATGGCTACAAAGGATCCATATATCCCACCCCACTATGGTGGGATAAAGGCTTGAATGTTGTGTTGTTTTAGAACAAATTCAGAGCAGAGCTCTTCGGGTGATTCATGTTTTTTTTCCTTCTGGTCAATTAGCAGATGCTCTCACAGACAATTTTCTTTCTTTTGTAGTTTTTATTTAATTACACTATCGATAACCAACATTCTTGGCACGGTGTTCCCTATGTTCCCTATGCAAAAAAATTCAGAATGGAAATGATAA
The DNA here is from genome assembly GCA_033032865.1 of Dactylorhiza incarnata. Lineage (NCBI taxonomy): Eukaryota > Viridiplantae > Streptophyta > Magnoliopsida > Asparagales > Orchidaceae > Dactylorhiza > Dactylorhiza incarnata. The sequence continues at coordinate 2,498,745 of JAWHQI010000047.1, forward strand.
AGAGCATGTGGGATGGAGGGTAAAAAGATAAGGTCGTCATGTCGCATAATGCATTACACAAATGAGTTTTTCCCATTTATTTATTATTATCAATCAATAGTAAAGATGTTAGGCATGATTTCCATTGTATAAATATAAGCAAAATCATTTATATTTTCATCCTACTTTTAAAAATATTTTAACTGCAAATAGCGTCTACTAATGACAAAACTGCAGAAAAATAGCTTATTTGGTTGCTTCTTGATAATGTTTTAGAAAGTAGTGATTCTACTATTCATTTTTTTTGTGTGAAATTGATATCATCATTATTTTTGGGAGTTTGATTTCAATGTTAAAGTCCAATTACATCCACATAGTGAATTTAACAAACTAGGCCCTATTTGGAACTTCGCTCCCTCCAAAGGTGTGCCGGAATGCTGGGCTGAAGCTCGGATCTCCAAACTGGAATGGCAGACCAAATGCCGCCGCGCCTGAAATCCTGTTTTCGGGGGGCTCAGTCTGTCAATAGTTCGGCCCGCTGGAACTGGATGGGAGAGCCAAACACCGCATTAACCTTTTATTAAACAATCAAATGGTTGGACGGAAGGTAATTTGACTGTAAGATTTGAAGAAAATCTAAACACAGATCCCGAGCACCTTTCTGAACACTGAAATTAATATCAATAACCATTTCTCTTACATAGGACCTGCTATTTGATTGCTGAAGAAGCCTCTCTGGTGCATTTTCAGTTCAACCTTAAATAATGCAGAATTGTGAACATGAATTGAACTTAAAAAGGAATTTAAATTGCATTATTCTTTAGCTAGATCCTTTTAATATTTTACATGATTCTATGTTAAAAAACCTCTTTCAATTATTTTCTTTATCGTAACGCTAGTTGGCCCGCATCTCTCCTCCCAGACGACAGATGAAATAAAGATCCCACGTCTCTACGGGATGTCATGTGCTGAAAATTGCGATTTGATTCAGACCGCCCAGAGGTTCACTATTTCTCGGTGGCATCGAAATGTGATCGTGCATCTTAATATTTTTCAGCCTCTTCGTTGTTCGTTTCTCTCTTTTGTGAAAAGAGCCGGACAATCTTCCTACATTTTACTTCCAAAATAGTTGCATTTTTGATAGCAGAATAATGATTTTATGAGCCATCATATAGAACTAAAATAATTTCAGTTTCTTTCCAGACTTGAGTTTTAATTTTTTATCTTCTGCTGAACTTCTGGTATTCTGCTGATGTTGCAGAATTTCATGGCCGAAGCTGCTGGGCCTGCCCCAGTTCCCGCGCAGAATCTGATGGCTCCAGCGGATCAGGGTTACAATTCGTATCAGACGCACGGGCACATGTATTCCAACGCCCCTGCAGGGCCTGGAGCGCTGCCGCCGCACGCCGCTTCTGGATACGGCCCTACATATGATTCCTATTACGGCTATTAGTGTCTGGCTTTTGAATTTGAAGGCATTATTAGATCAGGCCTGCACCCCCCAAAAAAATTTAAGATTTTTAGATCCTTTTCATCTAGAACTGGAGAGATTAGGTGAATGCTATCATCTGCGATCGGATCTGAATGTTTCTCCTGTTTTTTTTCTCAATAGGTGTTTGAGATTTGAGAATGTTTGAAATGTCTTTTTCTACTGCATTTGCTGCTGTATTTGCCGTATTCAGAAATGTTCCTGTTTGTTTCTTCACACTTTATTAATATAGGGTCTTTATATTGGCAGCCCCTATTTGGCTATTGGCACACCAATTTCTACGAGTTATAACGCGCCTTTTGAAAATATGCATTATACATGCATATTTAGGAAAAGTGTTCAACACGAAAGTTGTAGATCTCATCGAGATCTACAACTTTCGTGTTGAACACTCTTCCTAAAAATGCATGGCGTATTTTCAAAAATTCGTCAAAATTTTGCTATAATTACGATCAGGGCGGCAATACGCCTTGTGCGTGCATTTTTAGGAAAAGTGTTCAACACGAAAGTTGTAGATCTCATCGAGATCTAGAACTTTCGTGTTGAACACTTTTCTTAAATATACATGTATAATGCATATTTTCAAAAGGCGCGTTATAACTCATAGAAATTGGTGTGCCAATAGCCAAATAGTGGCTGCCAATATAAAGACCCTTAATATATATGTATATATATATATATATATATATATGTATATATATATATATATATGTATATATGTATATATATGTGTGTGTGAAAGAAAATTGTTTTAAATTTAAGCTCTTTTTAATATATATGCATGCGGAGATAATAATTTTTTGTAAAGTAAATTTTTCTTTCCTTTTGTCATTATGATTAATTGAGATTTTTTTAATATATTTTAAATTACTAATCTCATTATATTTTATTTATTTTATTTGTAATTACTTTAAAATTATTAATTTGCATCATATAATTTAGGATATGCTTATATGAGTACGTGTTATGGTAGCTGCTGCAACATATTGCGCATATTGATATATAGGAAGCTGTGCATAGGGTTTCTTATGCTGGAGCAATTTTTGTGTAGGCATCCTGCATATTTGATTGATGCGGGATCCGATCGGAAATCTGGAGCAATCTGGGGCTTTGTTAAAATCCAACCGGAAATCTGGAGCAATTTGTTTTAATATTTTCAGCTATCTTTTTGGCTGGCCGTTCGATCAGCTCAGATCTTACCAGCACTAATCAAATATACGAGATGCTTATCTTAAATTTTTTGCTTATGTGGAGTGTATCGTAATAGCACGTCCCTCACTTTAGTGATAGTTGGGTAAAATTTAAAATAGTAATGTTATAGGCACACCTAAATAGGCTATGTGCACACCAAATAACTCCCTAAATTTTATTTTCATCTGACACCTAATGCCCACTTAAGCGCAGCGTTTAGTGCTTTGACCCCGCTTTGCCGCTCGCCTGTGGTGTCGTCGATTGCCGCTCGCTGCCTGAGGTGTCGCTGATCGCCGCTTGAGAGTTTGTCGCTCCAGGTAGATGTCGGTGAACGCTCTCTAGGGATTCTCCTCTTCCCCAATTTTTGTTAGCTTTGAGTTACTTTCCTTCTAAAATCCTAAACCATCTGCCATTTTCTCAAGGTGCTGTCGTTAGTCCCCATCCTGGTAGCTGCCGCATGAGAGGTTGCTGCTCCTTTCGGTTGTGCGTCCAGGGATTCCACGATAGGTATACATGTTTTTGCATTTCAGCAATGTCTAGATTTCTTCTCGTTTTTCTCTTAACTAGCTTGAATGTTTGAGATTGTTTGAATCATGTGAATGATTGTGACTGCCAAATAATGTTTGTGATAGAGGATGATTTTTCGATTCCTATCCAGGTAGATACTTTTGAATGATTGTGATATTGGCGGGGGTTCTATTTTTTTTTTTGTCTTCGAGTTTTACTTTGCAATCACATGATCAGATTATGTTTTTTTGCAATCACATAGTCACATTTTGTATTCTTGGTCAGATTATGTTTTTTTATTGCAGGTTAACTAGGAGGTGAATATATGCCAATTTTAAGGACAATTGCATGTAAAAAGATGAGCTCAGATGTATCGGTCCATCGTTTGGTTTATGTTTTTTTTTTCTTTTACTTGAGTTTGTTTTCTTTGTTTTGGTTTGAGTTTATGTTACAATGCATTTTGGTTGGGCTAATGATTAAATTTTTTTTTTAATTTTACTCTTTGGTGTGCAATTAGTAATTGGGTTGCAAATAAAATTTTATGGTGTGCACATAGTCAAACATGGTGTTCTCGTAAGAGTACTCTTAAAATAAAGAAGACGGTTGTGCTGGATCCAACTGGGTTTGGCAATCGCAATTTAGATCAATAAGGTTTTGTGTCTCCTTGTCCAGATCATTGATATTTTCACAGGTAGCTTCTTCTGGTAAGAATTCTTCCCAGCGTATAAGCGCTTGTTGAACTGCTTGCCCGTTTTGTTCAACGATGCGCATATTCAGAACTTCCAGTGCTGACGTTCGCGTAAGTGTAGAATGTTGAGGCGCAGGGAGATTATGGAAGATTGTATCTGAGTTAGAAAATAAGGTTTCAGCAAGGATACGTGAAAAACATGGTGTATTTTATCGGAGGGAGGGTTGTTCCAATTTGTAAGCAACTTTTCCAATTTTAGCTATAATTTTAAAAGGGACGTAATATCGGAGATTACGCTTGCATGTTTCACTATGCAGGGAAGTCTGCTTATATGGATGGAGCTTAAGGAGCACCATTTTACCTTGTTGGAAGTTCATTTCTTATCTGTTTTTGTGCCATTTTTTGTTGTTGTGCCTCTTGTTAATGTTGTTGTAGTCGTAGTAGTAGAACAACTCTGGATGGAACCTCTGGTAATGAAAAATCAGTTGTTTGCCCCCATGCAAAATAAGGAACAAAGCAGGGTGATCATCGGTCGAACATTGCCTCAAAAGGTGACATTCCGACCGACGAATGATAGGCCGTGTTATAATGATATTCGGACCAACTAAGCAGCTGAGCCCAGTGTTTAGGATGTTGGAATGAAAAATGCGTAAATATTGATTAATGCATCAGTTTACCTGTTCGGTTTGACCGTCCCTTTGTGGATGGTAAGCCGAGCTAAATTGAAGCTTTGTCTCATTAGCTTTAAAAAAGTTAGTCAAAAATGGCTCGGGAAAATCAAGTATCGATCTGAGACAATTGTCTCAGGTAATCCATGTAACTTCCCACAATAGTCCCAAAAAACTTGGGCAACCATTGGGCCAGTGTAGTGGGAAGGTACAAGTGCAAAGTGTGCTCCTTTTGAGAGTCGGTCAATCATGACTAATATTGTAGTATAAGATTTGGATAACGGTAGATGTGTGATAAAACCAATAGTAATGTCGACTCATATTTGTTTTGGTATAGGTAATGGTTGTAGGGTACCATATTGTAATGAATTACTGCTTTTATTTTTTGACAGAGATCACAATGACGTATGTATTGGTGGATATCCCGTTGCATTCCCTGCCAATAAAAATATTGCTTCATTTGTTTAATTGTCGTAGTGATGCCCGAATGTCTGGTAATACCTGTGTCATGTGCTTCACTAATTAAAATCGGGCGTATGAGAGATTATGGAATATATAATTTCTGTTTAAAAAATAATCGTTTGCCTATAAGAGTTCAATCTGGTAGGCAAGCATAATTTTTTTTATTTGCTCTAAAATTTATTTAGCCTTTTCATAATTTAGGTAAAATTCTTCCAAATTTTCAAAAAGATTCGAACAACTAAAAGATATATTTTGAAAATTATATAAAGTTCCATCAAATTGAGTATCCAGTAAACGCAAAAGTGCATTCGACAACATTGTTTTCCTCTACTGGTTTATACTGAATAACATAATTAAAACCCAACATTTTTGCTAAAACAAATTGTTGCTCAGGCACCGTTGTAACTTGGAAATTTAGGTTATGCAATGTTTTGTGGTCTGTAAGAATTATCAACGAAGATCCTATCAAATATTGTCTCCATTTGCTAACTGTCGTGGTGACAACTAGCATTTCTTAAATGTAAGTCGATTTTGCTTGTTCCCTAAGTGACAACTTTTTGCTAAAATATGCGATAGTGTCCCTTTTGTGATAGAACGGTGCCGATTCCTATGCTGAAGCATCACACTCAATAGTAAAAGGAAGTGTAAAATCTGGTAATGCTAATAATGGAGTAGATATTAGGAGTTGTTTTATCTGGGAGAAGGTTTGGTCAATGGTTGTTGTCCAAGGAATTTGTCCATAGCTAGCAAATCGGTTAAGAGAGCAGTAATGGTGGCATATTGGCGGATAAATCTGCGATAATATCCAACGAGACCTAAAAATGCGCATAGTTGTTTTATTGTTTGAGGCTTAGGCCATAGTCTGATGACCTCTATTTTATTTGGGTTAGGTGGGACTCTGGCCGCAAAAATTACATGTTCCAGAAATTCTGCTGAAACAACAAAAGTGTATTTAGTCTATTTTAAGAAAAGTGATTTCTGTTGTAGAATGTGTGCTATATGTTCAGCTTCGGTAAGACTATAAATTAAAATATCGTCAAAATTTTTTATTACAAATTGTCGTAAGGACTTAAAAAGAGAGTTCATTAACGTCTGAAAGGTAGCCGATGCGTTTGTAAGTATGAACGACATAACTAGGAATTTATAAAGGTCATGATGGGTTCGGAAGGCTGTTTTATGGATATCGGTTGGGTTCATTCTAACCTGATGATAACTAGACTGAAGATCTAATTTAGAAAAAATAGTAGCGATATGTAATTCATCTAAAAGTTCATCAATTGTTGGATAGGAAAACTGTCCTTGATTGTTAAAACGTTAAGAACTCGATAGTTGACGCAAAAGCGTCATGAGCCGCCATGCTTTTTAATAAGGATGACTGGTGACCTAAACGAAGAATTACTAGGACGAATTAAGTCATTATGTAGCAATTCGGTGATTAATTTCTATATTACGTTTTTTTGGAAAAAAGGACATCGATGAGGTTTGACTTTAGCAACTTGTGTTTTATCCTTCAATGGAATTTTATGATCTATTGATCGAGAAGGGGGGAGGCCGGATGGGGCCTGAAAGATTATGTTAAATTCAGAGAGTAAAGATTGAAGGGAACACAAAACGGGGGTTGAATCAGGGGCGGACCCACGTGAAGGCATACCCGGGCACATGCTCGTGTTAAAAAATTTGCGAAAAACAGTGGTCCGCCCCTAATTAATCTCGCAGATATTAAAATCGCCTAAGAAATTACTGTTTATCTTCCGCCTAGACCGTTTGTCCGCCTCCCATCGCGTTTCACACGCAGCGAAAAAAAATAGTGTCATAAATCCATCGTTCCGCCGAGCTCCCAAAGCAAACGCGGCTCCTATTCACGATCAAAGACTGAATGTGTGCAAGTAAACGAACAAGATAAGGAGTCGGAGAAGAATGAAAAGTGAAAGCCCCTAGGGCCTCATCGCCTCATCCTCATCAGGTAAAGACTGAAACTGAAAGCACATTTTACTTTTAGCATTTATGTTTCTTACTTTCTATCATCGTGCATTAACATAGTAACGATTAATACTTTTAAGTTGTATCAATTTATGTTCATTAGGTTTTTATTCGAATTCTCATCTTCATTTTATATCGCTTGATATTTTTATATTCGCAATTAAGTGATTAACAATATTTATATGGCCTGATTTTTAATCAGTTTTTCAACTTCATTTTATAATCAATAGGCTATGGAGAATTGTTTTTCAAAAGTTGTTCAACCTAGTCAAGAAACACAAAAAATTGAAGAGTCTCCTTCATCCTCATGTAGTAAAAGACAACGACTTAATTGTTTTGAGGAACTTCTTTCTGATCCTGGGTTAAGACAACCAATTTTTAGTTTTGATGTCAATAATCAAGATAGAGTTCGAAGGTATTATCTACAAAAAAGTCATTGTCAACCGCAATTAGAGAATTCCCCCCAAACTGAATTTGGAACAAAAGCTCGGCGATTCAACAAAAATTGGTTTCTTGAATTTAAGAGTTGGTAGGAGTACAATCAAATTAATGACGCGGTTTTTTGTCTATATTGTTATGTCTTTCCACAAAAGGATTGTGATCCAACATTTGTTACTCGTGACTTTCGATATTAGAAGGATAAGACTATTCTTGAAAAGCATAATAGCAATCATAATGTTTCAAAAAAAATTATGTGAACATTTGATGAATAAAAAACAGAGCATTTCAATAGTTTTTGCTAAACAAGAAGAAACTCAAGTTGTTGAATATCGTGCACGTTTAAATGCCTCCATCGAGTGTGTTTGTTTTATGTTGCGTCAAGGATTATCTTTTTGTGACCATGATGAGTCTGATGGGTCAACAAACAAAGGAAATTTTTTGGAGCTTTTGGAGTTCTTGGCGTCAAATAACAATGATGTCAAATCAGTAGTCTTAAAAAATGCTCCAATTAATTGTCAGTTAACAGCTCCAAAAATACAAAAAGTTATTATTCTTGCAATTGCAAGAGCTACAACATGTATGATAATTAAGGACATTGGACAAGATTGTTTTACATTCTTAGTTGATGAATCTCGTGATATCTCAAATAAATAACAAATGTCTCTTGTTTTGAGATATGTAGATAGAAGAGGTAAGATTATTGAAAGATTACTTGGGTTTGCTCATGTTTCTGATACTACTACTTGATCACTAAAGCTTGCTATTGATAAACTATTTGCTAAATACAATTCAAGTCTCTCAAGACTACGAGATCAAGGTTATGATGGAGCAAGCAACATGCGAGGTGAATTTAATTGTTTAAAAACTTTGATTATAAGAGATAATAGTTCAGCTTTTTATATTCATTGTTTTGATCACCAACTACATCTAATATTAGTGGTAGTGGCAGAGAGACATCCTAAGATAACAAAACTTTTTTCGTACATTACCAATGCATTAAATGTTGTCGGGGGCTCTTGTAAAAGACGTGATTGTCTTAGAGCACTAGAAATTGATAGAGTTGCTAAAGAAATTAACTGTGGTGAGTTAGAAAGTGGGAGAGGGCTCAACTAACCACTTGAAATTAAGAGAGCTGGAGATACAAGGTGGAGTTCGCATTATGTCACTGTTTTGAATTTTATTCGCATGTTTTCATTTATTGTACATGTTCTTGAAATTATTACACCCGATAGAGCTGATGTAATAATATCTTCATTTGATATTGTGGTCACTATTTCAAATGAAGATATTATTACGTGTTTTTAGAATATGCGACTGCGAAAAGTTGTTCTGTAATATGCAAGTTCTTTTGGAAATCTCAATATTACAAGTTTTCATATTTATGTAATGTCTAATATCACTATATGTTGTTCTTCTAAAAAAGTTTTTTTTTAATAATTTTTTTCATTTATATTAATTTTTATTAGTGCCCGGGTTTGACAAAAATCATGGGTCCGCCACTGGTTGAATGGTTGGTTATTTGACTTTACTGAAGGGGGTCAACGTCTAATGAATTTGATTGTAGACAAAGTAGTACAGATTCAATTGAATCATGTGCGATCATTTTTTGTAGTTGAGTCGTTGATATGATATCTGAAGTTAGAGGACGTACTCCATTGATCTTACAATGTGTATTGTTGTAAGTGAAAGACATTTCTAGAGTGACATAATCCGTTGTAATGGGCCCTATAGTGGAGAACCATTGAAAACCTAGAATGACATTCGCGCCATGTAAATCAGTAATAAACAAATTCAGGATAAAATAAATTTCCTGAATGATTACTTTAACGTATGGACATTTCTCTTGACAATACATTGTGTTCTCATTGCCTACATGTATTTTAAAAGGCATGATAGCCGTAATTAGTAATTTGAGGAAATGTGCATCACGCTTGGTTATAAAATTATGGGTAGAATTGTTATCTAGAAATATATGTACTGCCGAATGTCCGATTTTACCTTGCACAAGTAACGAATTAGTTGGAAATGTGCTCATTATTGCATTGGCGCTTATTTCCGAGTTGCCCATTATTGTGATTCGATAGACTCGTCAGGCATTGGACAATCCACTTCGTTGTCCTGTTCCCCTTCAAGATAGTATAAAGATGAACGGTTTTTACACTTATGACCAGGGAAATAACGTTCCTCACATGTAAAACATTGGTCGTTTTCACGTCTAGCTTGGACTTCGGCAAGGGATAAACGTTTAACGACCATTCTATCTTGGCGAACATTGGGGATACCAGAACCAGAGAGATATTTTTTTAGCCATGTTTTAGGTGATTTAAAATCCTCAACAAACTGATCCTCAAATAGGCGCTCCATCTTAAACGTATGATATATGTTTCCCGGCGGTTGAGCAATAATTGCTCGGCAGATATTGGGTTTAAGACCCGCAATAAAGTTACGACGTAATGTATCTTACAAAAAACCATGATTTTGACAGGATAATGCTTCAAATTTGTATTGATAGCCGAAACATAAGTAGTTTGAGTGAGTTTTATGAATTTACCTAACAGGTCTTCATAGTCTGAGGGACCAAAATGATCCTTATTGACATCTTTGAAAGTATGTCAATCAACACATAATGCATCGCATAAAAGTCCTTGGAACCTTGTAGACGCTGACATGTTCAAGTATAAAGAAGCAATAAAAACATAATCGACGGGGTTGATGTTATTATACCTGAAATACATCTCCGTCTTGTAGATCCAATCCGTAGGATCCCCAGTGGTGACACGAGAACACATAACTTTGGCTGCTGGGCATCCAAACTAATTGGAATGTTGAAAAGATGAGGAAAAATCTGGGGTGGGAGCAAATCTTCACCTTGAAGGGACAACAAAGGTATATATGAATTTAAAACTGGAAGAGGTTGTATATATGAATTAATAGTTTAGGTAGGTGATATGAAGGAGGCGGAAACTGGAAGTGGGTTTGGGTTTGGTGGTATGTGTGAATTTAGAACTAGAAGAGGGTGTATATATGAATTAATAGTTGAGATAGGTGTTATGTAGGGAGTGGAAACTAGAAGTTGGTTGGTGGTATGTATGAGGCTGAATATGGCAGTGCATAAGATGGTAGATTTTCAAGTAGGCTAGGATGTGATAAATCAGATGAACTGGGTTCGATTATCGGTACGCGAGAGCAAAAGGGGGGCTTCCAGCATCCCGATCGAAGTGGAACAAGAAGGAGCCCTCCCTGACGAACTTGTTACTGATGATGTTTGCGTGCCACAAATGTTGGAAACAGGTTGCTTGGTAGAAACCGAAGCAGATTGGGTAGCAGCGGGAGCCAATGACGGCATAAACGATTGTAATTCGGTGCGAAGATCCTGAAATTCCTTATAAAATGATGAATGTGTTTCTTGAGCGCGTTCTTGTTGTTGATGAAGACGTTCTTGTTGCTATTGAAGTCGATCTTGTTGTTGTTGAGATTGAGATAAAGATTGTTGAATTTGCTGGAAATCATGAGTGAAACGAATCTGGGTGGTTTGCAATGATTCGCAAAGGGAAGAATGTTGCTCCATGTATGCGGCATGGCGCATATCCAGTTCTTAATGTGTAACGCGGAGCCAGGTGTTCTACGGGATTGGGTGGCGACATCTTCGTAAAGGGCGAGCTCGACGAGAGCACCATTGTTGGGTATCTGATGCATATATCAAGGAATGACCTTACTGGACTAAAGGAGTGAGACAGAACATCCATGAGATCTGAAGGACGAGCAAGCTCGACGGTTTTTGATTGATATTTGGCGATCGGCGAGAGTCATCGGCTGAAGGATTTTTGAGATCGGAGAGGTGCGCGACATCTTCTGGCGAGGGCGATGACGGCTTGGGGTGAGTTCGAGTAGAGATGCATGCGATAGGGAGGCGGAGATGAGGAGCAAGGCTCTACCCTAAATCGTGAAAATGAAATGATTGAGTGGAAGGGATGGAGAGTTATTTTTGGCTTTTTTGGGAACTACATAAAATCGTGGGAAGTATTAAATCATGGTTGGTCTTTGTTTTTGTTATGAAAGTTTTCGATTAAATATTTTAAGACATCAAACGGTATAAAATAAAAGTGTAATAAGAACAAGTAGATTAGTATATTATCTTGTAATATATATATATATATATATAGAGAGAGAGAGAGAGAGAGAGAGGGAGAGAGACGAGCAGCTCTGCACGGGTTTAGCCCGTGATCGCTGACTCTTAGCGGGTTGCACCCACCCATACGACATTATTTGCAATTTCCAATGCGCCCGCCATCTAAATTTTCTTTTCAATTTATTACTATTATTATTATTTTCGTTTTTTTTTAAGATTTTTATTACTATTTTCTCTCTCCTCCTCTCTCTTTATTTATCTCTCTTTCTTTCTACTTCAATGTCGTGGGCCCCACCACCCTCTCTCTCTCTCCTGCTCTTTCTATCTCTCTCCTAACACCGCTGTCTCCCCCTCTCCCTGCCGCTCTCTCTCTCCCTTCCTCTCTCTAGAGATATGAGGGCTATAAATATTATCCTCTCTCCCACTCTCCCTCTCTCTCATCACTCTTTCTTGCTATCTCTTCATTGGATGACTGGGATTAAAAATTTGGCATATATTCGATGACCCAGATTAATTCTAAAATTTCAAAAAACTTTTTTAATATAATAATACGAGTGACAGTGCACGGGGGGCCCCCCGTGCCCCGCGCATCAGTACCCCGCCCGCCCCCGACACGCACCCGATTATGTAATTGTCCAAACTATAAAAAACACAAAAACAACTTATTCATTCTATAAGCCCGGCCTGACACTACCCCCATTCTCATCCAACTTAATGAACAATTTATCAAACAACTTATGAGCATAAATTGGTTCTAACATTAATGAATATTTTATCAAACAACTCTCTGCATTCTCCAATCATCTCTTTCGACAACGACATTCAACAGAAACTCCGATGCTTATTAGGTTGGGATGTAAAAATGAAATAATATACATATAGACAATCATCTACAACTTGTTCAAAAATGAACATTTTGAACAAATCATTTGAACAATTCATGAGCCACGATGGAATACAGCAAAACATTTTTGTTAATGTTTATCCATTCAGCAAAAAATTCTCCCCAAATTCACATTTTTAGATGCAGATCATAAACAGTAAATGCTGGAGTGGAACTCAGGCAATCCTAAATAGATCTGGAGTAGGGCAGCATTTAACCAAAACTTCTTCTTCATTGCCCTAATGAAGCAAGATTTGGTGGATTTGTGCTTTCTGAGTTAATGTGAGGAGAAGTAGCAGCCAAATTTCTCCCAAAAACAGGTAACTGAATAAGAATGCCTTCATGTTTATGCATTAAAAGGTAGATAAAATTCCATGTAGTGACTAAGAATCTGCTTCTAAATAAGGTTGATACAAATTATGAGAATTTTATATATTTAATCAGTTTATAAAAATAATTAATTCAGATTTAATAAACTCTAAATGCTTCAGGCCAGCTGAGAGGTGTAAACACTGTTTGGAGGAAGAGCAGAGTAATTTTGAGCCAAAATAAATAAGGTGTAAACACTGTTTGGGGGAAGAGCAGAGTAACATTAACATTGAAGGAGGAAGAGCCTAACATGCCTGGAGTCGCGTTGGAGAAATCCCAAGAGTAAACTTCAGAGATGTTGTGTTGGAGTAGCGAAATCTGCAGAGGGGTCTGTGGCAAAATCAGACGAAAGAGTTATTAGTATTGTAGTGTTTGTGTTGGAGCAGGTCTATGAGGGAAGAACCTAACAAACCTGGAGTCGCCGTGGAGAAAGTCTAATAGAAGGCGTCGGCGTAGAAGGCGTCTCCATGGAGGGGCCTTCAGCGGCGGAGGGGCCTTCAGCGGCATTGGCAGCGGAGGGGCCGTCCGCGGCAGCGGAGGGGGCTTCAGCGGTAGGGGGAATCAACGGGAGGGAGCGGCAGGGGAGGGAGCTGCAGGGGAGGTAGCGGCAGCGATTTAGATGGGGATCGCGGGAGGCGGATTCAGCGGGAAAGCCTAGTAGAAGGCGTCGGCGTAGAAGGAGTCACCGTGGAGGGGCCTTCAGCGGCAATGGCAGCGGCAGCGGCAGCAGAGGTGCCTTCCGCGGCAGCGTAGGGGGCTTTAACGGGAGGGAGCGTCAGGGGAGGGAGCAGCAGGGGAGGGAGCGACATCGATTTAGGTTGGGATCGCGCGTGGGGGCTTCAGCGGGAGGGATTTTCAGCGGAAGATTGTTTGCGGCGCCAGAAATGTGCAGAAGAAGTAGGGTTGGGGGGTTTTAAGTAGGAGGCACGATGTTTTGATCGAACGACTGAGCTGGGATATTGTATTAAATGAACGGTTAATATTGAGTGGATGGTCATAATTCAGCTTCAATGGGCCCAAAAGTAGTTTTTTATATAATATAGATATATAGCATCTGGAAGAATACGAAGAAATATGCATGAAAGTTTGGTGTTATTTATTCATACATTTTGGATATATGTTTTTTGTAATTCTGATTAAAAAAAAATACATATAATTAAATTATAATATGATTTAAGTAAAATAATATTGTATTTGGCAAAAGAAATTAAAATCTGCATGCACTCATGGTGAAATTTTTCTAGATGGGGTCGCTGCAATTATTACACGTGGCACTTTTAAAAAGCAGATGTGACATCTACTTTTTGCGGAGATCATTTTTGCTCGCCTGGATATCATTTATGTTTTCGTGGATATAATTTTCTACTCGCCTGGATATCACTTATGCTCTCATGGTCTGCTAAGTCGGTTATCTGATATCTTGGCAAATGTAAGTGTTCGCCTTAATATTTTTCTTGATATCCTAGCGAACAAAAATGTGCGCTTGGATATCAGAATTGAAGTACTTCTGGTATCCCGACAAACATAAATGTTTGCTTGGATATCAGAAGTCTTCTGATATCCTGGCGAACAAAAGTGTTTGCTTGGATATCACTTCTAATATCTTGGTGAACAAAAGTTTTTGCTTGAATATCACTTCTGATATCCCGGCGAACAAAAGTGTTCGCTTAGATATCACTTTTGCGATATAATTTTTATAACCAAGTGAATAAAGTGAAGGAATTCGAAATATTTGCATGTTCGCAGATGATCGTCTTTTTTCACAAGTTATTGATCTACAAAGGCTTTACGAACGTTGTCAAGCAAAAAAATAACGAATATAATCTTCTCATTCGGAGCCGTCTCCACCATTAATGATCTGACGAAGTATTTACAGTTTAACAATGTCGAGAAGATGTAGGGAGTGGGGAAAGTAAACAAAACTTCGACCTATCAGCGACAAAAAAACACTTCTCCTCTCAAATTAAAGTCGGGCGAGAAAGAAAATTTTGCAAAAAATCGATATTTATATAAGTAGAAATGACACGTGTAATAATCGTGGTGGCCCGTATAGAAAAAATTCCCCTCATTTAGGCTCACGGCTAAATCTTATTAATTTAGCTAGGGAAAGCTTTATTTTTGTATGCTTTAGTTCCTCTAATGATGCAATATTGCAGCCAGCTATTGAAAAGTTAAAGCACAAATAAAAACTGTCCATTAGGGTCCGACCCGGGCCTGGTCAGGGCTATGTCAAAGCCCAATTTTTGGGCCCCGCAAGACCCCTCTTTCAAGTGGGCATGGGCCCGACTAAAATAAAGCCCGGGCCTAGGTGCCTGGGCACGGGCCTGGAGGCTTGGGCCCGGCCTGACATGGTGTTCAAAAAAAGAAGAAAACTAATCGAACGCCCGAAACCGAACAGAATGGTTTGGTTTTGTTTGATTTGATTTCTCTCACTGAAAAACTGAACTGCACCAACTAACAATAATCGTAAAAATATTACCAAGGATAAACGTTCAACAATTGTACACGTTGTTGGAAATCTTTCCGTTCGGTGGATATATTCTATCGAGACGACCCGTTAAAGTCGTACATGATTTTTGAGCCTATTCGAATTTCTATGAGTGTGCGTTAATTCAGTCACGTGAACGATCGAAACCTGTGATAGGTGAGCCAGATTGTCTCGTAAATCCAGTACGCGAATTCGGTCTCGCCCTTGACACGATTTTAGCATGTTCATGAATATAAATTTATGTAGTTTTTATTGGAGTTTTAAATTGAATTAATTTTATCAATTGAAATTTTAGTAACTCCTATTTTTGGGTTTCTCCTATTAATACTCAAATTTGAGATTCATGAACATTCCCTATTCATTTGGCATGAACAAGGGGGAAATCCCGAAAACTCCTATTTTTGGTAACTATAGGTTTCCTTAGGTTTTTATGTTCTCGGGTGAAGGAATTGCAGCCGGCGAGCAGCGATTACTTTCCTACATGCTTGCGAATCCGGCGACCTACATCTAGATCACCGGCGAACGGATCTTTCCCTCTCTCATGGTACTCGTTCCTTCTTGCATACATCGGATCCAAGGGAACCAATCCAGATATTGTTTTCCTATAAATTATAGATATTTTAATTTGATTAGAATGGATGAGGATGTTTTATATTATACAGATCTGTAGATTCTTCTTTATCCTACATGATCGAAGGATCATTATTCTTTCAGTGGATCAATATTCTTGCCACTGGTTGATCATAAAACCCTCGATTATGTAGAAAACTCATAGACGGAGATAAGAATTGACGATTTGATTTTTTAGTTTAAAGTCAAAGTTATGAGTTTTCACATAAAAGCAAATATCCACGTAAATTTCGTCCCGCTGAACGCTAGAATTGAATTTCTAATCTCCAATGTCAATTCCGTCTAAACGAACTATAAGTCCTTTTGATGATTCAAAATCAAATTATCTTTATAGATGTATAATTATATTGATATACTATTAATTTTCTAAACCTATTCCGTGAGTTTGCGTAATTATAAGAATTTTCTATATGAGTGTACATATCACAACGGATACAGGGGGCAGAACGCCCCCACCCCCAAGATATTAAAAAAAAAAAAAAAAACTTAGTGTAAATTTGCATTATTAGTACAGTTGTAAAAAGTCATGTGTCACATTCTCACCCCAAATAAATCAGCCACGTCAAATGCCCTGCTCCCGCCTCCACGCTAGGTGCCAAAATTCACGAGGAGTTCAACTTTTAGATCTCCCACTCCTTTAATTTTCCGCTTATCCTGCTCTTGTTTCTTCTAAAGCCTTCATCCAATGGAGGCGTGGAGTCCTAGAGTTTTCTTCTTGTGCAGTAAATCTAAGAGAGAGTGAAATATCAGCAATGTTTCCGTCGCCGGAGATTCACTCCATCCCATGACACTTGATATTGGACAAGGAGGATGTTCTGCTCTCGAAGATGCCATTGTTCTTTCTCGAAGATACCATTGTTCTTTCTCGAAACTGAAACACTGAGGAAGCAGAGACGAGTTTCTGTTGCGTGGGCTTTGATTTACTTTTAATATTAGGGGGCGACCGAAGCAATTCTCTTTTTCCTTTTTTTGGAAAGAGCCGAGTTTCCAACCTTGTCGTCGCCACTCTACCCCCATCACGGCCAAACACTACCATTCCTATCAGGTATGGGTCGTATGGCCGTATGTATTTCTTCTTCTTTTTTTCGTCATTTTTCATGTTTTCTATGGTATTTATTTCAATGTCATTTCTACGGTGGAATCATGTTTGCCATGATTTAGTCATTTCACTGTTCAGTTCTCCCTTTCTATGTTATTGCATTCACTACGATTTTTTTATCCATAAAAAAACAAGCAGTCACTCTACTTAAAAATGCAAAATTTTAATATAAATTATACAATGATTTAAATTTTAAGTTTAAAGTATCAAAATGCAAGGTTTTGTTGTCTAAGGCTCCGTTTGGGGGGACTTATTTTCACCGGTCAAGCGGTTACGACCGCATGAACCGGACCTTAATTAAGGTCCGGTTCATGCGGTCGTAACCGCTTGACCGGTGAAAATAAGTCCCCCCAAACGGAGCCTAAATTATTTGAGTTTCCTATTGTCAATATCATTAGGGGTCATTTTTTTTGCTTCTTTGATTCCCCTCCCCCCCAATCAAACTTCCTAGATCTGCCACTGCCCGTGAAATATTTTTGTGCATGTTATGAAATGGGTGGACCTAGGATTTCCGGTCGATCCGGGCACCAAGCAAAATATTCAATATTTTGATAATTTTTTTAACATAAATATTATCGCAAGGATAGATGATTAACAACAATACATTAGTAATTAACAACCATAACTTTCACTATAAGTGACTAACATAAATAATCAGTTACAAAAAGGTCAATAAGGTACTAATAATAAAAATATACACATAACATCACCAAACCACTTTCCGTGGGCCAATTTTTTGGAAGCGTGCGACGATTGCCTCATTGCTAATATCTTTCATAATATCCTTCTCGATATATGTGATTAAACAATCATTCATCCACTCATCTCTCATTCTATTCCTCAAATAAGTCTTTATTATCTTCATTGTCGAGAACATCCTCTCAACAGTAGCAGTTGCAATAGGTAGTAAACATACTAACTTCAGAAGTCGATAAATCAGTTGAAAATGATCATGTTTTTTTAGTTCCACAAATTTTTGAACAAGCTCACTAAGTCCTTTGATTTGTGAAAATTTGTTAGTTGATCGCATATCAAGAATGTGCATGTCAAGTTGACCATCAAGCAACTGCAAATCATACGGATAGAGCTCGGTAAGACGAATCAATTTTGGTTTATCAAATCTAACAAATTGATCTGCTGGATCAAGACACGAAATGCAAAGAAGTAGCGCAGTGTTTACTTTGCTAAAGCGATCATTCAACTCACTTAATATCCAATTGATTACTGTATTAAAATCTCAACACGATAATGATGAAAATTTGTGACATCTCTTGCATTTCTTCTTGATCTTCCAGCTTGAATGTAATTGCTATCCATATTAGGAACTTCAATAACATGTTTACCACAAAAAGAAATCACTTCACGTAAAAATGACTCTCATTCAAGTTCAATATATCTCAAATTGAATAACAATTGTTTCGACAATTGCACAAAATCTATTGCATTAATAATATCTTGATCTTTTTTCTGTAGTGCTTGTGACAATTCATTTGTTTTTGCTAAAATACCTTTCATTAAATGCAACCAACCCCTAAATTGTCTGTAGTGCTTCGTTATACTTCAATCAAATCCTAAATTCACTGAACCAATCTTTATTAACTCTCCGAGCTTTTTGTCCTATTAAAGTTTGTGAAAATTGAGCTAAATGTGGTTGACATGACCCATTTTGTAAGTAATATCTTATCACCGAATCTTGAACATTGACCTCATAACTTGATATCGGTTGCCACAAACTTGAATTTGTGGGTAAGTTCTCTAAGATAGGCTTCATTTGGCACAGTGTTTGTAGCCGTCGGCTGGAGGAGATGAGCAAATGTTCAAAACGGAGGGCGGAGGCCGCAGATCGAAATGGAGCGGTTTGCTCCATTTCTCAAGGCGCGGCGGGAGGAGACGCGGCAAACGCCGCCGCCAGACATTTGGTTACCCGACTTGCGGCGGCGTTTGCCGCAAACGCGGCCTCCAAACGTCGTGCCAAATGAAGCCTTAAACTCGATTCGAGGCCTCTTACACTCTAAGTTCTTTGCAACTGATTTTGGAAAAAACTTCTCCATCACAGCTCACAACAACAATTGAATCCATATTAAATGACATTCATAAGCAAATTAAAAAAGAAATAAGAAATCATAACAATTGAATCCCTATTTCTTCTACATGAAATGCAATCAAAACAACTAAACATAGAACCATCGATCACAAAAGATTTATAACCGAAAGTCCTGAAGAGTGAAGGCTGAAGTTGCTGGAGCTAACAATTAGAATTCAGGTAAACCCTAAACCTACACATCAAAAAAATAAGGAAATGAATCCAACTAATATGGGTAAGTGCAGAATTAACAATGCGCCATCCTTTTAAATTAAATAACAAGAATAGTATGAAGGAAGGATACCTCTCCTCAGGAATCAACTAGTGTGACTATGAAACATGTTTATCACGAAACCTTGAGGCAGTTATACACTTGCAAACATAAAGAAAATAAGGATCAATTTCCTATACTATTAAAAAAACCGACAAAAATATTGAGCTTTGAATATTGCCTATGAAATATTGACTATGAAATTTGTGTTCCCATCTCAAGAGGAATCCATTGAAATTTGTCAGTTTTAGGGCAACTGACAAATAAGGATGGGTTTGCTGAATTGTTGTGAGGAGTACAGGAATAAAAAATACTCTGCAGGAATCACCGAATCAGGAGAGGAATCAGGAATATAAAATATCTACCTCAGACTCTCAGTCTCAGAGCGGATTTGTGGCATGTGGTGGTGTGGCCTGTTATCTGCCGCCTGAGAGTCGTTGAAGCCAGAAGGCAGGCGAGGAAATTAGGACATGTCGCAGTAGTCGGCGTCGGTGATGGCGTCTTCTTTCCCATCGTCGTCGAAGTGGAGTCGGCGTCAGCGAGTCGCAGTCTTGCTCTCGTCGAGACAAGGAGCGGCAATGCATGAACTCGGGAGGAAATTAGGGCAGCGGCCTCTCTGCGCCGAGAGGAGCAGCTTTGCGAAACTTTTACCACGCAAAGACCTCTGTAGCATTTTGCAATTTTTTGGACCCGGGCACGTGCCCGGGTGTGCCCATACATGAGTCCGCCCATACCCACAGATTTCTTTTTGTAATTTCATCAGATGTAATATCCATTACATCTGATGATTAGAATGAGGGATCATAGGAGAATTGAGTTGCACTGCATGCATCTATTTCTTAATATTTTAAGAAAATGAGCTATAATATTATAATACTATTGCTTAATAATTTATTCAATTATTTACAATAATCACAATAGATTTATATGGCGTCACTAAATTTAAACTTGGGGAAAGTAGTTACGAAGCAAAGTAATTTATTTATTTATTTTATTTTATTGTATTAATTTATTTATATGTGATGTGCACCCATAGATTTATAGGCATTTTTTAGGTGCGTTTAGAGGAGGTTCCACTAAGGAGATGTGGAGTTAGTGGGGTTAAAGTCCAACCCATGATCATGAGAGTGGAGAAACCTGCCGCGCGCAACTCGTGCTCTATCAGCGTCAGACGCAGTCAAGACCGCGCCCTACTATTGGGGTGTTGTCAGTGGGGTGCGGGTAGCCCACACCCCCCATTGTGGGGGTACAGCCAAACCGCACCCCAAGGGGTGCGGCCAGTGTATGCCCCTGAATTTCCGAGAACTTATTTAAATAATTACTATGACATAATAATGGCGTGAGAGCGTTACGTTAGCGCGTAGTTAACGATGTCTGCCTTAGTGAAGAGTTTTCAGAGAAATATGAATTTAAATTAATTAATTTGATCGAATTCATCAAATTTTGTTGTCATAAATTGTGTAAAATTAAATTGTAGCTCGTAATCGGCTCGTCGAACTCTTATTTCGACATCGTTGTTGGTTTCAGAAGACCGGTATTTGCCTTCGGTGCGATTTTCGTGAAAAATCAGACTTAATCTTGTCCAAATCGAGAATTTAGGGCTAAAACTTTTATAAGTTAATATTAAATAAAAAATTTCTTAACTCTAGTATACAAAGACACTTTAGAGGATTAGGTTTTACCGATCCTTCACTTCCGTTTCCGCCGAACTAGAGCCGCGCGTGAGTGCGCAGGTTGCGATCGTCGTGGAGCTTCCGTCGGCCGATCGAGAGTGATCTAGTGTACGAATCTTTGTCAAAGCATAGATTCGAAAAGCTCTCGCCGAGATCTTCGTTTGTGCGTTGAGCATTTTCGATTTCGTAGGTTTTTGGCGTTGGGATGTTTGGTCCAATGCCTCGTTTTTCTTTCTAATCTTTCAGAAATTATTTGTAGGAGCGTTCTTTTGCCAGATATTGGATGTGGAGGGTTTAAGAGGCCGGGATTCGAAGAGTTTGTGGCAAGTGGTGGACTATTCCCTCTTGCCATGCTTTCTTTCAATCAGTGTATTTCTTCTTTATATTTTTTTAGTCAATAAATTTTTGGTATTGTTTCCCTTCTCTTTTTCTCTAAAAATTTCGGGTTATAGCAGAATTCGTCGATTAAAGGTAAGTAAATTCATCGAATGTATACGACGAATTCGTCAAGAGTTATCGAAATTCGTCGAGTATAATCATCGAACTCATTGAGTGCTTGCGATTCGTTTAGTGGCCAAGTGAATTCGTCGAATGTCTATACGACGAATTCGTCGAGTGATTTCGTGTAAATCGGTAAGTGATAGAGGAATTCGTCGAGTAATTTCGACGAATTCGCCGTATGAATAGTAGATTCGTCGAGTGTATTCGTGTAAATTCACCTAGTAGCTTAGCCAAAATCCAACGAGTAGTCAATGAGAATTTGTCGAGTGTATACGACAAATTCGTCGAGTGTATACGACGAATTCGTCGAGTGAATAGTGCAATTCGTCATGTCATTTCGACAAATTCGTCGAGTGAGCAGTGTTTTCGTTAAGTATTTAGAGAGATTCGTCAAGTATGAGTTAGAAAATTTGTTGAGACGATTTATTGTAAGGGTTGCACTCGGAAGTGTTCTAGGTTTTCCTGTAGTGTCGATATATCAAGATGGTGTACTCCCAGTTGGATGTTTTTGGACTGTTGGATGGGTTGGACCGGCACCACCACCACAGTGCCTGTTTTTTTCCTTGGAAGTGTAGATTGTTGGTTGTGTGGGCATATCCACCTCCACAGTGCTTTTGTTCCTTGGATGTTTTGGTCTGATGGTTTGTGTTAGAAAGATAGTCACCGCCTCAGTACCGTTTTATGACTGAGATAAATATTTCACTTCTTGAGCTAATCTGTCACTTATCTTTATTTTGGATATGTTAAAGTTTAATCTTGACTGCAGTTCGTGCAAGTCTTTCTCTGTTTGAATATTAATCTTTCTTTACTTATTTGTTGTTGTGTAAGGTCTCTTTTTTCCAAAACCCGCTCGGGTACCTGAAAACTCGAACCTCTCCCGTATCGCATGGTTGAGGTGGACCTTCGCCCAGCATCGCTGCCTTGCGGCGTCACCAACACTCGGGTTGACTAACACCGCTCAGCACCAACCCTGCCGGCTATACGATCATAAGTAAAATATGCCAAAAAGTAAGTACATAAAAGAAGGCATGTCCACAATCACAGCATCATATACATATATAATGAAAACAGAAAGTCCATAAGAGAAGTACAACTAGAGGGGCTTAAACCCGATACATATGCAAAGTAATGTACTATCTCTCTCTCTCTACAACATGCGGAAGCCTACAACAAAAGCTCTCAAAAAGCGGAAGTCTAACTATCTAATCATCAACCTGTGACGTCGTGGTAGTGCGCTGCATCTGCTGCTCAGGTCCTGCCCTCTCGTCCTGCTGCGCGCGGGACAACTCCGTCTCCTCGGACTCCTGCGGTCACACCGACCGTTAGTCATAAAGACTAAGCCATTTTGTCCTCGCCTCCCTCCACGACTCCTAGGCACCGAGCGGGAGGAAGAAGCGGAGGACAAACATGGGGTAAACAAGAAGGTGGTGACATGACACTACTCTAGCAGGTATAAGTAAAGCAGTAAAATCTAGCTAGCAGTATAGTGCTGGTATAAGGCAGTAAAGTAGAGCAATGAGGTAATCAGTAAATAGAAAGAAAATGCAGTGCAGTAAGTAAATCTAAACTACCATCACAGATTCGTACCTTAACTTATATGAATGCCCATACGACATATAAGTTAAGATGTCCAGGTAACCCATCATATAAAAGAGCCCATACTAATTTATATGATGGGGGTATGCTATGTGAATGTTATGTTATGCTATGGTTATGATGTTTTAATGAATTTATGCAATGTGACTCACCCACACGACTCTATGCGCACAGACCTTTATAATTCCCAATTTGTTTGAAAGGAAGCCAACCTTTCGGGTACCGATCGTCGTGGCTCACGGTGGTAGTGGATCGGGCACTCCACATCCTAGGCGGGTATAGTCACTGCCAAGCCTAGACCTCATGTATGCCTCAACGCTAAGAACACAACAACGGAGCTCCTGCGTACTCTTGCTGGAATCCACCAGACTTTAAGGTCGGGGTGGGTTATTAGGGATTGTCCTCCAGACCGCGGTACTCAAACTTACCGGCCCTCTAAACCTCACCCTCACCTGAGTCAACGTACTACCGTCGGTGACACGACTAGCCTAGTACCGAAGACTCGCCACTATTTGAATAAGTAACAGGTGTTAACAATGTCCACCCGAGCTTCCGGCTCAGGGACTATCACATAAGCTGACCCAACCCATCTCCTTCCCGGAGGAGATCCATACCAGTTTGCATCCCTACTTAGGCTACTCTTGCCTACAATTCAGTTAGTGATATAATTAGGGTGAGTCTTGGACTTCCCGCGGTGTACTCCATAAGGGGCCCCTAACGGTACTACAAATCAATGGGCTCAACCCCACAATCCTCTTCAAGACAATTAATTTAGTTGGTGATTAATGTTTGGTTCACCCTTCATCATTTCATATAGTTAAAGTGACTTGGCTCATCTCCCGTCCCACCCAATCGGGTTGGACGTACCTTCATTCCTTCTACATTAACTCTAGCACCACCCCACAAGTAACCCTAGGATTGACCCTCCTTGAATGATGGTGTGCTACAACCCATTTACTGATTGTATATACCTCCTAAACACTACTTAGGGGTCTGAATTGTCTAAAACTCAAAATTCTGTTTTTACTAAACGCAGACCACTAATTTGAACTATTCATCAACCCCATAAGGGAACCTTTTTAAATACTCATCACCAAGGTCTTTAATAATTATCCAAGGTTCCCACTGACCTTAATAGGGTATGTTCCAATTTCCATAATTTTCCATATTAAATTGGTATTTAATATAATTTAAAGTAGTTAAGGCCTTAAGGCAAATTACACATGAACTACCCTCAAAATGATTCTTCATGCTACATGAAAATTATCAGTAAGGTAATATTCTATAACATGGTGGTTCACTGAGTATCATGACCCTAGGATGTCATTTGGCCTACTATATCACCATAATTGTATAATTACCAAAATGCTACTATAATTAGGAAAAATAGTATTTCACTTCTGAAAATTCCACAAAAATTACCAAGTGTCCATATGGGGACCTAGAGTCCTCTGCCCAAATTATTGTGTCATTACCATGTGATTTGATATTTTAAAATGATTAAACATCCAAAGGTAGCAATTACCAATTTCTACATGAGGTACATGAATTATAAATCTACAAGCTTCCAAACTCTTGTCATGGGCATATATTAACATAAAACCATAGTTAACCAAGTATCATAATATTTCCCCATGATTTGATATTTTAAAATGATTTAATACTCAAGTCTTGTAATTTCCAATTTCTACATGAGGTACATGAACTATAAATCTACAAGCTTTCAAACAATTATCATGGGCATATATTAACCTAAAACTACAGTTAACCAAGTATCACATCATTGCCCCATGATTTGATATTTTAAAAAGATTAAATACTCAAGTGGTGTAAATTCCTATTTCTACATGAGGTATAAGAAATATAATTCTACAAGCCTCCAAATAATTATCATGGGCTTATAATAGCATTAAATGACAGATAACTAAGTTTCACAATTTATCCCCATGATTTGGCATTTATCAAAATTAAATTCCCTTAAGCTAGCAAGTACTTAGAATTTCCTACACAAGGAATAATACTTCAATAAATCATAACAAAATTACCATAGCCTATTTCACCCTATTTCAGCCATTGATAGTATGACAAAGTCATACAAGGTCATAAGACCATGCATTTCATTTTATTAAGGAAAGGGTGGCTATTCCATTTATTAGGAAGAAAAATACTTAAATACCTCCAAAAATTCTCATTTAATTAACTAAGTCATTTCATGCTCCTACAAACATATCTCCAAAGTTCTGAGCCAAGGCAAGAACATTTGCTCCCATGCCCTTCACAAGTCTCACTTTGCACCCTTAAGGGTTTACCCTTAGGGTTTTAGGTCACACCACCCTAATGGCTCCAAATGGACCATTAGGGTATGACACAAGCATTAGTATATCCATACCCACATATCCAACATGATGGGAGGAGGCTAACACACTCAACTCCTCAAAATGACCTAAACCCTAATTTGACCCTTAAAGGCCCTCATTAGGGTTTCCAATTTTCCATACCAAATCAACTCCAAATGGAGTGAAATTTTAGGTAGGCACTACTCATGTACCAAAGAGTATGCCACCAAAGTTTGGTGTCATTTGGACATAATATGCTCCAAAAATCAACTTAATTTAAATATTCTAATTACCATAAAAACCCTAGGTAAAAGTGTCCACCAAGGGCTGTGCCTTTGGCAGGGGGTGCCCCTAGGGTATACCAACCCATGGTTAAAAGCACAGCTCCAAAGATTGAAAGGTTTGACCTAGGTAATTTTTCTAATGGACTGACCTAGTTTAATAGAAGAGAACTGATTATTATAGGCAGAATAACTAATATAAGGAATTAAATAAATACAGAATAATTAGATCTGCACAGATCTTGAAGCACATCCGACGGTGGCGGCTCATCTTCTTCCTTCAGCCAACGGCTGGGATTCTCCCGTCCTGGGCCGACTTCCTCCCCCATTTCCCGTCCACCTAGTGGCCACCACGGCCGGCCACCACCGCCACGACCTTCGTGGTGGTCGGGGCTACAACTCCCGGCGACATGGCGGCCGGAGGGGGGGTTTTCCGGCGATCCTGGATGTCACAAATCGAGCCAAAAACCATGGATTTCTGAATGGATCCGGGCTCAATTGAGCCCGATCCTTCAGCATTATGAGATGGGAAGCTAGCATGAGGGGAGGGGAGGAGAAACGAACCGAGATTGGCGCGTGGCGGCGGCTCCGGCGGCGGTTCACCATGGAAGTACCTCTCTCCGGCGAGCTTGCCCAAATCCTCCATTCTCCACCTTTTCCTTAGCTCCAGGTGTCGTTCCCGACTGCTTTCCTCCTTCTGATGCTTATGGTGTGGCTGGAATGAAGTGGGGAGGACTCTATGGGCTGTTTTGAATTGGAGCCACCTCGGTTGTGCCCCTTGCTGCCACCCTCCTGCACCAGCTGGCCCCTTGCTTCCATCTGGGTCAAGACCAGACCCACAGCAATCAGGGCTGGCCCCTAGGTTGATTGGAGGTGGAGTGTAAAGGGGGGGGGGGGGATTATTTGCTTTTGTTTTTGTTTTACACTTTAAGCTTTTTAATCACCTTTTTGTCCCCCCTCTCATTTGGCTAATCAAACTCAATGTTAGGTTCAGTCCTAGGGTTGATGGGCATGTCTTAGGCCCATGAGTAATGGTTTGATGATGGGGGTTGAGTCCATTCAAAAATAGGCTTGGAATTCACCTTAAAGGGCAAGGTTGACCATGGTTGACTTTGGTCAACCAAGGTGAGTGGGTTGACACCACTTGGGGGTCATGGGTCCCTTAACATCACCCAACATAGGTTGGTCCATGGTGGGGCTCCAATTGGTTCAATTTAATCAAAGGGTGTAGATTTGACCAAAATTGGGTAAAGTTTGACTTTGGTCAATTGGGGTCAATTGGTCCCACCATGATAGGGCTTTTTGGTCCATTGAGTTCCTTGAGGTGTTTAGAGTGTGGTGGTAAGGTCAATTTGAACATTTGAGGGTCAATTGAACCATAATTGACTTAGTTTGGTTAATGTTGACCTATTGTTGACTTTGTTCAACATCATGCAATTGGGTCCCACCCAAGTGCAATTCTCAAGGTAATGGTCTTCCTTAGTGGTTAGGGTGGTATGAGGGAGGTCAATTTGGTGAATTGAGGGTCAATTGGCCTAAGGGAGTGGTATTGGGCTATGTTGATTTTGTGCCATTGGTGTGCACTTAGCACACTCCACTTGGCCCAAGGGCCCTAGTGGCCACTTTGCACACCACCCATGTCCTAACACCATCTAGGGGTCTAGAAGGATTGGGGATGTTACATGTTGTTTCGCAGATACCTTCTTTTCTGTTTGGTTGGTAACCCTTATTGAACTTACTTAGTTCTCCTCCTTCACTTTTTATTGAATTGTCTTTGTGTTGAGGTATTCTTTTCCTTTGAATGCCTCAGGTTTGGACCAGTAGCGGTTGATCAGAGCAAGACAGGATCTTGCAGCCTTTTTAGCTGCTTTTCTTTTCCCTCTTCTGAGAGGTAGTTGTTGAATTATTCTGACTTTGATCATTACTATGAGTTCGTGTCAGTTTGTTGACGCCCACAGTATGACCTTCTGTGGTGTTAGACTGTAATTTGTCATTTATGCTACTACTGTTAATTTGTTGTTAGTGCAAATGCTCTATGAGAAGAATTTTTGCTAGGTTGCATAGTAGATACTTTTATATATGTAAAGCTGCATATTTGCTCATACATTACATCTTTTCAAACCAATATCACTCTATTTTGAAACGCGTAAAAGATCCATTTATATATATACTAAATCTAGAGAGTGCATATCATTAGGTTGTTAGTTGGGTTCTCAGGTTCATGTAGGGCGATTTAAAGTAAAATATGTATTTTCCGCTGCGTATATCCATACTTTCCTATCCGTGGACTAGTTGATCCACTAAACCGAGGGACACAGTGCTTGAAAATTTCAACCTTAACTGTTGTTTTAAACATAAAAGTTTATGTCTTTCATAAAGAAAAGTGTGAAGATAGAACTGCCTGAGCGTCTACAATTGTCTCTTGCACGGCGTGACATCATGACGCATATTTTCTCTTACTCTGATGATATATTTTTATTTTGAGAAAATGCGGGTTGTGACAGCCAGGTCGCACCCCTTAGGGGTGCGGCCAAGCCGCACCCCCTATGCCGGGGTGCGACCAAGCCGCACCCCCTATGTCGGGGTGTGGCCAAGCTGCACCCCCCATACTCGGGTGTGGCCAATCCCCCCCTCGCCTCGCGGAGGAGACGGACGAAACCGCACCCCCTCGTCGGTTGCAGCCGGAGCCCATTTTCCACTTTGGGGGTGTGACTTCTCATCTCTCGAGTTCGTTGCACGCTCAGAGCACTCCCGTGTTCGTTGCGCGCTCAGACCGCTCCCGTGTTCATTGCGCGCTCAGAACACTTCCGTGCACGCTCAGAACATTTCCATGTTCCCAACACGCTCGCAGTTAACCTTTCTTAATTTCTCAGATCGCAGGTCTCATTCGTCGTCTTCATCATCTTCAACGAAGCTGCCCGACCTGCCCAAACTGTCCGAAGGTCGAGATGGTCATTTACAAAAAATGGCGATTCGTGTGCTCCGAATCGGCAAACGTGATTCACCCGTTAGGTGGTTACAGTAGTTACGACGACAGAACGGCCAAAGCTATAAAAGGAGCCTAGAGCCTTCATTTCAAGACACATTGCCTTCTACGCCTGAGAGAGCTTTGTTGAAAATTTCATCCGAGTTCTCCTTCGGCGCTTGAAGATCTCCTTCGAGGCTTCGAAGATCTCCTTCGAGGCTTCGAAGATCTCCTTCGAGTGCTTGAAGATTTCTTCCGCTTCAGAAGACAATCTTCCTAAGCAATTGGGAATCCTTCGGATCCAGAAAGGTGACTTAGTCATCTCACTTTTGTTCGCACTTTTGTCCTCAGAAGAAGAAGCGTTCAGCTTTCCGAGAGGTGGCCTGTCACCCTCGTAGTTCTCTCTACCTTTGTAATGAGCAGCGATCTGTCGCGCTCGATTCTAAATCTCAAACTGTAACACACCGGAAGATAGTGGAGTTTGGTCGGCAGAGCCCCGACCGCGTGGTTTTTCACACTTTCCGGGTTTTCCACGTTAAAAGTCCTCTTGTCATTTACTAACTTCTTTCATTGACTGTTTGGGCGCTCAGTTCGCTTTTAACCTAAGGTGGTTCAATTGGACCAGTCTACCAGAGCACCCGAGCGACCCGCAAGAATATGTTTGTAACAAACCTTATTTTAAGCGATTGATATACGCACACCCAAACTGGCTTTTCGTAGACCATATTTTAAGTTTTAAAAATAGAAATCAGAAACCCTACCTCTTCATAATCGCAACCCCCTTTCTTTTTCCCGATACCAGCGTCTCTTCACCCATTTCGCCAAGTTCGACGATGGCTTGCCCGCCTTCTCGCCTGAGCACACAATCTCGTCGGAGGGGCTTCATCAGCTGTCCATTCTGCCGCCAACACCGGAGGTATCTCGCCGGAGGGAGTTCCACGGATGCTATTGATGCACTAGGTCATTTTTTCCATCTCTATTTTTTATTTTTTTTAGATTTAGGGTTCATCTTCCCAACAAGGCATGAATGTGTAGTTGAAATTTAGAAATCTGAATGATAAATTTTTTTTTTGGGCTATGAATAACAACATGATGCACAAATATCAGTTTAGGGTCTACGTATATCAAAAGAATGTGAATAGCCAAATTGGATGTGGCATATCAATCACCTTATTTTATATGAAAAATAGTAGTATCATGGAATCTTATTAGCGTGTTACATTGACATATTTCAAATAATGTTATCTGCACCCCATGAATAAAATAATGAAACATCATCCACATAAATAAAAAGCCAAATAAAATAACAATACATCTATATATATATATCCATCATATCTTAATCTTACTACAAGTTTAACATACACATCTATAATATTTAAACTTAATACAAGTTTAACATCAAAATTATAAAATGACAAAAAAGTAACTTGCAAAGATCCCCGGGATCAACTCTAGTAGATCTCAATCAACATTCTTCATCACCTACATATCAATATTATAATTTGTAAACATCAGTCAAATACTAAGTAATAAAGAAGAAAATAGTAGATAAGTGCATGTTTACTTGTTGGTCTGAAATCATAGTAGGTGATCAACTCCATAAAATAATGATCATTCATTCCTTCTTACCTGTGTATTAAAATTGTAATTAGTAAAAAGCAGTAAAAATATATTATGCTAAAAGAAGTAAAAGAAAAATTCATATTTACCGGTTGTTTTGACCTCGTAGTTGACGTTGTGTCTTGACTGTTGGGGACTTCATGACAACTCTTCTTGGTATGTCCTCTCATACCACAGTTGGAACAACTGTACTTCATACCATGTCTATTCACTCCATATTTCTTCCCTTCTAGCTCATCTTCCTCCTTTCTTCTAGCATGCTTAGATGGTCTGCCGGACTTCTTTTTCCTATTACATCATGGAACAATTGGATTTAAATTTGCTAACGGCCACTCCTTAGGTGAATGTATTGGGTTCAACATGTGTTCATATGCCCTCATGAACATGTCTTTTCTATACCAATGTTCAACATAGTCTTCAACATTTTCCATCCGATAAAACATGCATGATATTTCGTGCACACAAGGAATACCCGTTAAATCCCATCTCCTACAACTACAACTTCTTGAACTCAAATCAACAGTCTATTTGTCTCCGGCCCATCCTTCAACTTCAAATTTATGGTGCCCATTCCACACTAAAATATAGTTGTGTGCATTTCTTTTGTAACTTTCTAAAGTACGTTGTATGGAATGACATATGTCTCCACTAAACTTCAATACTTTGTCTTCTTATGTGTGTAGTCTCTTCATCAATAACACCCTTATGGTCTCCAACATAGTTATTATAGGTTTATCCCTTGCGTTTAGAATGACTTTGTTAAAAGCCTCACATTTAGGCCAAGTTCTAAAATGGGACCTAGCCCAATGAGTTTCATTTCTTTCTTTAACCCATTCAGAAGTTTTTTTATCACTCAACTTCAACTTTTCCATCTCATTGTTGAAATCTATTTGTCTACTAGCAGATGCTGCCTTCCATAACAAGTATTTTAAATATATTATATGTTTTTGTTTGAAGTTGTTGTATATATGCCGCAAACAAAACCTATGCTCAGCATTTGGGAGTAGCTCATTAATTGCTTTACTCAACCCTTTCTGCTTATCTGAAATGAACAACCATGTATACGTGTTTTCGATACACAGATCTTATATAAGAAGACTAACAAACCATGTCCAGGTTTTCATATTTTCCTTCAAGACAATAGCATAAGCAATAAGATACATGTAATTATTACCATCAACGCCTACAACGCATTGTAAAATACCACCAGTAGATATTTTCAAATGAGTCTCATCCAAACCTATGATAGGTCTACATCCTGCCATGAAACCCTTTTTTAATGCACCCCAACATATATATAGCCTTTTAAAAATACATGTCTGTGAAGCCAAACCATGCTTACTTTTAACTTTGATAGTAGTACCAGGATTAGTTCTATAAATTTCCTCGAAGTAATCCCAAAATTTTTCATATTGCTCTATCTCTGTTCCACTAATTGCTTTATAGGCGTGCTTCTTTACTCTGTACATTTTCCATGAACTTAAAGATGTTTGGTTATCCTTCTGCATTACTTCTTGCATTGAACTGACGGGCCATTCTGGGTTGCTCCTAATATTATGCTCATACTTCTTTGCAAGAAACTTGGAGTTACAATGTTGAGAACTTGGAACTCTATAACATGTATGTTCTCCTTTGATCGTCTTCACTTGAAATATTTTTTCACACTTCGACATGAAAGAAGCATACATACTCCAACCACAATCACATGTTACTTTAATTTTGTCACTGCAATTTTTAGTGAACTTCAAAGGTTTTCCTTGCTTAGTAGCGTGCAACCTTACAACATCTCTAAAATCAGAAGCACTATTAAAACACAAGCCTACTTCAAATTCAAAATCAGAAATACTTGCATCTTCTTGATAAACCTTAATTTTTGAACATTTCCCTTGTTGTGACTGAGTTGAGGACTGGCTACCAAGCTCTCTTATATGTATTCCAACGTTTGTTTTCAAAGGCTCTTTTACTTCGGTTCTTTGACCAACCAATTGAATTTCTCTCTCGATGTCATCATCAAAAAATACATCACCCACTTCAAATTCACTATCAATTAAGTCATCACTAAACGATGAATTATGTTGGTCTGACCCATGTTCCATGTACGATGAATCAGTACTACTATCGACAACAACCCCTTGTTCAAAACAGTTTTCATCAATCAAAATATTTTGCCAATCAACATCTTTAGACAAAGACATTTCTTTAAAACCTCTAAAAAAAATATAAAACACATTTGTAAAACAATATAAATTTATGACATTCACTAACTTCATGTACACCCAAGAGATCCATTGATTTCATATAAAGAAATGCTTAAAAAATAAAAAAAAATTATACCTTCACTAAAATGGAGAAGATCAGGGAGGAATGCTTCAGCTAGGGGAAATCTGTAAAAACTCTGTAATGAAACCCTATGAAACAGCTCTGCACCGATGATGAAAGCCACGATCTGGGAAAGCCACGATGATGTGTTTTTTGAAACTCTATGAATAAAAGCAACGATCTGGGAATAATGAAACCCTATGAATAATGCTTCAGGTAGGGAAAATTATACCTGCACCTAAACCGACGATGATGTGCGCAGACGACGACGGGCTCTACGACTCACGACCTCTGGAAGAAACACCGACGACCACGAGCTTAGCCACCGACGATGATGTGCACAGAATCACAGAGATGGAATCCTAGTGCTCAGCCACCGACCACAAGATCTGCGATTCACAGGGCTTCGGAATAGTAGATGACGACGATGTGCGCAGAATCGCAGAGGGAGCCGAACCCTAGCGCTGAACCTGTAACCGGGAAGTGAAACAGCGATCGAGGAGAGCAAAAGGATATCCGTGAGAAGTATATAAGCATGGACGAAAATACTCCTCATCAAAACGCCTAAGGGTGCAAAGTGCCAAGATAATTCAATTAGGGGGTGTAAAGTGCCATATTAAATAATTGGGGGTGCAAAGTGCAAAAAAGAGGCATTTGGAGGGTGCAAAGTGCCAATTAGCCTATTTAAATCCATGCTCATCCCTCTTACAAAGGAGAAATATTTCGGACCGGTGCCCATTTCCAAATCCACGTCCGGGTTTAACGGTAGCGACACATGGCGCAATCCTATAAGCCTGGAAAATATGGCGCTATTTCAAAAAAAGATGAGAGTGTTCTGCGGGAGAACGCGAGCTTATTCGATTTCCGGCATCAAACCACTGCCCCTTCTTCTCTCGATAACCTCTGGCGAATTTGTGTTGAACCTTTTACCGCCATCCTGTGCAACATCATGCACAGGTAAGTTCAACAGCTGCCTGTTCGCTATTGGTTTAGGGTTTCACTAATGAGTAAAATGAGGAAGACGATGATTTCTTGTGAGAAATTTTTCGAACCCACCCAGGAGAACAAAATTGATATCCACCCAGGAGATCAATTTTGATCTCCACCCAGGAGATCAATTTTGGATCAATTTTGATCTCCAAGATATCAATTTTGGTCTCCAAGAGATCAATTTTGATCTCCACCCAGGAGATCAAAATTGATCTCCACGATCTCCTGTGGCTGTGAGGAGTCACGGGAACCATGTGCTCATTTATGTTTATGTTTATACGTTCTGTGTCATCTTCAATTACAGATTTTTCGTTTCACAATAATGATTTCCTGTGAGAAATATTTCAACATGTTGAAGATGATATTGTTAAAATTGTAATATTTTAGTGTATATTGTTGAAAGATGTTAATATTTCAGTGTATATTGTTGAAAGATAATAAATCTTGAAAGATGATAATATTTCAGATGTTAAATCTTGAAGATGATAATATTTCAGTGTATATTGTTGAAAGATGGATGCCTATATTTCAGATGTTAAATCTTGTAGTATATTTCAGTTGAAGATGGGAAAGATAGATGCCTATATTTCAGCTTATATTGTATATATAAATCTTGTAGCCTATATTGTTGAAGATGATAATGGTTCCTCTTTGTTTGACAGATATAGATGGAGAAAGATAGATGCATTTCTTAAGTTCTAAGTGTTATTTCTCCAATTTTAGTAGCCAAGTAGCAAATATTATTGATAGACTACTTGAAGAGGAGAAGCAACTGCGAAGGAATCAAATGTCCTGTCCATATTCACTGCTCCAAGGGTACCATCAATCCATAAAAAAATGGTCAACCTGTTCATGTCGTTAACTTGAACATCGAAGGAGAACATATTATCCTGCAATTGACGTTTCTTAAGTAATTCTAAAAGACTAGCGACATCACCACCATCTAGCTTAGATCTTCTTCCCTTGTCAATAAAATTATATGCATCAAGTTTGATGAAGCCCAGATTTTGAGATCCACCTACTTCATCAGCTAGGTAGGAGTAATGCATCAGATGTTCTTATGTCTGCTTCAGTCATTGACTTTAGAACACTACCATTCTCCTTACTTACACTTCGTTGTGACGGAGCAAGTGTCTTTCATTTTTCGTAGCAAGGTGATGATTATGTTCTTCCACAAATTTGTCAACGGTCAATTGTTTACCTCTTTTATTCGCATTAAATATAATAACAGCCGAACAATTTGTCCTAGTATCTAGCCGACGAAATTTAAATTCTGAATCTCGAACTTTTGACACTCTTTTTGATCCGCCCTTAGAGCGATAATATTCACGTAACTTTAAAATTCTAGTACCGGGCCAAAATAGTCTGTGCTCTTTACAAACACTAAATCCAATCCTAGTAACATACTGCCAGTACAATTAATAAGCTTCCTTTTCACTATCCACAGATGGAAAAACATCCTACAAACGTGATAGCATCAACATATTAAAAAATAATTGGAGAATCAATAACATTCATAAGCTTCCTCTCCCAAGAAATTACTTTTGATGTCACGGGAAATTTTTTCTGTGGGGAGATCAAAAATGATCTCCTAGGAGATCAAAAATGATTTCCCGGATATCAAAAATATCTCCCATGAGAGCAAAATTGATCTCCCATGAGAGCCAATAGTCTTCATGGATAAAAAAAAATAGGAAAAGTACTTATGCTAAAAACAGAGTGATGACTTAGCTAAATCGATTTACTTGTTGTATTTTCGCCATTTTCTTAAAAGAAGATGTCGAGTGAAGCCTCCAGGTAGAGTAAATTGCAGCACAGACAGTCAAAAAGAAGAACAGACTCACCAGTCGAAAAGAAGAACAGAGTCAGTCGAAAAGAAGAAGCGAAATGGGGGGGGGGGGGATTCTACGTGAAAGGGAAAAATAGAAGAACTGTATGATGTTGAAGTATACGAGCGGGAAGAGTATACGCGCGGGAAGAATAATAGCGCCATATTTTTCAGGCCGATAAGATTCGGCAACGTGTCCCTATAATGTTAAACCCGGATGTGGATTTGGAAACAGGCACGGTCCGACATTTTTGCATTACAAAGCCATGCTCCTCCAGCGACTGCTCCTCGCTGCTCTGTCTCTCGAGTCCAATAGCGCACATGTCTTCCGCCGCCTCCTCCAAGCGAGTGCTTCTCGCCGACGATGTTCCGTGGCGGGCATCTCCCTTGGGAAATAAGCCGGTTCCGAGGATCCACCAGAACCCGATACTTCGCCTTCCGCAAAACCCTACTTCCAGCTACGCTCTCAGTGTCATGAAGGTAGTTTTTGCTGCTAGTTTTGTCCCATAGTTTCTATTTTTATCTACTCTTGATTCGCATTCCCGGGTTCTTAGCATCCGAATCCTATTGGAGAGGGTTTGGCGGTGGAGGCGAGCCTGGAAGCGGCGGGCCCGGAGTGCATAGTCCCCGGCCAGGTTACCCCCGTGAGGATTCTTGGATTAAAGGTCGGTTGAATCCTTACTTTTTTTTTACTTCTGCTATGTATGGCATGGTTTCTTTTGATTTCGACTTATTAGAGTTTATAAGGTTAATATACGAATTAGAAAAAATGGTATTTGATTGAAATTTTAAATGATATGAAATGAAGTGAAAATGAGAGGGGAGATTTCTAACTTCCCTTCCTAGTTTATGTCATAATAAATTATTTTTCTTAGTAATACATATATACCATCAAGTAGCATCCACATCAAAACATTAACTACACCGACCACAAAACTAAGATCAATGTTAAAAACACACCGATTTTCTCTATTGACAGGCAAATTATATTAACACACTATAAAGTTTTATTTTCACACCATCGTGTTATTGCCACACCAAATATAAAATTCGTTATTCGCACACCAAAATGCATTTAACCCCTCCAACAATTCATATGCAGTGAAAAGAAACCAATACAAAGTCTGAAGATTGTTGTACTCAATGGAATCAAACCAAATTCTATTAAATGGTCCAAATATAGGCCTTGTGCCATTCGGTAGACGACGCATTTGAGTACAGATCTAAAGATTAGGGAGAACTTTTGCATAATTCTAATTAAATTATAACCACTGAAACCTCAATAAATTTCAGTATGTTCTATGTTTTAAACATGAGGTAGGAAAGAGCAAAGAAATGAACATGAGTATATCACCCAAAATTATTATGTATAAATTAAATCATCAAAATCATCTTAACCATATAATAATATCTAAAATCAAGACTCTAAACAAATTCTGATCAACATCACTTCCTATTTCGTTTAACTCTAAACCTAGGTTTGATTTGTCTGTCTTCTGCATTTTTGCTCCATCTGTAGCTATTAGACAACATTTCTGAGCTTCAGTATCAGATTTTGTTATCAGTCCATATTTCTTCTTCTAGGGGAAAATTTGAATTTAATTTCCCAGAAAGAAGAGCAAATTATAAAAATTCACACTTTTAAAATCTCGATTCAGCCATGCAGACATGAAGAACCGTTGATTAATAACACACGACAATGATATAAATCATTAATTTGAACTCTCTCGAATCATCAAGGAGAATTAAAACATCCCCCTCTTCAACAAGCTACGGAGACCTCTGCCTAAATCCTTGGCGAAGAATATGAACAGACGACCAAACTACCAATTTCATCTACAAACATTAAAAATGACTATCTGGCGCAGTTCGAGAACGAAGGAGGACAAAACATACCTACGGCGAGAGAGGCACGTTCCTCCGGTGGTTATTGCTGCCGTTTTCCTCCGACAACGGCGATTTCGTCCGAAGGCAGAGGAGATTCATCTGGCGTCCAACTTGCATCGCGAGAAAGAAATGAACGAGCGGGCATTTGTTTCGGTGTGCGCTTAAAGCTTTAAGTGTTAGGGTTTCTATGTTTTTAGAAAGTTTTTTGGTGTGTTTTTTAGAAAGTTTTTTGGTGTGTTAATAGCTGTATTAGGTGTGCTTTTAACATTGCTCAAAACTAACTACAAAAATAAAAGATTTCAAATAGAAGGTAACAAAAAACATAATAAAACTGAACAATGTAATAGGCTAATCAACGTCTCCAGAGTACTCCCATCTTTATACAAAATAATAACATCATCTCCAATCCACTTTTCAGATTTTCTTCTCTATATTAGAAATTCCCACAGAGTAGGTTAGTCAATTAACACGCCAAATCTCTTTCGCTTGATAGCCCAAATGCACGCCGGGAAAATAACAATATGCTCTTATTACTACTGGTTAGTATCATAAGTGAGTATGACATTCATGAATAGCGTAATCTAAATATGACTACATCATGTAGTATCAATTCATGAATATGAAACAAATGATAGTAAAGTAGATAGTTTTGGCATGCATAGAATATATGTGGAATAAATATCTGTCTCAATAACCAATAAATAGTCTGAGATCAAACCCATCAATTTCATTTCATTTAATTATATACTAAATGGTGTAAAACCGTTTCAACACAGTTCTAATATTTCCAACTGAAAGTCCAGGGGGTCTTCACCTAAATGAGGGTGAATAGGTGATGTCGGCTATTTTTTAATTTATCGCGGAATTATTAATCTATGCACAACAATCACACATCCATAGAAACATCACAACACAAACACACGGTGATTATAGTGGTTCCCCAAGACAATGTGTCTCTGGATACTCCAATGTCCCACTTCGCCTATCTAGCAGTGTGCTAGACTCGTCAATCTCCACCAAAACTCAGACCCGCAGATCCTACAACTCAGAGACCACGTCTCCTACCTCAGGTCCCAAGGACCCTACAACTCAGAAGCCCTGTCCGACTTCCTACCTCAGAGTTCAAGTCTCCTACCTCAGATCCCGCAAGGAGACAAAGTCTCCTACGCTCAGTTCACGCAGGGTCCTACAACTCAGATTCCGCTCGGGAATTCTACAGCTCAGATCTCAGAGAGATCCTACAATTTTAATAAGTTTTTACAAACTTTCTATAAACTCAAAATGATAAGCTTGAATGCTTTGGAGTCTTCTGTAAGTCTTGATGAAGAACGACTTCGACTAGAGTCTTCTTGCAGAGAACTTGGATGAAACAGTAAAACTATCTTCTGCACTTGATGAAGACTCTTCTTCTAGCTGAACGATCCTTGATCTGAATCAGCAACTTTGATCGGCCTTTCTTCTTGGAGAAGATTATTGATTTGCTTTCTGCTTGTCTTCTTCTCCCTTGGGCTTTTTAATAGAACAGTAAAATGTAAGCGACGGGCTTTTCTTTTAGATTTGTCGATTAGGCGATTAAAGTTTGCATCAGCGTCGCATCCCCTTTTATAAGACAAGAGTGTCTAACGGTCGATTCTAGTACTGACATTAAGTCAGAGATCTCTTTCCTTAGCACGTGTGATTCACTTGCTCAATCCGCGACGACATTAATGAAGAAAACGTCAAAGCAGCGCTCCAATTTGAATTCCGCCTTTTCTTTAATTCGATTTGATATCTAGTCGAATTTCATCTCATTTAGTCGAATATATTCTTCACAGTCTGCTTCTAGTCGAATTCAGTACGTCTGGTCGAAACCTTCTTATTCAGTCGAATTTACTCTTTATAGTTGTCTTCTAGTCGAGTCCCATTGCTCTGGTCGAATCCCACTGTTCTGGTCGAATTCTGTCTTCATAGCTTGCTTCTGGTCGAATCTGACCCATCTAGTCGAATCTGACCCATCTAGTCGAATTCCCCTTATTCAGTCGAATTATGCCTTCAAGGCTTGCTTCTGGTCAAATCAGACTCATCTGGTTGAATCGGCTTCTTATTCAGTCGAATTCTTACTCAGCGTAATTTTGTTGAAGACTTGTTTTCTCTATGCTTCTTTAGGTCGAATCGCCTTGACATGTCTGCATGATCGTGTAGATGTTCTAGTACCGGGCCAAAATAGTCTGTGCTCTTTACGAACACTAAATCCAATCCTAGTAGCATACTGACAGTACAATTAATAAGCTTCCTCTTCACTATCCACTTTTGGAAAAACATCCTACAAACATGATACCATTACCGTATTAAAAAATAATTGGAGAATCAATAACATTCATAAGCTTCCTCTCCCAAGAAATTACTTTTGATGTCAAAAATGATCTCCTGGATATTAAAAATGATCTCCTGGATATTAAAAATGATCTCCCATGAGAGCAAAAATTGATCTCCCATGAGAGCCAACAGTCTTCATGGATAAAAAAATAGGAAAAACACTTCTGCTAAAACAGAGTGATGATTTAGCTAAATCGATTTACTTGTTGTATTTTCGCCATTTTCTTAAAAGATGTCAAGTGAAGCCTCCAGGTAGAATAAATTGCAGCACAGACAGTCGAAAAGAAAAACATACTCACCAGTCGAAAAGAAGAACAAGGTCACAGTCGAAAAGAAGAAGCGAAATGGGGGGGGGGATTCTACGTGAAAGGGAAAACAGAAGAACTGTATGATGTTGAAGTATACGAGCGGGAAGAGCATACGCGCGGGAAGAATAATAACGTCATATTTTTCATGCCGATAGGATTGCGCCACGTGTCGTTGCCGTGTTAAACCCAGATGTGGATTTGGAAACGGGCACGGTCCGAATTTTTTTCGCTTACAAAGCCATGCTCCTCCAGCGACTGCTCCTCGCTGCTCTGTCTCCCGAGTCCAATAGCGCACATGTCTTCCGCCGCCGCCTCCAAGCGAGTGCTTCTCGCCGACGATGTTCCGTGGCGGGCATCTCCCTTGGGAAATAAGCCGGTTCCGAGGATCCACCAGAACCCGATACTTCGCCTTCCGCAAAACCCTACTTCCAGCTACGCTCTCAGTGTCATGAAGGTAGTTTTTGTCCCATAGTTTCTATTTTTATCTACTCTTGATTCGCATTCCCGGGTTCTTAGCATCCGAATCCTATTGGAGAGGGTTTGGCGGTGGAGGCGAGCCTGGAAGCGGCG
This sequence comes from Dactylorhiza incarnata, assembly GCA_033032865.1. Lineage (NCBI taxonomy): Eukaryota > Viridiplantae > Streptophyta > Magnoliopsida > Asparagales > Orchidaceae > Dactylorhiza > Dactylorhiza incarnata. The sequence continues at coordinate 2,539,334 of JAWHQI010000047.1, forward strand.
GGCCCGGAGTGCATAGTCCCCGGCCAGGTTACCCCCGTGAGGATTCTTGGATTAAAGGTCGGTTGAATCCTTACTTTTTTTTTACTTCTGCTATGTATGGCATGGTTTCTTTTGATTTCGATTTATTAGAGTTTATAAGGTTAATATACGAATTAGAAAAAAATGGTTTTTGATTGAAAGCTTAAATGATATGAAGTGAAGTGAAAAAGAGACCACAAAAGTTTTATTTTCACACCATAAAGTTTTCTCTATTGACAGCCAAATTATATTAACACACTATAAAATTTTATTTTCACACCATCATGTTATTGCCGCACCAAATATAAAATTCGTTATTCGCACACCAAAATGCATTTAACCCCTCCAACAATTCATATGCAGTGAAAAGAAACCAATACAAAGTCTGAAGATTGTTGTACTCAATGGAATCAAACCAAATTCTATTGAAAGGTCCAAATATAGGCCTTGTGCCATTCGGCAGACGACGCATTCGAGCACAGATCTAAAGATTAGGGAGAACTTTTGCATAATTCTAATTAAATTATAACCACGGAACCTCGATAAATTTCAGTATGTTCTATGTTTTAAACATGAGGTAGGAAAGAGCAAAGAAATGAACATGAGTATATCACCCAAAATTATTATGTATAAATTAAATCGTCAAAATCATCTTAACCATATAATAATATCTAAAATCAAGACTCTAAACAAATTCTGATCAACATCACTTCCTATTTCGTTTTCTAACTCTAAACCTAGGTTTGATTTGTCCGTCTTCTGCATTTTTGCTCCATCTGTAGCTATTAGACAACATTTCTGAGCTTCAGTATCAGATTTTGTTATCAGTCCATATTTCTTCTTCTAGGGGAAAATTTGAATTTAATTTCCCAGAAAGAAGAGCAAATTATAAAAATTCACACTTTTAAAATCTCGATTCAGCCAAGCAGACATGAAGAACCTTTGATTAATAACACACGGGAATGATATAATTCATTAATTTGAACTCTCTCGAATCATCAAAGAGAATTAAAACATCCCCCTCTTCAACAAGCTACGGAGACCTCTGCCTAAATCCTTGGCGAAGAATATGAATAGACGACCAAACTACCAATTTCATCTACAAACATTAAAAATGACTATCTGGTGCAGTTCGAGAACGAAGCAGAGGACAAAACATACCTACGGCGAGAGAGGCGGCGTTCCTCCGGTGTTTATTGCCGGTGTTTTCCTCCGGCAGCGGCGATTTCGTCCGGAGGCAGAGGCGATTCATCTGGCGTGCAACTTGCATCGCGAGAAAGAAATGAACGCGCGGGCATTTGTTTCGGTGTGCGCTTAAAGCTTTAAGTGTTAGGGTTTCTATGTTTTTAGAAAGTTTTTTGGTGTGTTTTTTAGAAAGTTTTTTGGTGTGTTAATAGCTGTATTAGGTGCGCTTTTAACATTGCTCAAAACTAACTACAAAAATAAAAGATTTCAAATAGAAGGTAACAAAAAACATAATAAAACTGAACAATGTAATAGTCTAATCAACGTCTCCAGAGTACTCCCATCTTATACAAAATAATAACATCATCTCCAATCCACTTTTCAGATTTTCTTCTCTATAATTGAAATTCCCACAGAGTAGGTTAGTCAATTAACACGCCAAATCTCTTTCCCTTGATAGCCCAAAATGCACTTCGGGAAAATAACAATATGCTCTTATTACTACTGGTTAGTATCATAAGTGAGTATGACATTCATGAATAACGTAATCTAAATATGACTACACCATGTAGTATCAATTCATGAATATGAAAGAAATGATAGTAAAGTAGATAGTTTTGGTATGCATAGAATATATGTGGAATAAATATCTGTCTCAACAACCAATAAATAGTCTGAGATCAAACACATCAATTTCATTTCATTTAATTAGATGACCAAATGGTGTAAAACCGTTTTAACACAGTTCTAATATTTCCAATTGAAAGTCCAGGGGGTCTTCACCTAGATGGGGGTGAACAGGTGATGTCGGCTATTTTTTAATTTATCGCGGTATTATTAATCTATGCACAACAATCACACATCCACAGAAAGATCACAACACAAACACACGGTGATTTATAGTGGTTCCCTAAGACAATGTGTCTCTGAGTACTCCAATGTCCCACTTCGCCTATCTAGCAGTGTGCTAGACTCGTCAATCTCCACCAAAACTCAGATCCGCAGATCCTACAACTCAGAGACCACGTCTCCTACCTCAGGTCCCAAGGACCCTACAACTCAGAAGCCCTGTCCGACTTCCTACCTCCTAAGTTATCAAAGGCGCAAGGCACACCGAGGCGCAAGGCGCACTGAGGCGCAAGGCCCACCGAGGTGCAAAGGGGTCCTGGAGCCTAGGCGCAAGGCGCAGGCGCGCGCCTGAGGCACGTGAGGCGCAAAAATGAATTGGGTGCCCAATTCACTGAAAATCAGTGAATTGGGCACCCAATTCACTGAAAATCAGCGAATTGGGCACCCAATTCACTGAAAATCAGCTAATTTGACCAATTCATTGATTTTCAATGAATTGGGTGCCCAATTTAGTGAAAAACAGCGAATTGGGCATCCAATTCGCTGATTTTCAGTGATTTGGGTGCCCAATTCGCTGATTTTCAGCGAATTGGATGCCCAATTCGCTGATTTTCAGGGAATTGAGCGCCAAATTCACTGAAAAACAGCGATTGGATGCCCAATTCGCTGATTTTCAGTGAATTTGGCACTCAATTCACTGAAAATCGGTGAATTGGATGCCCAAGTGCGCCTAGGTGTGCCTCGGCTGCGTCTGAGATCATGTTTTTGCCCCCTCCCAAAAAAACAGGTTGAAGAAAACAACTTGAAAAGCCCAGGCGCGCCTTTGGTGCGCCTGGGAGTTGGTAAGGCGCGCGCCTAGGCGCGCCTGAGGCACCTCGCCCACTTCTGCCTTGGACTTGGACTCTGAGAATACGTCAAAGCAGCGCTCCAATTTGAATTCCGCCTTTTCTTTAATTCGATTAGATATCTAGTCGAATTTCATCTCATTCAGTCGAATGTATTCTTGACATTCTGCTTCTTGTCGAATTCAGTACGTCTGGTCGAAACCTTCTTATTCAGTCGAATTTACTCTTTATAGCTGTCTTCTAGTCGAATCCCATTGCTCTGGTCGAATCCCACTGTTCTGGTCGAATTCTGTCTTCATAGCTTGCTTATGGTCGAATCTGACCCATCTAGTCGAATTCCCCTTATTCAGTCGAATTCTGCCTTCAAGGCTTGCTTCTGATCGAATCAGACTCATCTGGTCGAATCAACTTCTTATTCAGTCGAATTCTTACTTAGTGTAATTCTGTTGAAGACTTGTTTTCTCTATGCTTCTTTAGGTCGAATCGCCTTGACATGTCTGCACGATCGTGTAGATGTTCTATTCGAACATTATTCTCTTTACTTGTCATCTATGCGAATCGTCTTGATTCATCAGCACGATCGATCTTCTATTCAGTCGAATCTTCATAGGCGCTTTGTATTCTAAGTGTATTAGCCTGAATCGCCTTGTCAGTTCTGCTCGATCGGTCTATCATTAAGTCGAATTTAGATTTAGCATATTTTTCAATATAAGTCTTATATAAGAATGACTTAGATTCTTCTGGATAAACATATCTTCTGGTCGACTTTGTACTTAGACCTTTCTCCGTCTTCTTCCACACGAATCCTCTTGAACCTCATGCACATTCATTTAGTTGAATCGTACCTTAGAGTGAATTCATGCTTTTTAGTGAGGTCTACCCGATTCGGCTTCACTCTTCAGCACGATCGGCTAGACCATCTATGCGTTCGACTATATGCTCAGTCGAATTCCAACTTAGCTTGTTTCTGTTGATGTCTGCCCGATTCGGCTTGACTCTTCAACACGATCGGCTAGACCATCTAGGCGTTCGACTAGATGTTAAGTCGAATTTTGACTTAGCCGAATTCTGATTGTCTACCAGACTTCTTTTCGTTTGCTTAGCTTCCAGACTTTGTTTGTATATCTTTAGAGAGTAAGTATAAGTTCAACTTAGTCTAGATCTTAGATCGACATGGTGTCTTACCCAATGAGGGATTACATCAGCAAGACTGTCTAATGACACTAAGTCTAGCCCTATTTTGAACTTGTACTTTCATATACCTGAAATCATCTTAACAAGAAAGCATATGCATCAAATACATATGTGTTCATCTATATTGTGAGAGCTTCTTCAAATCAGGAACATCGTGGGTACTGTTCCAACACCAACCTAAACATACTATTACTCTTTGCATGTCCCATACGTAGTACAAATTCTTCCCTCGTATGTCTTACATGGTTTAACTATACATGTAAGTATATTATACGTCACCAAGGTTGTAAATATCGGATGTCATCGACATCTCAGATTGAGTTTTTAAATGTCGGATGTCGGAAGTCGGAGACATGTCGGTGATATTTTAAAATATCGGATTTTTCTATCTTATAAACAAGAAAATTATTTTTATGTATATTAAGTATAATTATATGTTCTAAAAGGAAAACAAATTAACATAACAAATAAACGAACAATGAGTCATTTGCATCCCATAATAAATTCGAAAACAAGTAAAATATTATAACAAATACGAATCAGTACAATGTAAAATATATTTAATATTATATCTAATTTTATTTTGTTAATACTAAGTTTTATAGCAAATAAATAAGATTTAAACCTAAATATTCTTGTTTGATTATAAGTCTTTCTATGCTTAATAAATTGATGTTAAAATCATATAAATAACAACTAATAAATGTGTTCAATTTTTTTCACTTTTTTTGTAATATGAAATAAGAAAAATATAGCATGAATTAATTATACACAATTGATTATAAGAATAACATATTATAAGGATAAAACAGTAAGTCTAATTGATTTAAACATACACGATTTAAACACACTTTAGAATGCTAACATAACGTAAAATAAAACAGCGGACGATATGTTCAAAAGTTATGTCGGCCGATATATCGGAAAAAGTCGGATATATCAGCCAATATTTTGCAAAATGATATAGTCGATTTTTTTAGAAAAAAAATATCGTTTTACTCTAAAAAACGACATGTCTACAGACACGTCGGACATATCAGAGGACATTTAAAACATTGTACGTCACTATCATATATGCACACACATTACATATCCTTCCAAAGCCAATCTTGTCTAGACATTAAGGCTAATTTAGAAATTAAGGCTCACATACGTATTGGAGTTTCACATATGTAATACCATTCCCACCAGCTAATTTAAAGTCTTAGATATGTATTAGACATTAAGGCTATGTTATTAAAGACGCAAGGCGCACCGAGGAACAAAACATATATAAGCACCAAATGGGTCTTTGAGCCTAGGCGCAAGGCGCAGGGGCGCGATGCCACACAAAACGAATAACTCCTGCCAGAACTGCGAAGTGAAGACTTTGTCCCGATCAGACACAATACTCTTGGGAAGTCCATGTAGGCGGAACACCTGATTGAAGAAGATACGAGTGACCTTGTCCGCGGTAAGGGGGCGGCTCTTCGCGATGAAGTGGGCCCCTTTGGAGAACCTATCTACCACCACGAATAGGATAAAACGTCCCCGTGAGGTGGTTAAACCCTCTAAGTCCATAGAGATATCCACCAATATCTGTGTTGGCACTGGAAGAGGCTGAAGAAGGCTCGCTGGAAGATGGTCCGCCTTACTTCACTGACATTCTTCACTGAAATCCTGCACGCTACGTTTGAGGCAGTGCCAAAAGAATTCCCCCCGAATGCGCTGAAGGGTCTCGTGGCCCCCTTCATGAGTCGTGCCATGAGTACCGATAAGAATGGTTGGAATCAGGATGGAAGTTGCTGGTAGGTAGAGTTTGTCCTTGTACACGATGAAATCATCTATGCCAACCCAATAAGAGGGGAGCCTCCCCTCCTGCATGCGGTGCAAGAGCTCTAGGAGAGCCGAGGAATCATGCACCCCCTGTCTGAGGCTAGTGAGGATAGTCGACCTGGGCTGGGAGAGAGCGAAGAGATTGACCCCTGTAGGTCGCGGCGCAAGAGAGCATAGACGGTGCGGTTCAAAGCACCCGCCTTGTAGTCGACCCGAAAATCATATCCCTGTAGCTTGCTGACCCATCACTGCTGTGGTGTCGTGCTGAGACGCTGTTCCAGGAGGTACTTCAGGCTGAAGTGATCGATACGAATCAAGAATGTCCGACCCCATAAGTACGGATGACAGTGCTGGACGACCTTACCAAGCCAGTAAAATCTTGCTCGTAAATTGGAAGTTTTTGGTAATGAATGGCTGTCTTCCGACTAAAATAGGCAATGGGGTGCCCCCTGCTGAAGGATGGATCCACACCGTTGGCCCGAGGCATCACACTCCACCTGAAATGCCTGGATGAAATCCGACAAATGAAGCACCGATGCGGTCACCAATGTCTGCTAAAGGACCCGGAAGGCGGCCGTGGCGGTGTCATCCCAAGAGAATGCGTGCCGCTTCAATAAGGAGAGTAAGGGCGCCGCAATCATGTTGTACTCCTGAATGAAGCGTCGGTAGTAGCCCGTGAGACCCAGAAAGCCGCGAAACTTGCGAAGGAATTGGGGAACCATTTCACCCCTTGGACTTTGGTGGGGTCGGTGGACACTTCGGTGCTGTCGACGATATGTCCCAAGTAGGCGACCCTGTCTGTCGCAAAAGAACATTTGACCCACTTCAAGAACAACTTATGACCGCGAATGAGTTGAAAGACAATGTGTAAGGCGAGGTGTGATGCCCAAGTTTTGCTATACACACGAATGTCATAAAAAATCGCAAGGACACAATGATGCAGGAGGTCCTGAAATATCTCATTCATGAGGGCTTGGAAGGTTGACGCGTTGGTGTATGACTGATATCGAGTCGAGTTCGAGCTATTTGGGCTTGGCTCGAAATCGAAGTTTTCGAGTCGAACTCGGCTCGAAATCGAAGTTTTCGAGTCGAACTCGGCTCGAAATCAAAATCAATTTTGAGTCGAGTCGGCTCGACTCAAAATGGCTCGATTCCGAGCCGGCTCGAAATCGAGTCGAGTCAGCTCACATAGAATCAAATCGAGTCAGCATCACGAGGAACTTAAAGTGGCCGTAGTGGGTGCAAAAACGGTCTTTTCCACATCGGCGGGGACTTGCAGACTTGGTGGTACCCCGAGCATAAGTCGAGCTTGGAGACGTAGCTGGCACCATGCAATTCGTCTAGTAATTCCTCCACAACTGGGATGAGGAATTTGTCAACGCGCTGTAGTCCACATAGAATCTCCACGCGTTGTCCTTATGGACCAAGAGAACCGGGGACGAGAATGGGGAGATACTGTAACAGATGAGACCATGTTGTAGCATGGCGGTACACTGTCTTTCAATCTTATCCTTTTGCTGGAACGGATAGCGGTAGGGGTGGACCACCCACATGGTCCGTGTTCGGCAGATGTGGTGATCATGTTGTCGAGATGGAGGAAGGCCCTTGGGCGCAGCCATGGTGTCACTGACCTCTTGCAAAAGAGAGTCGAGGTCGGTGTGCACTGTGTCGTCTGTCTGTACGAAGAATGATCGCCACGAAGTGGCGGCGGAGCAACCCTTCCATTCCATTGGAGCCACGACACCAAGTCATTGTGAGGCAGTCAAAATCCCAAAGCAACGGTCCCAAGGTGTACAACCACCGAAGCCCAAAGACGGCCTCAAAACCCCGAAGGGCGATCACCAAGAAATCCACGTGCGAATGGTGCTCCCCCACAACAATCGTAACAGCTTGGCAAACGCCCGAGCAGGCCATCGCACTGTCGTTGGCTACGATGACGATGAGGTGGCTCCGGGGAGTCACAGAGAGCTGGAGACGGCTGGCGGTGTGCTTGCTAATGAAGCTATGAGTACTGCTGAGTCCATAAGGGAGACCAACATCTGTCCGACCACCAAAATCCGCATCTGAATCGTCTCTCCCGCATGCGGTCCCCCAATAACATGCATAGAGAGAGCCGGTTCCCCCTGATCATCATCCTCCTCTTCCCCTTCGGAGGGGTCGTTGATGCATCATAAGGCGCATCCATTTAATCCCTTGAAATATCTTCATTTACATTTTTTGTGTGATTGTTCCTGTTTCATAATCGTCGTCATATTGCATGATTATCGTCATCGTGTGTTCGTCATTAATCAATGTATGTTAGTTCTAAAATCAGCTTATTGGACCGATCAGCCAATACGACCCTAAATAAATCGGTCCGTCAACGAAGAATGGATGGTTTGCAGGTAAATAAATATTTATGATAAATTGCATAAAATTATAAGTCCTAAATTAATTTTAGAATAAAACTTTGAAATTAATTACTTTTTGGAAGAGTAAAAGCCATAGTTACCTCTTAATTTCCCGAGTAAATGCATTTCAGTTTTTCCTCTAAATTACTTATGCCTCTTTATTTTCCAATAAATAATTTTCAGCTTCTCTATCGAACGCCCCCTGTTTTAATACATTTCTGTTTCCCCATGGAATCTATTAAAGCCCGCCTACCCGTTCCTGTGCATGACAGCCTGAAGGAAAATGAGAAGCAACCGACTTTCCTGATTCTCGACATTCCAGGAGCCTCCCGTCGAAATCAAGGTTGTCAGGATCAAGATCCTAGGTGAGATTGTTTTGCGGGTTGGATCGTAGGATCGTAAGATTCTACAACATTCATAAAGTAAGACTTATACGAAATTGAATTTAGTATCATCCAATTACACAAACAATAAAAAAATAAAATAAAACTAATCAATTGTTGAATAATCAAAATTCAAAAGAAACAAAAAACTTAACTAAAAAAATAGTATAGTTCTAACTATAAGTTCTAAATTAGTAAATATACAGTACTTATTATTATTATTATAAAACATCAAATAATAGTTTTTGTTCGATGTCCGGAAGGTCGATCATAAAACCATCAGTACAAATCCTTAACAGGTACTTCAACCATATTCTCATCATCAAGTATCATATTCTCATCATCAAGTATCACATTTTCCTCGTCATCACCACTGACATTCTCATCATCATCCCATTCACCTTCACTAATATACTCGATATCATCGAGGTCACTGTGCCTTATGGTGAGATCCTCGACTCCACCTAAAATAAAAGAATTCAATTAAATGGGAGCATGATACATAATATAGTTGAGAAATTTTGCATTATCAAATGATTTAATATCAAACTTACATTCTTCATTTACTTCCGTAGCAGATTCTTCAACATTCCTTTTAGCACTATCATCACTATAAGTTTCCCGTGTATCTTTATTTCGAAGAATCCCCAACCAGTTTCCCTTATGAGGAAGAATTGGATCTTCCCTCTCTGTGATCCATTAATCATCAGACTGATATCCTCAAAATTAAACAAATTTCCCTTCAATTACATATCTCTTCTATCTTGTCGTCCCTTCAACTTCATGCTGTACATCACAAAAACTAAATCATTCATTTTCTTTTGATGTAAGTGATTTCTTATTTTTGAATGCGCCTATTATGAAAGAAAAAAAAATACCTTAGTCGACCTGGATAGCTGGATGGTTGGATAAGCAGAACGATTCAATCTATGGAACCCTAGGAAAGATCAAATAATGGAAGATCAAATAATGGATGCCGGCTGGTATAGTAGTAGGTCGTCGACCTAAAGATCTGGAGAGGAGTGGAGTTCGTCGACGTCGGCGGTCAGAGGCTTGGAGCTCGACAGAGATGACGATAGGCGAGTCGGCTTCGGCAAAGACGCAGTCACGCTCACGTAGAGAGAGTGAGAGACGATGGAGAGGAAGTCAAAATAAAATGGGAATAGGGTTTCTTACATAAGACAGGCGCGCGGTCGGACTCGGAAAGCCGAAGCGGAAATAAAATAGGGTGGCAGACGCTTGATTTTATTTAATACCTGACTCAGATCGTTAGGATCGCATAGGGATCGTGATCCTAACGATCCTACGATCCGGATCGCGATCCTACATGGACACAGACTCATTTCAATCCCAAGTAAGATCCAAATCGAATTTTAAAATCGAGATTGTAGGATCGTGCGATTCAGATCGCGATCTTGATAATATTGGTCGAAATCCCGTCAGCTGTCGCCTGCCACCGACTCCTCACGAGCCTCTGTCGACGCCATCAAAGGAAAGGTAAACTTCCGACGACCCTTCTCCTTGCCGCCTCCATCGATGAGCTCTGCGCATTCCATTCATGATATTCCATCCTACTCTTCTCCCTTCCCGACGGCCGGGAGATTCCTCACAACCCACAACTATCCCGTTTCCTCTTCTCTCATAATCTTCCAACACCAAACTTCCCTCCACGACAGTCCCCATCTCTGCCTAAGCCGCCTAAACCCCAGATCCTTCCCAAAATACTAGCCCGCCGAGTTCTCTCCTACCAGACCAGTCACCCGTATCCACCCGAGCCCTAACAGCTCAATCCACAAAAACTTCCCCCACAGCTAGCCTTGCTCTATTCTGGAAATCGCTGAGGTATAATTTTGGCTCCCTCTCTATAACAGTATCATTATGCAATTTATTCTGGGTGATCACTTTCATTTACTTGCATACATCCACTTCCATTGATGTAATTTCTCAAATTTTCTAGTCTTGTTACCTAATATAACTCGAAGCATATTAAAAAAAAATTAAGTCTACATCAGTTTGGTATCAAGGAAACGTTGACTCACTTCTATCGCGAGTTAGACGATCCGATATATTTTGAGTTTTTTTAAAAATAAAAAAATGTTTTAAATTTTCTCTTTGTTCGTTTACATCTAAGCCTCTTTTCAAAATAAAAGAGCATTTTTCTTTAAGCTTTAGAGTTAAAAAACAAAACTTTATTTTAAGTCTTTAAAAAAACTTTGTAATTAAAATATTTTAAACAAATTTTCTATATTAAAAAATGGAGAATCGAGTAGAACACTTAGAAACGAGCGTCGATGACTTAAACCAACGCATGAAGAACCTCATGCAATTGGTTGAAACACTCACCACCAACATGGGTGATGTTCGACAAGTCATGAACGGGTTAATATCCTTCGTCAAAAATATTGAGGCCACTATTCATTTGGGCGAGAATCAAGCACCTCCACCAAACCCTATAGAAGAAGCAACCTTGCCAAAACATCCTGAGCCCCGACATCAACCACGTTGGGATGATGGCGTTAAGTTGGATGTAGGGGATTTCGAGGTCTGAGTAGAACCCGAAGGATGTTTAGATTGGTGTGAGCATATGAAATGATTCATGCCATGGAAACAGATGCCCATAAATTGTCAGGCAGAATATGCCACCTTTATGTTTAAAGAACCAACAATAGTCTGGTGGGTTCAGTTGGAGCTAGGGCTGATTTTGAGTCGAGTTCGAGCAATTTGAGTTCGGCTCGAAATCAAAATTTTCGTGTCAAACTCGGCGTGAAATCAAAATTATTTTGAGTTAAGCCGGCTCAACTCGAAATGGAGCCGGCGTGTAATGGAATCGAGTCGGCTCAAAATCGTGCAAATTAGATTGGTGTGAGCATATGGAATGATTCATGACATGGAAACAGATGCCCATAAATCGTCAGGTAGAATATGCCACCCTTAGCTTTAAAGGACCAATACTAGTATGGTGGGTTCAGTTGTAGTTAGGACTTATTTCGAGTCGAGTTCGAGCAATTTGAGCTATGCTCGAAATCGAACTTTTCGAGTTAACCTCGGCTCGAAATCAAAATTATTTTTTGTCGAGTTGGCTCGGCTCGAAATGACTCGATTCTTATTTGGCTCATAATGGAATCGAGTCGGCTCGAAATTGAGCAAATTTTTTCTTTATTCCGAGGCGACTCAAAATTAAATCTAGTTGGCTCAAAATTGAGCAAATGAAATCTTTTAATGCTTTAATCATTTAATTTAGGTTTAGACTTTAGTGTTTTTAATTTTAAAATAATAATACGTTAATAAGTACATAATATTTTAATCAATTCAAGTTGATTCGAATTATATTTCGAACAATTAATCGACTCGAAATGTGATTCGAGTCAAATTGAATCGACTCAAATTGAGTCGAATCAATTGTAACCGATTCCGATTCAACTCAATATCCGTGCGATGTTCGAGCGATTTTCGAGTTTCGAATAATATACTCAGCCCTAGTTGGAGCGCACACGATTCACCATAGGTCTAGCTCCTATCACTATCTGAGTGAAATTTAAAACCCAACTATGAAAGCGGTAAGTTCCCCTGGATTACCTTCAAAATCTTTATCGCAAATTCCATAACCTTCGACAGGATAAACTCGTGGTGGATAATTACACCAACGAGTTTCTTATTCTCTAGTCTAGGTTGGATATACGGGAGGAGGACGATATAACTCTGTCTCGCTACCTAAATGGGCTCCGTTATGCCATTCGAGAGCAATTAGAGCTTCATAATTGTAGAGACTTGGGGGAAATATCCAGTAGGGCCCATCGTGTCGAGTCATCACTACAAAAAAAGCTTCTGGCCCCAGGACTTATGATATGCTGCCTAATGTAATATCTCAGGGTGCTACACCTAAACCTTCCATGTTGAATCGTCCCTTAAGAGTCCACTAGTGCCCCTTCACCTCCGCCTGCCTTGTCTAAAGGAAAAGAGATTATTGGCTCCTGACCCAACCCTAGAGTTTTTTGGCGTTTTAAGTGTGGAGCTGTGCCACAAATCCTCGGAGCGTCCCCGTAGACAATTTGTAGCAGTTCTGGAGTCTGAAGAAGATCAGGAGCCTGAATATGAAGTCTTTCTCACTGACTCCGAACCTGATTCGGTAGTCGAAGACGAGGTAGAAGTTGAAGGAGAGCACACTGAGCATTTATTTTGTGTCCTCCAATATAGCCTACTCACCCCCAAAATTTCTATTGAGGACGAGTGGTTGAGGTATAACATTTTCCGTACTGCTACAATCATACATAGGCAATTCTGCTCCAAAATTATAGATAGCAGTAGCACGAAAAATTGTGTCTCAACGCATGGTAGAAAAATTAAAATTTAAGACAACCTCTAGGAAATCCGTATAGTTTGTCTTGGGTCACTAGTTCTATGACTATATGTTGGGAAAAATTCCTTTATGATTTGACATATCAGGTTATTAAAGTGATATATGATAAAACAAGTACCCACATATTGCTTACAAAGAATCAAGTCCTCAATGATTTGTTGAAGATGACAACATTGTGGAAATCCAAGCTCAACCACTCTTACAGAAAGAGTTTTAAGAATCCTTCTACAAATGATTCAGATAGTTTCTTTATAATTCATCTTACAAGAATTCAGTGGTTGTTGGACCTCCTTATCAAAAGGCTTTTGATCCTGAGAATCCCCTTATCAAAGGATTCGGTGGTTTTGAAACACCTTATTAAAAGTTTCCTTTGGTTTTTAGAATCTCCTTAACAAAAGATTCAGTTGTATTGGTTCTAAGAGTCTCTTTATCAAAAGACTCAACACTGATTAATGGATATCCTGCCAAGAAGCAGAAGAGTGGAGTATCCAAATATTTAGGGGAACTACTATACATTTCTGTGTCTTCTGGTTGCATAATTCTCTTTACTTAACTTGCACTGCTTTTGAATTAAAATATGTGGCATATATTGTGATTAGTTGTGTAAAATTTTAATAACTCTATTCACCCCCTCTAGAGTAATTCTTGACTGTGGTTTATCCACCTTTCTATGACTATACCTGTTATGCATCAGTGTTTAGTCGAGTTTTTCATAGGAGGTACCTACCAAGATTCTGTTTGGTGTCATGTCACCACTATAGAGGTTTGTCACATTCTATTAGGGTGGCCGTGGCAGTTTGATAGACGTGCGCTTCATGACGGTGCGAGGAATTCGTATACCTTTGAAAGAAGCGGGCGTAAAGTCATTCTTCTACCACAAAAGAATGGTCTGATACCTAAATCCTTAGAGCGTTCCTCACCAAGTAGTAGTTCATCTACTATCATTATGATTTTGTTTCCTTCATCTCTTTTTTCCTTACCGGGAGCTAATTCCAGGAAGAAATGAAGGAGAGTGAAGTCGTCTACATCTTAAGCCAGTTTAAAGTCCATTTTTGAATCGACCGAAATTCCAAGTAGAGTTCAACCCCTTATTATGAGTTCTCAAGTATTATGCCTGATGAGTTACCGGATCACCTGCCACCCATGCGCGATATACAACATTATATTGACCTTATGCCCAGTGTTAACCTCCCTAATTTACCACATTATCGTATGCGTCCTAAGAAACATAAGGAGCTCCACCGACAGGTCACCGATTTTAATTATGAAAGGTCATATTAGGGAGAGTAAGAGCCCTTACGCCGTTCATGCACTACTCGTTCCCAAGAAAGATGTGACTTGACGCATGTTTGTAGACAGTCGAGCCATAAATAAAATTACTATTAAAAATCGTTTCCCAATTCCCCGATTGGACGATATGCTAGATATGCTTAGTGGCTCCCAAAATTTCTCCAAGATAGGCCTTAAGACCGGCTACCATCAAATCCAGATCCGATCTGGTGATGAATGGAAAACCGCCTTCAAAACTAGAGAAGGATTTTACGAGTGGCTTGTGATGCCTTTTAGCCTCTTCAATGCTCCATGTACTTTTATGCGACTAATGCACCAAGTCCTCCGCCCTTTGATAGGAGTTTGTGTAGTCGTTTACTTCGATGACATTCTGATTTATAGCACTGACCCCGATTAACACTTAGATCACCTTCGGAAGGTTCTCCAAGTCCTTTTGGAAAATAAGCTCTATGTGAACCTTAAAAAATGCACATTCCTAACCATTAGTTTGACCTTCTTAGGGTACATCGTTTCGTCCGAAGGAATCAAGGTTAATCCAGAAAAGGTTCATGCTATCAGATCGTGACCTAGCCCTAAGACCATCACTTAGGCCTGGGGTTTTCACAGTTTATCATCCTTTTATCGTAGGTTCATTATGAATTTTAGTTCCCTTATCGTTCCTGTGACGGATTGTCTTAAGAAGGGTCATTTTATTTGGACTGAAGAAGCCGAACGAGCTTTCACTCTTGTGAAAGACAAACTAATTAGTGCTCCCGTACTAACGCTTCTAGATTTTGAGAAGATCTTTGAGGTAGACCGCGAAGCCTCGATTATTAGTATATGAGTAGTATTGAGTCAAGAGGGTCGCCCCATCACTTTTTTAGTGAGAAACTGAATGAGGCAAAAACTCGGTATTCACGTACGATCATGAGCTCTATGCCATCGTTCAAGCACTCTGACACCGACGACACTATTTGATTCAACATGAGTTCGTACTAAATACTAATCACGATGCACTTAGGCATTTGAGGTCACAAAGGGAAGTACGTAAGCATGACAAATGAGCTGCATTTCTTCTGGAATTTACTTTTCATCTAAAACACAAACCTAAAGACTCGAATAAGGTAGCTGACGCACTTAGTCGACGAGCACATATCTTGGTTACGCTAAAATCTCATATCCTCGATCTAAATTCTCAGAAGGAACTCTACCCTTCCGACCCATACTTCGGTGAGATTTGGCCCGCCTGTTAGTTTAGTGGAACCGACCCCACTACAAAATATATTTTGAGCGAAGAATTTTTATGTAGGGGTACCCGCCTCTGTATTTGCGAAGGACCACTTCAGGACACCTTACTTAATGAGCTACACTCAGGTTTAGGAGGTCATGTTGGGCTGGCCACATTTTTAGACCTCGCTAACACCCGATTCTATTGGCCCTAAATGAAGGAGTATGTCGCTAACTTAGTTAAGTCTTGTTCCACTCGTCAACTCTTTAAAGGTCACGCTCAAAACACCTGGTTGTACAATCCTTTGTCCATCCCCGATAGGCCATGGGAAGATGCATCTATGGATTTTGTTGTAGGCTTACCACGTACAAAAATGAGAGTACATTCGATTTTCGTCGTGGTTGATAGATTTTCGAAAATGACACATTTTATACCATGCGAGAAAACGTCTGATGCCACTAACATCGCTAATCTTTTCTTTCGTGAGGTTGTACTTTTACATGGGATCCCTCGCACTTTTACCTCTGATAGAGACACCCGATTTATGAGCTACTTTTGTAAAATATTATGGGGGTAAATTAAGAACTAAACTGGAGTTTAGTAACGTCTATCATCCCAGACGGATGAACAAACCGAGGTAGTAAACCAAAGCTTAGGCTATTTCCTTAGATGTTTAGTAGAGGAACACCCAAAGCAATGAGTTTTGGTCATTCCGCACGCATAATTCACATACAATAGATTCAAGAATCGCTCCACCACCAAATCTCCTTTCGAAGTCGTCTATGGTTACCCAATTCCTCTCTTACTTGATCGTCATTCTCTTTCTTCTTTTTGAAAGGTTATCTTTCGATGCTCTCTCTTACATTGGTCACTTAAAACATTACATAAATTTATTGCTAACAGTTTGTTAGCATCTTCTGAGAAATATAAAGCTATGGCTGATGAACATCACCGAGAATTATACTTCTCAGAAGGAGATTGGGTCCTTACTTTTTCAGGAAAGAGAGGTTTCCCGTGGGCACTTTCACAAACTGCGACAGCGGGGGTTTGGTCCTTTCCAGGTAAAGAAACGACTTGGTTCAAATGCATACCTCTTTGATTTACCAACTGAATTTAGTACCTCTCCTATTTTTAACGGTACCTATCTTGTCCCCTACTTTGGCGAGCCTCCACATGCTGCCCCTAGTCCACCCTCTTTCTTTCCCACTACCTCTCCACAACCAACTTTGCCCCCATCTACACCTACCACAGGAGATTGAGCAGCTATTGAATGTTCGTGAATTTCAGACGCGCACCGACACGTATCAACGCTACCTTGTATCTTGGAAAGACAAGAGTATTTCTGCCAGCTCATGGATTAGTCCAAAGGAGCTTCGACGCCTTCGGTCGATCTTTCTATTGTAGGTCTTTGTCATTCCTCGATGGGGCCGAATCCTTTCAACCTCGGGGGTATTGATGCATCCGAGGGCATATCCAATAAATCCCTTGAATTTTCTTCATTTACGTTTTTTTTGTGAGGCTATGATTAAAGATAGGGCGCAATGGCGACAAAGGATCCATATAGTCGACCCCACTATGGTGGGATAGAGGATCGAGTGTTGTACGTTTTTTTGTGATTGTCCGTGTTTCGTGTTCGTCGTCATATTGCATGATTATTATCGTCGTGTGTTCGTCATTTATTAATGTATGTTAGTTTTAAAATCGGCTTATTGACCCGACCAACAATAAGACCCTAAATAAATTGGTCCGTCGATGCAGAATTGATGGCTTGCAGGTAAATAAATATTTTTGATAAAAAGGGCAGCCCGGTGCAGAATGGCATCCCTGCGCAGTGAGGGTCCAGGGAAGGGTCCCACCACAAGGGTGAAATGTAGGCAAACCTTACCATGCATTTTTGCAATAGGCTGCTTCCAGGACTCGAACCTGTGATCTCAAGGTCACACGACAATACCTCAACCGGTATGCCAAGGTTCCCTTCAGAATAAAACTCTGAAATTATTTACTTTTGGGAGGAGTAAAAGCCCTAGTTACCTCTTAATTTCCTGAGTAAATGCATTTCAGTTTTTCCTCTAAATTACTTTTGCCTCTAGATTTCCAATAAATAATTTTCATTTTCTTTATCCAACACCCCCTGCTTTAATACATTTTTGTTTCCTCATAAAATCTATTAAAGCCCGCCTACTCGTTCCTGTGCATGACAGGAGCCTTCCGTCGAAATCCCATCTGCTGCCGCTTGCCACCAAATTCTCATGAGCCTCCGTCGACACCATCAAAGGGAAGGTAGGCTTCTGGCGACCCTTCTCCTTTCCGCCTCCATCGATGACCTTTGCGCTTGCCATTCACGATATTCTAGCCTGCTCTTCTTCGTTCCCGACGGCCAGGAGATTCCTCACAACCCACAGCTATCCGGTTTCCTCCTCCCTCGTAATCTTCCAGCGCCAAACTTTGCTCCACGACAGCCCCCCACCTCTGCCCGAGCCGCCTAAACCTCAGATCCTTCCCAAAACACTATCCCGTCGAGTTCTCTTCTACCACATGAGCCCCACCAGACTAGTTCACCACTGTCCACCCGAGCCCTACCAGCCCAATCCACAGAAACTTCCCCCACAACCAGCCTTGCTCTATTCTAGAAATTGCCGAGGTATAATTTTGGCTTCATCTCTATTAGAGTAATTTTATGCAATTTATTTTAGGTGATCACTTTCATTTACTTGCACGCATCCACTTCTGTTGACATAATTTCTCAAGTTCCTTGTTCGACTTGCAGCTATTCTCATGTGAAAACGCTTGCGGCATGCTATCCCGCTTAACCTCTTTCTAATTGTTTGAGTAAATCGAATTGGCTCTTGATTTACTATTGATGAGCCCACTCTCACGGGATCGTAGCGCAGATTGAATTTTTTAGTCTTGTTACCTAATTTAATCGGAAGCATATTTTTTTAAGTCTACATCAGTCGTCCACCTCAAGACAAAAGAAACGCCCGCACCGATGGGTGCGAGTGTAAGTGTCTTCGCAGTTGTAATAGAGGCCCTTGGCGCAACGATCGGCCATCTCTTGGGTCGACAGGCGGCGGATCGTGGCCGAGCGACCACCCTCCTTACCCTTACTGGGTGTACTGCTGAACTGGGCTGAGGGAGTAGTGAAACCCCGAGAAGAACCTTCGCCGCTACGTCGTCCGAGGTGTGTCCGACCCATCAAAATGCACCTCTCGTAGACACGTGCGAGGCTCATGGCAATAATGAGGTCGGTAGGCTTTTTGAACTCCACATCCAGATAAAGACACTCATGGAGGCCCACCATGAAGATGGGCACCTGATGTACCAGTGGAATGGAAGGTGTCCAGGAAAGCAGTACCTGGAACTACTCCAAGTAATCGTCAATGTAGCATGTCTGACGGAGGGAGATGAGGTCACTGATGGGGTTGCTGCGAAAGGAAGTAACATTGATCCACTCCTCCCATGAGGTGCGTCGGTTGGCAAAAAATTACTTGCACCGCGTGAGCCAAGTTAAGGGGTCTTCACGGCCATCGAAAAGGGGAAAGTCCATCTTCACATAGCGGGGAACGCCGCTGCCTATGGAACAGTGCGGAGTGAACTCTGGCGGTGTGTGTGTGGGTGGTGGTGGTGGTGGGGGGGGGGGTGCGAGTCGTGAAAGGAGCTAGAAGCGGTTCGTGGTGGCAGCGGGGCTGCATCAAAACGGTTGTTAATTGCTTCAAGGATGATGGTGTTGTGAGTTGCCATCCTTTTTTGAAAGGATTTCGAGAAATGCGACAAGGTTGGACCACCCTCATCTATAAGAGGCACTACTGGAAGGAGAGGGGGTTAGCGAGGGGTGAGCAGAAGCCCTGCGGCGTTGCGTGATGGCGGAAGAACCTGGGCGGACGTGTGGTCGGCGGAAGAACCTGGGTTGACTGATGTTCGGTCGATCGATTGCCCGGAGCTGGGAGTGACGACAATGGGAGTGGAATCGACTGATCAACAGGATCTGTGTTTGTTGGTGCGCAGGATGCGGGCACGGAAACTGTGGTAGGAAAGGTGCGGAAGCTGCTTTTGCTGGTGCGGAAGAGGTGAAATCTGCCTGGTCGTCGACAGCAAGGAGCGTCTTAAGGCCGACAGAGAGTGGTAGTTCTGATACCAAGTTAATACGGGTCCCCGTTTGAGATCTCGTGCACGGTCAAGATACGTAGAAATCCTGGAGGAGGTTGGAGTTCCCCTTCTTGAACCCACATGAACCTATCTCGACTATGGAAGGAGGCCGACGGAGAGGGAGGAGCCGGTGCTGAGAAGGTGCGGTGTTGGGGCAGCTTGTGGCGTGGAGCGGTTTAGGGCACTCGAGACCGAATAGGAGGAAGAGAGGAGAGATGGGAAAATTATTATAATATTTCATAAAAATCAAAACACCTATCCTCCACCATATATCCGGTGGATTCAAATACAACTGTATTTGTTCAAAATGCCCCATCATTAGGCTTAACAAAAAAATGAGGTCCAACATCAACCCTCTCTGCAAATAACAGATGCAACATGAAAAGATATAATTTGCGGGATTCATTCCTTGCGGGGTCATGCGTGGCGTTGATACCTGACGCCCTAACATGGATCCACAACAGAGACACGATGTGTATCTATAAAAATAATACATGGACAAATGATCATAATCCAAAGAGTGAAGTGATGGAGCCAAGGCGCATGAATTTTTTTGCCGAAAACTCGGATACATTGAAGGATTAAAAATTGCATGCTAAAAATGAAACCAAGAAATTCGAAGTACCCAGAGAAAATATGAAATCATACAAAAAATTCAAAAACAAAAAGGGACATGTGAAATCAAAAGCGAAGTTAAAATTCTAAAATAATAAATATTTATTTTACTTATAATTTGTTTTGAAAGGAAAAATGCAGGAAATCAAAAAGTTTTCATAAAAAATAATTTAACAAAACAAAAATCAATATGAAGGAAAGTAAAAACTTGGAGTAAATAAAATAAACCTTGGAAAATGATGATTGTGTCCCAGTAGCGACTACCATCAACGTTCATCGGAAAGGCAACATGAGCTGGGCACATGCAGTGGTCCGAACAAATCTACCGTCATAAAGGCTCGTAAGAATGTTAAAATTAAAAATGTTAGTAGAATAGGTCTACTCTAGTGGGCAAAAGGAATAAGTAGAATCAGAGCCATAAGGACCTTCTACTCGGGCACGGACAAGTGTACATAAGAATTCAAGCGTGAACTCGCGATAGCCTAACTCGTCTATAACAAAGTGGCTTACTGTAATTTTGATTGGCAGGTTGTTTATCCACTCAGAAGTCGACCACATGGTTCCACTATCTTTATGAGTGGAAATCTTGTTTCTTGGAAGAGTAAGAAACAAACCGTGGTTGCTAGATTTAGTGCAGAAGCAGAATATCGGGCTATGTCTTATACTGTTGCTGAGATTATGTGGACTAGACAAACCCTCAATAAAATAGGATATTTTATTCAAGATCCCACTCAACTATGGTGCGATAATCAAGTTGCGATACAAATCACTATTAAATCTATTTTTCATCAACGCACAAAACACATTGAGGTTTATTGCCACTTTGTTAGAGAGAAGTATGAAGAATGACTTGTCTCACTAAGTCATGCGAAGATTACAGACCAAGTTGTAGATATTCTTACTAAAGGAATTACTGGTCCTCGAACGAAATTTTTATGTAACAAGTTGGGTCTGGTTGATACCCATGACCCAACTTGAGCGGGAGTTTGATGTTAATATCGTATTCGTATTATGTATTTCCTGTATTTCGGACTCTATATATGCTAATCTTTATACCTCTTGTGAGGTATGAAATTCTCCTAAACCTAAGTAACAACAACAAACGCACAAAAAATTGGATTGAAAATGGGGTTTTTGATTGATATTTTCCTCATTTCCAATCATAGTTCAATTGAAGAGGCATGAACCGTCGAGGAAGATTGAGCTAGAGAGAGATAGAGACGGGGAGGACGATTGAGCTAGAGAAATGAATCTCTGACTGCCTTGGGATTCCTAAAGAATTCAAATCAGAGCCAGATGTCAGATGCTAGCCCCTTCCCTAGTAACCTTGACTCGTTATCCATACTGTCTTAGCGCAGGTTGAGGATACATGATTGGATACACAATAAAAACCATGGATACACAATAAAAACCATGGATACATGATTGGATACACAATAAAAACCATAGCAAAAACTTAGATATTTTATGGTCTTGATTTAGCGTGAACACAATTGATGCTGAGCTTTGCAGAATTTGATTCCTTGTGTGCATTCTGTGGCAAATTTATTATTGCAGACTATTGCAAGTTGGGTGCTTTGTCAAATACTTACCATAGTCTGCCGACCATGATTTTTAGCTGAGTTTTGGTGATGGAGATACAAGGACTGTGCTGAGTAGTTTGGGTTGTCCTTACTCATGCCAACTAGTATGCCGATTTGTGTTGAGTTCTTCTTTTATTGGAACACTAGAGTTAGACTGGCTGATCTATTCTAGTGAGATGGGCCATTTTGGTTCTTTCAACATTTGGTTGATCTAATACTTATCCTGATTTGGTTGACCTGACCCATGGTGGGAATGGTGCACACCTTCCTTTTATCGTACTTTTTTCTTCTTCTTTGGATGACAGCAGATTTTATGGACATCAATCTACTTCCATTAAGTGCCTGATCTATTTATTTACTCGAACTGAAATAAGAAATTTACTAGGAGCATTACTGGAATAAAAGTTAATTCAAGACTGTGGCGATCAAATGAAGCGAAACTTAGTGAAATATTTGATGATAGAAGAAATATTGCAAGCATGATTATAATTTTTAAATTCAGTAGGCTTATCTCTATGATGAACTCTTTATTCATTCTAGTGCGTTATTTGTATCCTTGAATTGATTATTGCCGGGTATATTTTATTGAATTAATTTCCAATTCTTCTATTAGCAGAAATTAGTTTTTAACTCACGTGGAAAGAGATGAATCCAAATCAGACCATCACGCGTATAAAGATCCTTTTTAAGATAATGGTTATAAGATTTCACCTGACAATTAATAAGATTCTATAAGATTAGAAAAATGATATTTTTGTGCTTCCTTGGCCCAATTTGAAGAAATTTCTGCAGGAAATCAAGAAACAAGGCATCTTGTAGTAATATATATAAACTATTGGTTTCAATATATATATGTGTGTGTGTGTATATATATTTATAATGTGTGTGTGCGTATTTGATTTAAGATGTTTCTAGCCTTTCTTTATTTACATCTCTAAATACTGCCAAATGTTATGCAACTGATTTGTCAAGACATTGGGAACTGAGTAATGATCCAAATCTGAAATTACAGTATGTCTTTCAAAAATTGACCTTGTAATATTTGGTGAAAGATTCCCGCTGAATAACAAGATATTGCAAGTATTTCTCCCTTCTTTCTGCCTATTCTTCTTAGAACATATTACATGTTTTGAAAAGTGCATATTCATTGTTGACCTACAGATTTGGCCTATTGATATTAACTTTAAGTTTATGGAGCCTATCACACGTGAGCTTCAATCTATGGGAAAGGTATGGT
The DNA here is from genome assembly GCA_033032865.1 of Dactylorhiza incarnata. Taxonomy (NCBI): domain Eukaryota; kingdom Viridiplantae; phylum Streptophyta; class Magnoliopsida; order Asparagales; family Orchidaceae; genus Dactylorhiza; species Dactylorhiza incarnata. The sequence goes on from JAWHQI010000047.1 coordinate 2,562,448, forward strand.
TGAAATTAGTTAATTTTGTTTCTCCAAACAATATGCTTTATTTTATTTTTTAGAAGCATTTTTTGCATGATTGCATCTATACTTTTATTGTTCAACCTAATATATGATTGGGCTGTTGAGTATAAAAAAGGTTCATATTTCAGCCTTTGCTACTTTGTTGGATCTTTTTGGCTTCCAGAATAGCATTGAGTGGGAGTTTGCTAAAATAGTTGGAATTACCGTGTCTTGGCTGCACAAACTTGGAGTCAATTATTTGATATTTTTGGGCGTTTTTATGCCTATATTTCACAAGAAATGTACTTTTTGGTGGATGGTATGTGAGTTTTTGATGCAGGACAGGCGCCACACCTGCCTGCCACCCTGACATCAGCACCAGGGGGCCACCTTGGGGTCCATCAAAGAGGCTTTCATCAGGTCCGCGTACCGTACACCCCAACCAACTCTCCGCCATGGAGTCATCACCATGCGACAGGTTGTTGAGGCACGAGATCGAACACCCGACCTCCTAGATAAGAGTCTTTCAGCAGAGCTCTCATCACCAACTGATCCACAGATCAGTTGGTGATGAGAGCTCTACTGCGCAGATCAGTTGGTGATGAGAGCTCTGCTGAAAGACTCTTATCTAGGAGGTCGGGTGTTCGATCCCGTGCCTCAACAACCTGCCGCATGGTGATGACTCCATGGCAAAGCTGGTTGGGATGTACGGTCCGCGGACCTGATGAAAGCCTCCTTGGTGGACTCCAAGGTGGGCCCCCTGGTGCTGATGCCAAGGTGGCAGACAGGTGTGACGCCTGTCCTTCATACACTTTTATGATGCAGGACAGACGTCACACCTGCCTGCCACCCAGGCATCAGCACCAGGGGGCCCACCTTGGAGTCCACCAAGGAGGCTTTCATCAGGTCCGCGGACCGTACACCCCAACCAACTCTCCGCCATGGAGTCATCACCATGCGGCAGGTTGTTGACGCATGAGATCGAACACCCGACCTCCTAGATAAGAGTCTTTCAGCAGAGCTCTCATCACCAACTGATCCGCGCTTTTATGATGCAGGACAGGCGTCACACCTGCCTGCCACCCTGGCACCAGCACCAGGGGGACCACCTTGGAGTCCACTAAGGAGGCTTTCATCAGGTCCGCAGACCGTACACCCCAACCAGCTCTCCGCTATGGAGTCATCACCATGCGGCAGGTTGTTGAGGCACGTGATCGAACACCCGACCTCCTAGATAAGAGTCTTTCAGCAGAGCTCTCAGTTGGTGATGAGAGCTCTGCTTAAAGACTCTTATCTAGGAAGTCGGGTGTTCGATCCCGTGCCTCAACAACCTGCCGCATGGTGATGACTCCATGGCGGAGAGCTGGTTGGGGTGTACGGTCCGCGGACCTGATGAAAGCCTCCTTGGTGGACTCCAAGGTGGGCCTCCTGGTGCTGATGCCAGGGTGCCAGGCAAGTGTGACGCCTGTCCTGCATCACCAAGAAGTGCGTGTTTGGGCAAAAGAAGATTAGTTTTCTGGGGCACACTATCTCACTTCAAGGGGTAGCCATGGATCAGGACTAGATTGACGCAGTTCTTCACTTGCCGGTACCACGCTCCTTCCCGACGTTCGCAGGTTCTTGGGCCTCATGGGCTATTACCGTCGGTTTATTCTCGAATATGGACGCATTTCCAAACCCTCACCGTGCTTCTAAAAAAATGGGCGACACCAAGTTCCAGTGGCCGGCCAACACCGCCGCTGCATTCACAACCCTCCAACGTGCCCTAGTGGCCAGTTGGCCATGCCCGATTTTACTATACCTTTTTACGATGAGATGAGACACCTTTGGGATGGAGGTTGGCGCGGTGATTATGGAGGATGGGCGCCCCATCGCCCGCTTTCTCTCCTACGATCATATCTTGTCCGTCCTACGAAATGAGCTCATGGCGCTTGTTTTACGGTGGAACATTGGCGGCAATATATCCCAGGCCGCCCATTCATCGTCCACACGGACCACCATGGCCTTCGCTACGTTCTTAGCCAGCGGATCGCCATTCCGGCTCAACAGGTGTAGGTAGCCAAATTGTTGGGCTACAACTTCAATTTCGAGTTCCGTTCGGACCGATCGAATAAGGTGGCGAACGCTGTCTCAATCCAACTGGGCTTGTCAGAGCTCATTTTCATCCCCTAGCTGATGTGGGATGATGGCCCTCGCCTCCAACAAAGATTCCAACAGGACCTCGTCGCCGACCCCGGGGAACGACCTCTGTTCACCCACATCAACGATCGCCTCCTTCAATGCGGCCTCCGGGTACTAACGACAATCTCCTCGTGCATCCCAATCATACTCACCGAGTTTCACTCCACTCCACCCCTATGGGGTGCCACGCCAGGGTGTTTCGTACTTACTGTCGGGTGGTAACATCATGTTATTGATCCGACATGTTTAGTTGGATCAAGGATTTTGTGGTCACGTGCTTACCTTGCCAAAAGGCGAAATATGAGGCCATCTTTCCCGGGGGTCTGCCACATGCGCTTCCCACACCGAAACTTGTATGTGAGATGGCATGGATTTTATTACCAGACTTCTGTGACACAGGATTTCAATTGTATTATTGTGGTTGTAAACCGCCTATCCAAATACTTGCACTTCTTGCTCTTACCGTCTTACACCACCTCTTTACAAATGCGACAGTCGCTGACTCCATTGAGTGTGTCGTCCGAAATCACGATTTCCCATGCTCCATCATCAAGAACTGTGATAGATTTTGTAGTTTTTATTTATCGAAGTCAAAAATCAAAAGCAAATTGTGAAAAACAAAGCTCAAAATTAAACATGAAAAACAACCATACATGAAGGAAGAAATACAACATTTTTTGGATTTTTCTTATTATATGAGAATCTTACAAATAAAACAAATATTTGTGTTTTTATTATCTGATACGCACAATACAAAAACCAACAAACAGATAAAAGATAAGACGAAAAACAGAATTCCTAATTCCAGTACGAATGAGTGAAAGCACATGAATTAGGAAGAGACATGATAAGAGATGATACATTATTTATGGAAATAGATCCAATAAATACATACGCACATAGTATAATCTCTAAGTCATTTTCAAGATACATGTATTGAAAGTCTTTTTAAAATTAGTTTCTTGAATAACAAAAGAATCAGTATGTTGTAAACATAATCCTCATGAAGCAAAATCATGAAAAGCACAAACAATAAAATTGAGGTAAATATGTTTGAAACAAAAAATGCAACAGTTTAATAAGACATCACAACAACTTCATACTAAGCGACGGATAGAAATGAGGGTATAAAAATCATAATTATTTTGGGAGCTGCCGTGGGCGGTAGTGTACAATTTTCAAAATCCCGCGCTTTGCCCGCCTGTTTGTCATGCGCCTTCCTTTTGGAGCAAGCGTGACCGCCTTACGGTAGGATACACATTTTTTGCCCACTCGATTTAACTCCGAATTTTTATCGCAGGGCAGTAGCACCTATACCACGTGACGATAGCATGCAAAATTCTTTTTCGTCGAGGTCGTCCCGAAACCTTCCAGAGAGCACGCAGGTTCATAAGGTAGTTTGTCCTTCACCACCGTCGGACAGTATCTACTACCGTCGACGGTAGTGTTTATTTTCTGACCACTAGATCTTTGTTTCGTTCGATTAATTCCTCATTCTCTATCACTTGTATCAACACATGTACCTGTACGTGCGCACATTGAAAAACTTGCAAATTGATATTAGCGATTTATCAGGATTTGTTATTCTCATCTAAAGAGAGCGTCGAACCATGTTCCAACACTACTGCTCTTAGACATTGCCCCCTGCCTTGATGCCCACCGAAGTCGCGATCGCTACCGCCAGAGGGTCCCCGACAGCCGACTCTTTCCCCGTGGGCCGCCCAACCCCACCGCTTCGGCTTACCAACCAGGAATATCCTGATTTGCACAATAAGAGGCTCTGTTTCAATTGCAAGCTACCCTATTCGCCGACGCCCGATTGCCCCATGAAGGTGTTGTGCGCCCTCATATAGATGACGATCCCGAGGCAACTAATACTAGCCGACTTTGAGGCCTTGCAAGTCAAAAGACGGGCTCATTGAATCGACTCGACCTTCCATGTATTCCATCGGTGGCATCTCCGACCCCAGACCATGTAGTTAGTGGGCTACTTCTGTGATAGCTGAGTGGTATCATGATCTACAATGGTGCGAGCCATACCTTTTTCTCAATACTGCTCTCCAAATGGCTTCATCTTCCGATCACCCCCGTGTCGGCATTTACAGTTTGCCTTGACAATGGTCACCGATGGAGGATGACATGTTTGTGCCCAAATCTCTCACTCACAGTTGGCCCATTTTGTGTCACTCCAACTTCTCTGTCTTCGAGTTGGAGGGCACTAGCCTTATTTTGGTGTGTCGTGGCTCTGCATATTCGGGGACATCAATGTGAATTGAAACAGGATAACCATGAAATTTGCTCAGGGCGGGCAACTGTGCCTTCTCCGCAGGGATGCATCACTATATGTTGTTAAAAGCGCGCTTCCGGCTCAAGACTCACCAGGCTCAGAGGTTTGAGCCTTCGTGCATTTTTTGCGCCTTTGGAGCATAAAAGGCCACCTGGGGGTGAGATTTCTATTGTAATTTTTTTCCAAAATGAAGAAAGATATAATGTAAGAAATAATTTTTGCATAATTTAGTGTTTGTCAAACGTAATCGAGCATTGCAATTTTGAAATTATGCAAGTGACCACATTGATTCTATTTTTTAAGAGATATAAATGATAGTAATGAATGATTAATGAGTAAAATAGATGAAAAATCTGATCAAGAAGATGAACTGGTGTTTGATGTTGATTATTTGAAAATGATGTGATTGCGCCTTGCTCCCGTCAGGCGCGCACCTGCTCCTTGAGCCTTGTGCCTAAGCTCCAAGATCCATTTGCGCCTTGGTACGCCTTGAGTCTTTAATAATTAAGGCTACACTCCTACGCATGTGCCATACCGACTACTCTCCATGCCATCCACAAGTTCTTTGAGGTCGAGTTCTTTTCCCTCCTATAGCAAACCACAACAGACCCAACACGGTGGCCGACAAATATCATATATCGGCCATCCAAGAGCTTCTGGATGAGTTAAAGGGGCAGCCTTCTTCTCGAAATTGTACCTCAGCCGACAAATATCATGTTTCGTACTTACTATCGGGTGGTGACATCCTTGTATTGATCGGGCATGTTTAGTTGGATCAAGGATTTCTTGGTCACGTGCTTGCCTTGCCAAAAGGCGAAATATGAGGCCACCTTTCCCGAGGGTCTGCTACATGTGCTACCCACACCGGAACTTATATGTGAGATGGTCATGGATTTTATTGCCCGACTTCTGTGACACGGGATTTCAATTGTATTCTTGTGTTTGTAGACCACCTATCCAAATACATGCACTTCTTGCTCTTACCGTCTTACGCTACCCCTTTACAAATGCGACAGTCACCGGCTCCATTGAGCGTGTCATCCGACATCATGATTTCCCATGCTCGAACGCGATAGATTTTTCTCAACAGTTTTTGACAGACTCTTTTCAAGCTCCAGAGCATGCAACTGCGGATGAGCACCGCCTACCACGCCTAGACCGACTACCAGTCAAAGGGCTTCAACCACTGTTTGGATACGTATTTGTGGTGTTTTATTAGTGAGCACCCACGTCAGTGGGCAAGGTGTCTCTGTTCGGTCAAATTTGTCGTACAACTCGACGCTCCACTTTTCGGCGGGCACCACCCCATTGCCAGTCTTATACGATGGCCCCTCCTTCCATTGCGGACCGCCTTCCGGGGGAGTGCCAAATTGCAACCCTCGCCAATGACCTCCTCATACGGGCTACCTACGCCATATCGAGAACAAGCACACGAACAATAACTTGCATTGCATGAAATTAAAGATACAAACTTGGGAGACGAGCTCCCGCCAAGCACCCGGAGGCTGGGTCCTCCAAGCACTCTTCTCTCCAAAGAGAGTCGAAGACACTAAGACTCCAAAAATATAAAGAACTCATTACCTAAGGCTCCCTATATAGATGGAACCCTCCCACTACGAGACAAAATACCTAAAGACACATAATTAATTGCGAATAATATAACCCATAACGGTTGTTGTGTCTCTGCTTGCTAAGCGTATGCATATCACCTCCAAGATCGGGTTGCCAATCTTACACAGTTGAAACACCACTTTCAAAGAGCACAACAAAAAATGACGACAACTACCAACAAGCAACGACGCGAGGTCCACATCATTGTCAACAATTTGGTCTTCGTTAAGCCACAACCCTATCACAATCGTCGGTAGCCAGCCACACTCACCAAAAACTCCGGCACGGTGGAGGCTCGGATCGGCAGCGTGGCCTACCGTCTTCAACTACTGGTGGGCAGTCGCATTCACTTTGTGTTGCATGTGTTTCAACATAATGGGTCATTGGTGAACACTCGGTGGAGGATGCAAGTATGCACTTACGGACACTCTTGTCCACCTGGAGGTTCTTTCTATGCCTCGGAATCCATTATGGACAGTCGCCCAATCTTCACCTCCGGGGTGTCCCGGGACAAAGTTCTGTGGCGCTGGCTACATCGTTTCCCCACCAACGCGTCGCGGCCTCGTGGTTTGATCGCGAGGAGTTTTGTCATTAGTTTTTGGACTTCTACCTTGAGGACAACGATGAATCTCCCAGAGGTGGTATTCGGAATGCGAGGTAACTGAACCACTCTCTGGGCCATGGAGGGTCTATGCCCGGTGGCCGGTCACGTCTAATGGCCATATCGGGCTTGACAGATTGATGAGAGTGCCATGCGTGCGTTTATTCTTTTGTCTTTGCCACGTATATTAAAATGTTTCAGACTTATTTGGGGTGTTGATGACTATTTTACCCTGAAGGCTTGTGTTGTGGGGTATAACTAGTATTGTGAAAGGTTGAAGTCTTCTCTTGGATGAAAGTCTTCGGCTGAGCTTTCCTACTTCCTCTTAGCCTTCTCTTTTCCTAACCCTATCTCTCTCTCTAACGTAGGTTGGTCCCTAGGGTGTAATAAAATTCCCTTGGTTCGTTAGAAAACAGAAAGCCACATGAATGCCAAATCTATACCCTATAATAGGCCAAAAGTTTGAATTTGAAAAATAAAATAAAAGTGAAGAACTAAGGGGAGCTCCTTCGTCATCATCATCACATCTGCTATTTTAACATCAAACTATTTTAAGCTCTTTCCACGCATGAGTTGACCGTGAAGCACAAGCTCTTTCCCGGCACACAGATTGCAGTAGCATTGGCATAGCATCACATGATCCTCGTGAACATAGAAGGTTTCAAGGATTGCGTTGATAGAATATCGAGTAGCAAGAAAAATAGGAAGAACACACTAGAGATTGCAGGAAGAAAAATGAACACAATTCGAGGGTTGGTTCCATATCCAACAGAAGGCCTACATTCTTTCAAAACACATGATGAATACGTTCTGCCAATACATAAGAAAGGCTTGGTAGGCACTTGAAGATTAACTAATTATTTAAAGGGCAATGTTATAAGCAGTCCTATAACTGCTAATCGCAGTCCATTGATATTCGCAGTCCAATAAATCTAAGTGTTTTTAGGACTGCGAATAGCCATCTTAGGACTGCTAATAACATCACCCTTAATTAATATATCAAATGAGCCCATTAATATTGCGGCGGTCCCCATTATGTCAAAATGACGGCTCCTAATTCTTCTTTTGCCACTGGAGACTTTGGCGGATCTAATTTTGCTCTTTCATTTTTTGCAGCTGATGGATTCGGCTTTGAACCTTATGAATGCGCCATTCGAAGAGCGGTAAGTCGACGAATAGCAGCTGCTGCAATCCTGAACATGTACTGCAGTTAGTTACAAGATAGAAGGGCCAAGCTTTGTACCATGCATATTTGCTGTCAGAGCTTCAAACTTCTGTATTATTTGCATATTGTTGCCATTTTTTAAGTCCTACTGTCCTATGCATTTTGTAACCTTAATTTTAGAAGCTCTTTCTGCACTTCCAAATTCCTTTCCGACAAGCTTGTTCATTACCCTCTCGCTCTCGCTCTCGCTCTCGCCCTCGCCCTCCCCCTCCCCCTCCCCCTCTCGCTCTCTCGCCCTCTCCCTCTCCCCCTCTCCCTCTCCCTCTCCCGCTCTCTCCGTCTCTCCCTCTCCCCCCTCTCCCCCTCTCTCTCTCTCTCCTGTTCATTACCCTTTCCCCCTCCCTCTCTCTCTCTCTCGTCAATCTTCAGAGCCAGCAGCCTTCAGACTAGCCCCTCGACCGGCTCTCACTGACATCAATTCTGTCTTTCTCCATTTAACCAATAATCTTTTGATTAAAAGTCTTCCAGGAACAAATTGAATCCAAACACTTAAAAGTGCAGCGAGTGCGGAAACTTACCCAGATAGAAAACCAGCATGCATTTGTCAAGACGTCCTTGATGGCTCATTTCATAACATCCATGCACAAAAATATCCTCTTAAAGGAGAGCTTCAGAGGTATATTTGTGCATGCATGTTCTGAAATGTATACTCTCTGTGGGTAATTTTGCTATATATGTTGTTTTTAGCAAACTCATTTTCACTGCTAGCAAACCATCATATTTGAAAATGACTATTTGAAAATTATTTTGTTATTAGCAAACCACCAATTTTTTTTTTAAAAATCTCAATCATATTATATGCTGCATTCAAGCATTCTCAAATAAGCATTATAGTAAATCTTTTTTGTTAACATTGCAAATAATTTATGTAAACAAAATTTTTAGAAGTGCTCCAAATCTTCTTTAAGTGCACCAAAATATCTTAAAGCGCCCAAAATTTTGTTGAAGTGCCACAATTTTTATTCTTAGTCTGCAAATACAAAAGAAAATTATTAGTAAGCAATGTGTTTTAAACAATACATTAAAATTTTTTGAAAATTATTAGTAAGCAATATTCTTGCATTTCATTCATTTTAATTAAGGATACATTCCCATGAAATTGTCATTTGTGTATGATATCGGCATATTGCCTCCATGGAGAGTAGAGTGGTGGTAGTGGGCTCCCTTCTTTCATGCGCAATTCCACGAAATGATTACCATTAATTATGCCGATGAAGATGACTTTCAGGTTTAGAGGAAGCGGTGAATCCAATGGTAAAAAAAGTTAAAACTTTGATTTCTTGAAATATGATTCACGCCAATATTGTAGAAAGTTGAAATCACTAACCATATATTGGGCAAGACCATCCACTTATCGAATGGTGCGGGTGAGCTCTTGATTGTTCATTAATTCCGTTCTTCTTGTGCTTCCATAAATTGCATCATACAAAATATCTCGTCTCCCCAACTCATTCATTAAATCGCTTCTAACTTGTTGCCAATTTTTGCCATGCCTAGTAATTCATAATCACACGAAATTCACAATGGCCATCCGCGGCGACATTGAACACATCAACCAAGTGATCCGAAATACAAGATGATAGTTGTCGGCGAATGCTATCATATAATCTATTGCTTCGCGTACTTTATTCCCTTGATGACTTTGACAATTGTCTTTGTGTAGTTATGTCTTCTTTCAAGATTGTGCTTTGTAGTTTTATTGTTATTTTTGAACCTTTGTACTCACTTTCGGTCTTCCTTTTAATTTTGTTGGCAAAAGTGGCTCTTTTGTTTGGGTTGATGCTGGATACATGATTTCACGCAATTTATTTCTAATCTCCTTTTGTTGATGCTCATTAATGTTTGCATACCTTATTATGATCCCATCCAACTCAATGGCTATATCTATGTCTCGTCTACTACGCAACAATGAAATGAATACAACACTGAAGTCAATAAAATCATATCGACGGAATATCAACATTACACTATGACAACTACTTAGGGTTGCAAAGGGTACCTTTCAGTCGATGGATTACCGATAGCCATCTCCATAGAGGAATCATCACCAAATGCAGTTTCAGTCAATGTTTCTGATATAACAGCTGATGTAACTGGTGAAGGAGGGGGAGCATCCATCGTTATACCTAGAGCAAGACAATAACAAATTGTTTGAGCAATCGATTCACAATCAGAGGATCGGTGTTCACAAAAGAAACACAAATGTTTTGTACTGAAAAATACTAAAAACTTGCATAACTCCATATTCTTAAAGACTACAATGAGTTGTTGGATCAAAATAAACACAAAAGAAACAACTTCTAACAATAACCTTGGGCTTGAATAGCAAAAACTAGTCAAGATCGGTAAAAAACGATGCTTATGACCCTAGATTAAAGCCAGAAAAATGAAAGATTTAAAGAGTTTTAATGTTACAGAAGATCAAAGGGCAAGATGCAGGAAAACAAGAGCTTGCAATTTGATTTTTATGTTGTAGGAAAACGAAAATAAAAAGGAAGAACTTTACTTTACCTTTAATTGCAATGAGGAGACGAAATGAGACCTTGCCGTGAAGGAAATGAGACCTTGAGTCCTCGCCGGGAAGGAGATGGAACCTTTGTGTGAAGGAAGTGAGAGCTGGAGTTCAGATCTAGGGTTTTAATCGGAGAGGCAAGAGGTGAAATGAAAAAAAGAATGGGAAGCAATGGACATTACCAGGAATCACGAGATGTCGAGGAAGAAGAAACACGAGCCTCAAACCAGCAGCCGCGAGGAAGAAAAGGAATAACGAACATGTATTGACGAAGAGGCAGGAATCATGAGTGTAGAGGAACAACAGAGGAATGGACAGAATGGTGCGTAACCTAATGGTTTGCCAGTAGGAGTTTTTTGGGATCGAAAAAAATAGCATAAATGTTGTGAACCGAATTTATTTTGGTTTGCTAACAACCAAAGTAGGTTTGCTAATAAGACCACCCATATAAAATGCTGATGTGCATCCAAATAATGACACCCTAAACTAGGCGTGCAAAAAAAGCCCTGCGAGCCCGGGCCAGACTCGGGCCCCCAGAGCCCGAGCTTTATTTTTGCCAGGCCCAGGCCGGGCCTCTGCCAAACCGGTCCCAGGCCAGGCCCGGGCCTCACCAAAATAAGGGGGCCTGCTTGAGCCTGAAAGACCGGGCCCAAGCAGGCCCCAAAATAAATAAATATTCTAATAACTTTATAATATATATTTTATAATATATTATTCTATAATATATATAATATTATTCTATAATATATATTTTATAATATTAAAAGGCAGCCAAAAGGCCTATGGTGTGATCGAGCTTTTGTAATATAGATAATGATAAAGTTTTTAAGCATAGTATATAAGAGATTTCAAATAAAAAGATAAGAGTTGTTAGCAAGCGGAAGATTCCACGCCCAGCATTAAATGCTGGGCAGCGCCAGCATTTAGGCGCTGCCCAACATTAAGTGCTGGGTTCTGCCCAGCTATAAAGCTGGGCACCGCTCAGCTCGTTGTTCTCAACGGGGTGCCCGGGCTTGCTTGGGCCTGGCCTGGGCCGGGCACCAGGCCAGGCCCTGCCCAAATAAGGGGGACTGTTGAGCCCCCTTAGGCCTGGCCTGGGCCTGGCCCAGGCCTACATGTCATCATCTCAACAACCCCGTCTCCAAATCTGGAGACGGGGCCCGGACCCAAAAATTTGCCTATGGTGTGATCGTTGTTACTACCATTTTAGATTTCTAGCCCATCATTTTTTAATCACATATATAAATTATTATGAAAGAATAAAATATTTTAGGGTTCGTTCGTTTGGATGACATTTGTTGCGGGTCACTCCGTTTTCCCCTGGTCCGGAGAATCAGTCCGCCTTAGCTCGAGAGTAAGCCGAGCGCAAACAGTCAAATGAAAACAAGCAACAATGACACGAGGCATTTTAGCGTAGAAAACCCCAAAGGGTGAAAAGCCACGTGACCAGATCTATGCAGGGTCGAAATCCACTAGTTCTTTTGAGGTTACAAGAGTTTGAGATCATCAGAGGGTGACAGACCGCCTCTCCGTTTACAAGCCTTGAAGGAAAAGAAAGGAGGAAAAAGACTAAATCCCAGAGCGTCCACGAGAGCGTGTTGGAACATGGTTTTCCGCATCCCTTTGATATGAGAATAACAAATCCTACTTGTATTTGATCTTGTTTGCCATTGTGTTTTTAGCATGCAGGTTTGGACAGATATGACACCAGGTTGCTGCAATAATGGTCTGGCACTAACCACAGGCAGAAGGATTGAAAGTTGTCTAATGCCAGGCGTTAGGTCTTAACGTTGGGCGCTAGCGAATCGACGAAACTGCGTTCGACGAAATGAGATGTGTTCGACGAAATGAGATGCCGTTCGACGAAATGAGATGCCGTTCGACGAAATTGCGTTCGACGAAATGAAATGGCGTTCGACGAAATGAGAGGCCGTTCGACGAAATTGCGTTCGACGAAATGAGAGGCCGTTCGACGAAATGATGTTCGACGAAATGAGATGCAATACGACGAAATGGCGTGCCAGCTGATTAGGAGAAAGAAACTCAACGCCAGGCGTTAGGTCTTAACGCTGGACGCTATCCGTTCGACGAATTTGGCAAGGAGAAAGCAACCGTGATTGCAGGAGGAATTTTAGGAATGATTTGCCCAACGCCCGCGTTAGCCTTAACGCCGGCGTTAGTATTGCCTAAAATAAAACATTTCCTAAAGTGCAGAATCTCCTTCCTCTTCTGAAGATCTGAGCCATCAATATGTTGCTATACATGGTCAACGCCCGACGTTAGCACTTAACGCCGACGTTAGCTCAAAATCTATAAATTGGATGATTTCGATGTCTCTTACTACTGATTGCCAAGAGCTTTATTCCAGCACTCCAGAAACTTTGTGAGGGCCGTATTTCCAGACCAACACATCTCCCGCTCATATTTCAAAAGGAGGAATCAAAGGAGGCTTGGATCAACACGCTAACTCAACGTGAAGAACGCACGCTTGGACTTCAACGATCTTCAGCGATTCTTCGACGTCTCCTTCAGATTACCTCATAGGGAGTTTTATATGTCTTTTATTTTTATCTTTGTAATTGGTTCGTGAATTCGCCTTGTGTTGGCGACTAGGTCTAGGTAGGACTTAGGGATGAATTCGCCTCGTGTTGGCGACTGGGTCTAGGGAGTAGATCTAGGGGTGCTCGAGGCCTTTCTGGTGATAGATTGGCTAGAGCGGCTTGAGGCTGTATCTGGGGAGAGATCGACTAAAGCCAACCGGTTCGTGGGGAAAGTTTTCTATTAAAGTTTAAAGTTTTAAAACCCTTATTCACCCCCCCTCTAAGGGCGCCTTAAGATCCAACAAGTGGTATCAGAGCTAGGTTATTCTAAATCAGCTTAACAACCGGGAATAATGACATCTCTTGATCATGATCTCGCTTCTACTAGTGGAGAAAATTTTAATATAAATGAAAAAGTATTATCACCACCTTTATTTATGGGCAAAAAATATAAAGGGTGGAAAATATTAATGAAAAATTTTCTTAAGACCTTAGATGAAAAAGTTTGGAATATTACTATTGAAAAGCCACATAGCGTACTAACTAGAAACGTTAAATGCAAAATCTATAAATAGTTTATTTTGTGCATTAGATCAAAATATTTTCAAACTTATTTATACTTTACCTACCGCTTATGAGATTTGGAATTTTCTTGAAAGAACTTATGATTCTCGTTCTGTAGGTATGGAACAAACACAAGAATTGGAGAACATACAAGCTTGCACAAATATTCAAGAAAGTTACTCAAATGATGGATCCATAGAATGCTCATCAAGCGGAAAGGATGATTGAAACTCTTGTTTGGAAGAGGAAGATGAAGAAGACAAAGGAACAATATGCTCAAATCTTGCCTCATCCACAAGCACTGTAAGGAAATCAAAATCTCTTATTGTATGTAATTATATTTCTACATTACAATTGCTTCAAACTACAAAGCGAAAAATTAAAAAATTGAAAAATGCTAATTGCAAATTGCGATTAGAAAATAAAGGTTTAAAAGCAAAAGTTAATGAAGAATCAAATTTTGAGTTATCTCGGTCTACCCATGGCTCCTTAGTTGAAAATATTACACCTTGTGTAGAATATAATGAATTAAAAGAAAAACACAAGAAACTTGAAAAAGAGTTTATTTTTGTAAAAGAACAAAATGAAAGATTATGTTTAGAAAATTCATCTTTGAAAATGATCGTGCTAAGTGTAAAGACTATAAAATTGAAATTAAAGAGATGGATGAAACATTTGATGAATATAGAAATAACTATCAAAATCATATTGATTCAATTGTTTCCACTCTTAAAAATTACACAATAGCTTATAATAAAGCTGGACATAATTTAAAAATTAAGAATAATGAATTAGAAACTAAAATCAACCTTCTTAAAGAAATCAAAAAGAAAAATTCTCAAAACATACATTCTCAATATAAAGCAAAATCCAAAAGTAAGTTGAATATGATTTCTCAAAAGTTGAATAAGTCAGACAATGGAAATAAAAAACTTCAAAAGATTGAAAATGAAATTCCAAAATACAATCATTATTATCATTTACAACATCAATCTTCTCCCAACATAAAATTAAATGTTCACAAATTTCATATGAAAAATACTTTCAATAATCATTACAATTATAATCTTAAAGATAAAGATAATCACAATGGAAATTTGATACATATAAATAATATTAAACCAAGGTTTGAATGGAGACCCAAAGTTAAAGATGAAACTGTTGTTTATTGAGTGTCAACTTATTACCTAGAGGGGGGGGGGGGGGGGGGGTGAATAGGTTTTTCGGATTATTTTATCCCCTTCAGGTGTTCTTGAATTCTGATTAGTAGATCTATAAGTTATAAAGCATAACACAGAAAACACACAGAAACTTATAGAGGTTCCTCAAGACAGGGTGTCTTGAGTAGTCCTCTTTCCTTCTGCGCCTACCTAGCAGTGTGCTAGGCTCGGTAAACTCTGCCAAATCTTCAGGCCCTCAAGCCTTACAACACGGACCCGCAAGTCCTACAACCTAGGCCCACAAGCCCCTACTGCACCCGAGCCCGCAAGCTTGACACTCAGGCCCTCAAGCCCTATACAACACAGACCCGCAAGTCTTGTGCCTACAACCTAGGCCTGCAAACCCCTACTGCACCCGAGTCCTCAAGCTCGACAAGATCGGACCCGCAAGTCCACTGTCATGGCCCTCAAGCCTCACAGCTCTCCAGCCCTCAAGCTAGACGGTGTTGGACCCGCAAGTCCACTACCCCGGCCCTCAAGCTTCACAGCTCTCTAGCCCTCAAGCTAGATAAATAGGCCCGCAAGCCTTACAAGAAATTACAGTAGAAAAACTATTTCTTCTGCCGGATGAAGATTGACAACTTAGCCTGATGAAGATCGGCTTCTTTAGGTTGAAGAAGATGCTTCTTGATTTGGAGTTTCAACACTGGATCTTCTTCAGCCTCCTCTTCTTTTGCCTGATGTTGATCGGCTACTTTTCAGTCGATGGAGATGACTGATTCTTCAGAGAACACTTGATGCTTGTTCTCTACTTGATCTTCTTCTTCTCCGCCGAAAGTACTATTCTATTGACGTGTAGCGGCGGGATTCTTTCTCGTTCTCTTTTTCTATTTCGAAGACTTCTTTTCTAGGGCATCACTATTCCCTTTTATAGGGCAGATGGGCCGCATAATGGTCACATGTGATGTCCTTTATTGTCAGACGCCCATTCCATAAGAGCACGCACTGATTGGACAATCAGGCGGCGACATTAAATGCTGACAGCGCGTCCGCAACATTTGAATCTGTCTCGACGATATTTCCAATGTTACAACGACATGGACAATATCTCGATGATAGGACTTTGTCGATGCCTTAAACTTTGGTAGACTTTCAATTCTCCTTGCTTCTGCCTCTGATGCTGGTATCTCGACGATACGAGACATTCTGGTGCTTTTGCATATACGACGATATGCTGTCTCTGACTGTGTCGTCGTAATCACCTTGTTCTCTCGACGACATGCCTTCTTTACGATGATGTTCGACGCCATCAGTCATACTTAGCCTTTTCAGCGACAAGGCTTCTTCACGACGATGTCTGTTCTTCTCGACGACAAGGCCACTTTGGTGAAGTCGACGATACTGCGTCTTCTGGATGACATTTCTTCCTTTTGTCTCCATTCCTCTCTGCATTCGACGAACGATAATCTTCGTTCGACGAACAACATTCTGCGTTCGACGAGCTTTATTCTTCTGTCCCTTCTCAACGTTCGACGAACTCCATTCTGCGTTCGACGAACAGCCTTCTGCGTTCGACGAGCACGCCAAGTCTCAGTGGTCGACGATCATCCTTCTGAGTTCGACGATCTTGCTTCTGCGTTCGACGATCTTGCTTCTGCGTTCGACGATCTTGCCAAGTCTTAGCGTTCGACTAACTCGCCAAGTCTCAGCGTTCGACTATCTTCCTTTTGTGTTCGACGAACAACATTCTGCGTTCGACGAACTCGCCAAGTCTAGGTTTTTGCTTTGTCCATCATTATGACGACAAGCATACTTTTTCGATGACATCTCCTATTCTTGTTGATGATATAGTACTTTCAGCAATAACTAAAGTACTTGACATATTGTCGATCTCTGCAAGCATGAACTAGATGAAACATTAAATACAACTTGCACTTATCATTGAGCTGAGCACTTCTTCAAATCAGGAACATTGCTGGGCACTGTTCCCAACAATCTCCCCCTATTTGAAGAAGTCATAACCCAATCAATGATAAATGCCATTCACATAAAAGGTTTTAACATTTCAAGAAAATAAGCATGTAATGATGACATTTCAGCTAAATTTGAGTGAACATAGAATTTTGACAAATATTACTTCATTTATAAATAGTGCCAAATGTTTACAAAAGTTTTGACATTTCTACATTCAGCCCCCTAAAGATTTAGCCATCTATATCTCTGGTGCTCTCATATTAGCATCACCCTTTGCTTTCTTGGTACTGACTTCCTGCTCCTTCTCAGTTTGCCTGATGAAGTACTCAACCGGTTTAGGATGATACTTTAAAGGTTCAGGAGTGTCAGCTGGAATTCTTCCTGCTTGCTTATTTCTTCTGTGTTCTCTCCTTACTTCTTCTTGATCTTCATGCTTAGCTCATTCTTGAGGACTGTATACTTTGTATCTTTCACCTTTGTTAACTTTCACTTGCTCCCATGCTTTTAAAATGATGGTCCTGGATATGGGACTCCATCTTTCATAGTCATCCTTTTTCTCCACTTCTTCCCTGTACTTTCTCTTTCTCATTTTTGTTTCTTCATCCTCCAGTGCTTCCTTTTCTTTACCTTTATCAATATCAGGAACATCTGTATGTTGCTCTTCAGCAGGCTCGTCACAATATAGAGGAGGGAGATTCATTGCTTCCCCGATGGTGTTTGTGGTCCAGATGGCATGATCACTACTGGACTTTATCATTGATCTCTCCCCCTTTATGACTGCTTCAGATATCCCTCTGTGGAGATTCTCCTCGGATGCCAGTATCTTGTTCTTGAGCATGTGGATTCCTGCTTACAAGTGATTCTTGGTCTCAAGCAGCTGACTGTCTAGATCTTTATTGTGGTGATCTAGACTTTCTTTGAGATCAATTTTATGTTCACCCATCCTCTTGGTGGATGCAATGTAGACCTTTTCTATGCTGCCGACAATCATTGACTGATTAGCCCCTAGGTTAGATACACCTTTGTGAGTACGGGCAGTGAATTCGTGCAGATTTTTCACATCATTTCTTAGGGTTGCCGTTTCAGCAGACAGTTCCCTTCTTAGATCATTGATAGCAGAGGTGACATATCTTTCAAGTTTTAATCTTTGCTCTTCTAGGAGCATTTTTATCTGAGATAATAGTGGGAGCTCCACTGGACTATCCTCTGGAGGTGAATTATCTTGTTCCTCTTCTTCATCCCCTTCAATTGTTGGAGATAGAGATTTTCTTATGAGTGAATGGTTTGGCTCAATTTCTTTTTCAAGACTTTGCTGATCTTTGCTAGTCTTATCAGCAGGGTTCTCTTGGTTGTCCCATGGAATTGCTGATTTAGAATGACCAGTATCCTCAGCTCCTATGATCATATTGATCACTTCTTCCACTTGAGCAGGGAGCTCACTGTTCTTCTCCCCCTCAGTTTCAGCACTTCCTTGATTTGTTCCTGCTGTTATCCTGGATCCCTGACTTGGAGCAGAGGTCTGGAGGGCGACATTCCTTGTCTCCACAGCTGCCTCAGAGTTAGATGGAGGTGAGCTGTCGCCTGACTCACTTCCTTCAAACGAACTTTCTACCTTCCTTTTCACATCTTCTGCAGTCTTCAACTTCTTGGGAGGCTTAGTCAGAGTTTTCTCCCATCTGTCAAGAATCTTGATGTCCATCCTTCTCATGTGATGAATTTTTACTCCATACTTTTTGTTAAAGCTTTCAGGGTAGGACAACAGAAGATATAGTGATAGAATTCTTCCCAGATTTGGGGCTTGAAAACTTTCTTGTATCCTCTTGAAGATTTGCTGACCCTAGTTGGTCCTTTTACTTAGGATTATCCTTGCCATCATCTCGAACATGGGCTTGGATATCCTATCATGTGACCCTACCTTGCAGAGGAGGGCTTTTCCCATAATGTCTGCCAACAGCTTTCCTTGTTGATTTAAGCTTTTCCTTTCCAGAGATCCATAGGTTTTGCTCGAATGCCCGCACCAAGCCAGAGCCTTGTCAAGGTCTTCTTGAGTAATCTTTTCGTCTTCCTCCCCCTTGGCAAAGGCTGGCAACTGAAGAGTCCTGTTCAATCTTTTGGGATTCACCTTGACCTTTATCCCGTTGATTACGCTCTTCACAGACGTTCCCTTCGAGCCACCCTTAGCATTTGAGTAGAACTCCAGCACTTCTCTTTTTAATATTACTGTCGGCTCAGAGAGGGTGAATTCTAGGCCGATGGCCTTGAGCAGCTTAATGGTGCTTTGGATTTCTTCTGATCCTTCTGAGAATCCATTCCTCACCACTTCACTTCCTTCGAACAGAGAATCTTCCTTCTTTGGCGCCATTTATGCTTGATCAAGGAGGATTGCAGCACTGTCGACTCGTTTACTCTTAGAAGGCGTGGAGAACACGGCGGCTTTTTAGGGTTAATGTAGAGAGTGTTTTAACCTTAAGATATTTGACCTTATTTATAGTGTCCGAGTAGGAAGTTGAAGTGTCATTTGTTAAATGTCTGACTAACCCGTGTTTTAGCTGTAATGATTGAGCTTAGGCCTAATTAAGTGTCCGCTGACGATTGGATATCGTCGTGATGCAAATTCGATGTCGAGGGGTCATTTCGATGATACCAATCATTATTCTGACGATATGGTTTTTGAAAATTACTTTTACAATCTTAGATAAAGACGAGGTTATGTGTTAAACATTAACATTGTTACCTTCACCTTGGCTTTTAAGTCTTCTTGAGCTACAAACTCCCCTTTGATGGGATGTCCACTTATCTTTACTTTTAGCTCCCTCTAGATCAGTGCACCTTTGCATGTGGTGAGTTTTTCTTAGTCCAGAGTTGAGCCTGGAGCACTTATTGTCCATTAGCCTTGTTTGCCTTTTATTGGCTAAATGGACTACCCTGCAAAACAGATTTTAGTATCCCTTAGGAACCCAAGGTGAATTGGGTCCTAGGTTATTGTTAGCATAATAGGAAAATCTTCTACTCACCCCAACCCATCCAGGAGGTCTCACCTTTGCTCTAGGCACACTAGGGTTGTGCCAACAGTCGATGGCAAAGTGTCCCACTTTGCCACAGCACCAACATTCATGGATGTTGTACCTTCTTTTCTGAACAGTTTTTGAAGTGTGTTCAATAGAGAAGGCATCAACATTCTTCCTATCTTTCTCAGCCAAGAGCTGACTAGCTGCTCTAGTATAATTGTTTCTACTTGACTTTTTCTGTTTGTCAGCAAGAGATGTCAGCTTGGTAGCCGTTATGGTGTTGATGGCATCAGATATGATCATGTGAGAATTGATTATACTGGGGCTACCAGTCTGCTTCTTATCTGGAAGAGATTGGGAAGATGTTGCTCATTTATCCTTGAAAGTGGGGGCTGGGACACCAAACACAAATGGTCCATGATGGGCCATTTTGAATTACTCATGGGGAGCCTTTAATGTACTCATCCCCATGCCCTTTCTCTTTCCATAGTCAGAGGCATTTCCATGACTAATGGAGTTTCCATTCATCCAGTGACCATGGACACTGTCCTGATCATACCTGTTAGAGGGAAACACTACCTTCTGAAAGGTGGTATGAGGCTCTGCTTTAGTTTTGCCCCTTTCTCCATTCCCAACATCTATTTCCCCTTCATTGTAACCCAATCCCCTCCTATTTCCATAGGAGGAGAAGGTGTCAATGATGGGCAGTACAATTTTGGGCTTAGAGAATTGAGCCACCAAGCTTCTTTCCTTAAGAAGGTCATTCTTAAATTTCTTGATAAGTTCTTCCCTTCGGCTTCTTTCATCATAAAGCTTGTCTATGATTTTGTTGAGCTCACAGGAGTTGGTGCCTTCATTGGGGGACATACCCATTTCCTTATTCATCTCAGCCTTAATTGGTCTGAGTGATTCTAGCTCCCTAACTTGCTTCTCACTCTTTCTCAGAGCTCCCAAGAGATCACCAAATTGTTCTATTAGATCAGCATGGTTCTTATTGTTGCAAGATGAACAGTCTTCTGCATCATCTTCAAAAGATGAACAATCACTTGATGCTCTTGGTTTTCTTAATTGAAGCAGGTAGTAAAGATGTGTGAGTAATGCATACCTGATCATGATGTGATTCATCATGATTTTCTTCATCTGATTGATCCATCAACCCACAGACTTCCTCATCCTTAGAGTCACAGTCTGTGAGAGTCAAGGGTGCTCTTATTCTTTCTCCTGCTCTAGAGCATTCTTCATCTTCTGATTCACTGTCTGAAGTAGTCAGTGGTGCTCTGATGCATACCTCTTCATGGGAGGTTTCTTCTTCAAATTCTTCCTCTGACCCTTCCATGAGGACTTCTAAGGAGTCCCACATGTCCTTTGCCGTTGTGCAATGACTCAGCTTCTGGTGTGTTGACAGATCTACTGCACCAGCTAGAATGCTTCTTGCTTCTTTGTCCAAGCTGGCTAGAAGAGTCGCATCTTTTAACATTGTCATGGAGGGACCTTTTTGAACAATCAAAAACATTCTTGGATCCATTGCCTCCATGAATATTTTAGCTCTTATTTTCCAAACGAAAAAGTTCTCTCTAGAACAAATAGCTATTCTTGACTCCATAGCTGTGATACTTGGACACCCAATGGCAGATCTGTTCAAGCGGTTAAGCTTTTCTTTGAACAGCCTGGCTCTGATACCACTTGTTGTTTATTGGGTGTCAACTTATTACCTAGAGGGGGGGGGGGGGGGGGGGGGGGGGTGAATAGGTTTTTCGGATTATTTTATCCCCTTCAGGTGTTCTTGAATTCTGATTAGTGGATCTATAAGTTATAAAGCATAACACAGAAAACATACAGAAACTTATAGAGGTTCCTCAAGACAGGGTGCCTTGAGTAGACTTCTTTCCCTCTGCGCCTACCTAGCAGTGTGCTAGGCTCATCAAACTCCACCAAATCTTCAGGCCCTCAAGCCTTACAACATGGACCCGCAAGTCCTACAGCCTAGGCCCGCAAGCCCCTACTGCGCCCGATCCCTCAAGCTCGACAAGATCGGACCCGCAAGTCCACTGCCCTGGCCCTCAAGCCTCACAGCTCTCTAGCCCTCAAGCTAGACGGTGTCGGACCCGCAAGTCCACTGCCCTGGCCCTCAAGCTTCACAGCTCTCCAGCCATCAAGCTAGACAAATAGGCACGCAAGCCTTACAAGAAATTACAGTAGAAAAACTGTTTCTTCTGCCGGATGAAGATTGGCAACTTAGCCTGATGAAGATCGGCTTCTTTAGGTTGAAGAAGATGCTTCTTGATTTGGAGTTTCAGCACTGGATCTTCTTCAGCCTCCTCTTCTTTTGCCTGATGTTGATCGGCTACTTTTCAGTCGATGGAGATGACTGATTCTTCAGAGAACACTTGATGCTTGTTCTCTACTTGATCTTCTTCTTCTCTGCCGAAAATACTATTCTATTGACGTGTAGCGGCGGGATTCTTTCTCGTTCTCTTTTTCTATTTCGAAGACTTCTTTTCTAGGGCATCACTGTTCCCTTTTATAGGGCAGATGAGCCACATAACGGTCACATGTGATGTCCTTTAATGTCAGACGCCCATTCCATAAGAGCATGCGCTGATTGGACAATCAGGCGACGACATTAAATGCTGACAGCGCGTCCGCAGCATTTGAATCTGTCTCGACTATATTTCCAATGTTACGACGACATGGACAATATCTCGACGATAGGACTTTGTCGCTTCCTTAAACTTTGGTAGACTTTCAATTCTCCTTGCTTCTGCCTCTGATGCTGGTATCTCGACGATAGGAGATATTCTGGTGCTTCTGCATATACGACGATATGCTGTCTCTGACTGTGTCGTCGTAATCACCTTGTTCTCTCGACGACATGCCTTCTTTACGACGATGTTCGACGCCATCAGTCATACGTAGCCTTTTCAGTGACAAGGCTTCTTCACGACGATGTCTGTTCTTCTCGACGACAAGGCCACTTTGGTGAAGTCGACGATACTGCATCTTCTGGACGACATTTCTTCCCTTTGTCTTCATTCTTCTCTGCGTTTGACGAACAACAATCTTCGTTCGACGAACAACATTCTGCGTTTGACGAGCTTCATTCTTCTGTCCCTTCTCAGCGTTCGACGAAATTCATTCTGCGTTCGACGAACAACCTTCTGCGTTCGACGAACACGCCAAGTCTCAGCGGTCGACGATCTTCCTTCTGAGTTCGACGATCTTGCTTCTGCGTTCGACGATCTTGTCAAGTCTCAGCGTTCGACTAACTCGCCAAGTCTCAGCATTCGACGATCTTCCTTCTGCGTTCGACGAACAACATTCTGCGTTCGACAAACTCGCCAAGTCTAGGCTTTTGCTTTGTCCATCATTATGACGACAAGCATACTTTGTCGATGACATCTCCTATTCTTCTTGACGATATAGTACTTTCAGAAATAACTAAAGTACTTGACATATTGTCGATCTCTACAAGCATGAACTAGATGAAACATTAAATACAACTTGCACTTATCATTGAGCTGAGCACTTCTTCAAATCAGGAACATTGCTGGGCACTGTTCCCAACAAAAACACAAACTCCACTCAAAAGGGCTCATTCATTTCCATCTCGCCAAAAGCAAACACGATGTATTTGGGTACCCAAAGGAACCATCCCACTTGGTCCCCTTTGGATACCTAAATCTCTTATTCATTAGGTATCATACAAATGCATGAAGTAGAAATAATTAAATATGAAATATCATCAACTCTACTTCATGATATGCTTAAACTTTTTGTTTGTTTTTCTTTTTTTTAACCATCATGCTATGGTCATTTTGTATAACATGTGATATGATTTTCACACATTAAGCCACAAATTCATTAATGAATCAAATTGATTAAAAGTCATACCATCTCTCAAGTGACCTATCTATCTTTTTTGTTTTCATCCTTCTAAATCCATTACCTTTAAATGTCTTATATCATCCTTATAAATTAAATGCTAAATGCTTATATGATATTATCAAGACTAATAAAATAATTATCAAAAAGGGATTTAAAGGAAGATTATGGGGTCTTTGGCAAAATGTATAAAATGCATAAATGATTGATTACTTATTTAATATCCTTATGTCATTTGATAGTCTCAAATATGTTTAATCATAATCACGAAAAATCGGAATTGAATAATTGCAAAAATCATGTTTTTAAACAAAAACTAAAATTAAAACTACGAAATCCTGGATAAATATTAGAACACACTACAGAAACAGTTCACAAAATATATAACAACAAAAATAAAAAGAAAAGCATGATAACAGCTAACGCTGGGCTCAAGCAGTAACGCCAGACGTTAAACAATATTGTCCAAATACTAAACACTGTTATTACAGAACTGAAAAGCACTTTAAAATTGTCTACTTTCAGTAAGTGAGTCTGATTCTCCAGTAGTAGAACTGCCTCGTTCCCTTGACCTTCGAGTACTGCGAGTCGAGCGACGTGGTGGATCCTCCATGGGAACCTCCCAATCCCTTTCTTCTGCCGGTGCCGGTTTCAACTTCAGGGCCCTGATCATGTATCACATCATTTTCTCGATCCGTGACATTCTTCATGTCGCATTCTCTTTGAATTCTTCAAACGACTCCTGATGCTCCCGATTCGTCTCTCGGAGTGAAACACCTCGTCGTAGGGGTGGCCGTGAAGATGATGGTATATCTCATGGTCGAGGGACTCGAAGGGTTGGAGTAGAATAATGTTCAGGAACAAGATCATTAATGTAGTTACTCTTGGTTATATACTCATACTTCTCCATCGCCACCCGTTGCATAAGTCCTCCTAAGGGAAGAGTGTTGAGTAGAGACCGTCTTGGATCCTTCAACTTAAAGGTATAACGAATATGAGAAAGGATAAGTGTTGGAACATGGTCTTCCGCATCTCCTAGGTTTGAGAATAACAAAACCTATGTGTACTTGATCTTGTGTGTTTAAGTGTGCAGGATAACAAAGTCCACATGACTCAAGGATTACATAAGAAGGTTGCCCCCAAAGTTGAGCTATCAAATCCAAATCTTCCACTAGCGCAGGCGGTAGCACTAGCGCAGGCGCTAGCTGTCGTTCGACGAACTATTAGCGGCAAAGTCTATTCGTTGAAGGTTCTCGTGAACTCCCGACGAATATCGATGAACGCAGACAGAAGTCACAAAGGCAGGCTTGTGAAGGAAATTGTGCGGCTAATTCAATTCGTCGAATGTTCTCGAGAACTCCCGACGAATTCTGACGAATGAAAACAGAAGACAGTACTCCCACTAGCGCCGACGGTAGCACTTAGCGCCTGGCGCTAGCGATGATAGCGCAATTCTGGGAGCACATATGGAAGGAGATAACGCCTGGCGGTATCCAATAGCGCAGGCGGGTAGCGACGCACACAGTTGGCAAGGAGGAATTGTTTCCTCGGATTGAAGATTCTGCCGCGCAAAATATGTCCTAATTTGGGATAGCGTCAGCGGTAGCGATAGCGCAGGCGCTAGCGCTAAGTCTATAAAAAGACATCTTGGCTCTGACTTCCTAAGCCTCTATAGATCCAGAATTCCAGAGCTTCGTGCCACAACATAGAGAGGAAGTTTCAGAGAGATACTCCCACAAATCCATAAAGACTAAAGGAGATCCGTGGAGAAGATTTCAACACGTGCCATCATCGTAACGAAAGACTGCATCGACTACGATCATACTCTGCGTCTTCGTCTACTTCTCCAAGAGATCCACATAGAGGGAGTTTTACATTATTGTCTTTTCATTTCACATCTTTTCTGTAATCGTTTAGTAAATTCGCCTCGTGTTGGCGACTAGGTCTGGGTAGGACTTAGGGCTGAAATTCGCCTCGTGTTGGCGACTAGGTCTCGGGTGTAGGTCTAGGGGGTGCTCGAGGCCATATCCGGGGAAGGGTTGGCTAGAGCGGCTTGAGGCCGTATCCGGGGAAGGATCGGCTAAAGCCAACCGGTTCGTGGGGATACGAGTCGGTATAGAAAACAAAAAGAGTCTTTTTCTATTAGCTTTGATTTCTAGCTTCGATAAGAGATCAAGTTTTGTAATCATGCTTCTCAAGTTAATAAAATCATGTCTTTACTTTTACTTCACTTGATATGTCTTGATCTTCTTTAGTTTAATAATCAAAGCTTTTTCAAAGTTTTTTAAAATATATTATAAGTTTTAAAACCCTTATTCACCCCCCCTCTAAGGGCGCCTACCGATCCAACAAGTGGTATCAGAGCGAGGTTATTCCAAATCGGCTTAACAACCGGGAATAATGGCGTCTCATGATCTCGCTTCTACTAATGAGGTAAATTTTTATGAAGAAGAAAAATCTCCTAAACCACCTTTATTCGAAAGGAGAAATTATAAAGGGTGGAAAGTATTAATGGAAAAATTTATTAAAAATTTAGATATCAATGCATGGGATATAGCAATAGTAAGACCTGCGGACGAATCAAATAAACAAGAGCGTCACCTAAATGCAAAAGCTATGCATTATATTTTTTGTGCTTTATCTCAAGATATTTTCAAATTAATATATTGCTTTTCTAGTGCATACAAAGTATGGAAATTTCTTGAAGAAATGTATGATTCTCCTTCTACAGGTATGGAACAATCGCAAGAACCGGAGAATATGCAAGCTTGCACAAGTCTTCAAGAATGCTCCTCTCATGACGGATCAATGGTGCACACATCTAATGGAAGAGAAGAAGAAGTATTGTGTTCGGAAGAGGAGTGCCAAAAAAATGTCAAAGAAACGATATGTTCAAATCATGCCTCTCCCGAAAGCAATGTAAGGAAATCAAATTCTATATTTTGTACTTCTATCTCTTCATTACAATTGCTTCAAACTACAAAGCGCAAAATTAAGAAATTAAAAAATGCTAATAAACATTTGCGCTTAGAAAATAAAAATTTAAAGGCAAAAATTAATAAACAATCAAATTCAAATTTATCTAGTTCTATCCATGGTTCCTTAGTTGAAAACACTACACCTTGTATGAAATTTGATGACTTAAAAGAAAAATGCAAGGAACTTGAAAAGGTACTTCTTTTGATAAAAGAACAAAATAAAAAATTATGTTTAGAAAATTCATCTTTGAAAAATGATTGTGCTAAGTGTAAAGAATATAAAATTGAAATTAAAGAGATGGATGAAACATTTGATGAATATAGAAATAACTATCAAGATCATATAGATTCAATTGTTTCAACTCTTAAAAATAGCACAATCGCCTATAATAAAGCTAAACATAATTTAAAGATTAAAAGTGATGAATTAAAATAAAAAATCAACTTGCTTATGAAAATTGTAAATACAAATTCACAATATCAAACTATATCTAAAAACAAGTTGAAAATGAATATGAACATCTTAACTAAGTTTAATAATGGGAGTAAGGAACATAAAGGATTTGCAAATCAAAATCAAAATCAACATTATTTTCAAAATCATGTTTCTCCCAACTTAAAAATAAAACTACACAAATTTCCTATGAACAACACTTTTAATAATCATTACAATCATAATCATCAAAATAAAGATAATCTCAATGGAAATTTGATGAATAAGAATAACATTAAACCAAGGTTTGAATGGAGGCCTAAAATTAAACATGAAAGGACTCATTCATCTTTGTCTTCACAAAAATCATCACGATGCATTTGGGTACCCAAAGGAACCATCACACATGGTCAACTTTGGATACCTAAATCTCTTATCTACTAGTATCATCCAAA
This sequence comes from Dactylorhiza incarnata, assembly GCA_033032865.1. Lineage (NCBI taxonomy): Eukaryota > Viridiplantae > Streptophyta > Magnoliopsida > Asparagales > Orchidaceae > Dactylorhiza > Dactylorhiza incarnata. The sequence continues at coordinate 2,589,853 of JAWHQI010000047.1, forward strand.
TGCATGAAGTAGAATATTTTCAAAATGAAATATACAAATTTCTACTTCATGATATGCCTTAATGTCTTTCTCTTTTTCTTTTTGTTTTCTTATTTTTAAGCTATCATGTTATGATCATCTTATATATTATTGGAAATATGATTTTATCTCATAAAACTTTATGAGTTTATAAAGCAAATTGATCAAAATTCAAAATCATATTTTTATTTTGATGACCTATCTTTTATTCTTATATTCATTGCTTCTAAATATCTTATATTATCCATATGAATAGAACTCTAAATTTGCTATAAGATATTTCAAATTAAGTTCGGTTATTAGGCTATTAAGATTCTTAGCCTTCACCAATAAGTGGTTTAGTGAAATAACTTGATCTAAAAGAAAATTCAAGATCTAAATAAAAGCTCAACTTTCAATATGGGTGTCATTGTTCACAACAAAAAATTATATTGTGTTCACTCCTTGATGTCAAACATGATCTAAACCATCACTATTGTTCACCTATCAAAAAATCACATATATATTCAAAATTCGTAATTAAAGGAAAATCACTAAAATATATTGAAAGAATTTATCTTCATAATGAATATTGAATTCACAAACACTACTATGATCTATTGATGTCCTTTGCTAAAATTCTCTAACATCATAAACCATATCAAAAGTCCTCTAAAAATAATTATTTCTATCACATTTATGTGAATTATAATTGATATATTAACTGATGACAATTGATATTATAATGGTTGGTGTATATTGTGATTTATTTCTAGTTTAGACCTTTGAATCATCTTGATATCAAATCAAATTGAATCGTCACTCCATTCTAGGTCTATAAGTTGAAACACTCTCAAACCTTGGTATAACATTAATCTCAAACTTATCATTCTGACATTGCCACCTAAAGAATATTCGTGTCTATGTTAGGCTTTATATGTTTGCCAAGATATATGGGCAGGGTATTCTCATCTAGGGCTTATCCAAGATATTCTTGTGCATGAACATTATTTCTAATCACTAAAATCATGCATATTTGATTTGTAAATTCGTGTCTTCTCGTGCTTACATTTCTTATCATTGTCAAACTACATTAGATTGATAAATACAAGCCTTAGAAAAATTAAAATGGAGATATAATAATTTATATCTCATGCAAAGTTTATTTGATAAGGTCATATACAAAATCGCTAATGTTTCATGAAATTTGTACTATCTAGACATTTCCTAAAAATCTGAAATTTCAGCATGAAACTACTATTATGACACTTAATCAAGATCAACAATTAAAAATTTCAAAATCATCAAAAATCAGGTACTATTTCCCGCGCTAGCGCTGACGCCGGCGCTAGCGAACCTATTTGATTTTATGCAATTTTAAAATTTTGAAAAATTCTTAAAAATATACTACTCTATATAAACTATTTATTTTTGCACTTCTGGCTTTATTTAATTTTCGAAAAATCAAATACAAAAATACAAAAGCCAAATTACAAAAAAAATTATATGTTTTGCCTTTGTGTTTTTTGTCATTTGTTTAAATTCTATTTCTAAAAGCAAAAATCAAATACAAAAATATAAAACAAAAAAAAAAAATATAAAAAATGGTTATTTTTGAACTTAACTTTTTTCTATGTATCTTGCGAAAGGGTAATTTGGGCTATCATCCCATCATATCACCTAGTACCGGGCGAACCTCTCGCTAGGTAGTCCGCGGGAAGTCCAAGATCAATCTTATGAGTTCAAACTTTAAATAAAAATTATTCTTCAAAAATATCAAAAATACTGTATGGACATCATTGAGAAAATCAAGCATGATTTAATCTATTATTTAGAACTTTTATAATGTTGCAATTTATCTTTTCAAACTACTTTGAACATTGCTTTCATCATGCTTTGATATATCTATTAATATGTGCATCAATTATAGTGAAAGTTGTGTAGAACTATGCGTAGCATGCCTCTAAGTATGAGTAAATATTTTATGTCTGATAATGATCACTATTCACTCACTTATTTTGGCATTGTCTACTTATGTGTTTAATCTAAGAATGCTTGTGTATGTTTTGTAATAGTACAATGAATTAAAATTGCACAAGTATCTTGCCTACACTACTTTTATTTGCACTTTTTAAAGTTAAGAAAAGTGGTTATCTTTCTTATAACTTATATTGGTTTGCAAAACAAGTGTATTCGGAGAACTTTGTACAAAGCAACAATCATAAAATAAAGTGTCAAAGATAACTCCACCAAGCACTACTTGAACCTCCTGATAAGTCTTAATAAGCGTTGTGAGGTTGAGCACCTTGGAAAGAATAGTAAAGTATCTTGTGCAAACCATAACTTTCTTTTAAAATAAAAACCACTTATTCTTAAGTACACCGGATCACAATAAAAAATAAATATTGAAGAATAAAATTATGTGATCCCCCAAGCACTACTTTGCACCATGATAAGTCTTAATGAGCATTGTGTGTGCAAAGCACCTTGGTAGTTGTACATTTTTTTTGTGCTTTGAAGTGTGTGGAAGTAAAATTATTTGTGTTTTATTGTGCTCTTTACTTTACATATTTCTTGTATTTTTGATTAAAACATTTGTTTACTCTATTCAAAATACACTTTTGTGCACATCATTATCTTCCATAACACTTCTTCTCATGAGTATTGGATCCTAATGCTAATTCTATACTACTCTTTACTTATGAAATGCACTAGATAACCTAGCATGCTTTCTACAATGTTTGGTATGTTTTGAAATTGTGAATTAAAGTAACATTGTAGTAATCTCTTTTTGATAACATCATTTAATGCTTGGTTCCTTTATTATCAAACTTGAAGATTTTAATTGAACAATGATTTACAAAAACATCTTCTTTATGAAATTTAACTCATATATCTTTTTATGGATCATCATTACAATAAGATGTTTCTTGTATTTCTATAAGTCTTCCGCATCATCACCATATATTTCTACCTTGCGCTCTCATGCTTATATCAAATTAAATACCAAAATTCCTTTCTTTCAACAAATGGTAGACTTGCTTGGTAGATTTTATATTGGTTACTCTACACATGAATATTTTCTTTTTTTGCTAAAAACTCTGATTTATTTCTATGAAAATATTGTAATACTAAAAATTCTTGTTGGAACATGGTCTTCCGCATCTCCTAGGTTTGAGAATAACAAAACCTATGTGTATTTGATCTTGTGTATTTAAGTGTGCAGGATAACAAAGTCCACATGACTCAAGGATTACATAAGAAGGTTGCCCCCAAAGTTGAGCCATCAAATTCAAATCTTCCACTAGCGCTGGCGATAGCACTAGCGTAGGCGCTAACTGTCGTTCGATGAACTGTTAGCGGCTAAGTCTATTCGTCGAATGTTCTCGTGAACTCCCGACGAATATCGACGAACGCAGACAGAAGTCAAAAAGGCAGACTTGTGAAGGAAATTGTGCGGCTAAGTCAATTCGTCGAATGTTCTCGTGAACTCCCGACGAATGAAAACAGAAGACAGTACTCCCACTAGCGCCTGCGGTAGCACTTAGCGCCTGGCGCTAGCGATGATAGCGCAATTCTGGGAGCACATATGGAAGGAGATAACGCCTGGCGGTAGCCGATAGCGCAGACTGTAGCGACGCACACGTTTGGTAAGAAGGAATTGTTTCCTCGGATTGAAGATCCTGCCACGCAGAATGTGTCCTAATATAGGATAGCGCTGGCGGTAGCGCGGAACACAATAGGAATCTCAGCAGAGTTGCCACGGATTAAAGATTCTCGCGCGCAAAATATTACTTAATATGGGATAGCGCCGGCGGTAGCACTAGCGCAGGCGCTAGCGCTAAGTCTATAAAAAGGACATCTTGGCTCTGACTTCCAAAGCCTCTAGAGATCCAAAATTCCAGAGCTTCGTACCACAACATAGAGAGGAAGGTTCAGAGAGATACTCCCATAAATCCATAAAGACTAAAGGAGATCCGTGGAGAAGATTTCAACACGCGTCATCATCGTGACGAAAGACCGCATCGACTACGATCATACTCTGCGTCTTCGTCTACTTCTCCAAGAGATCCACATAGAGGGAGTTTTTATATTATTGTATTTTCATTTCATATTCTTCTTGTAAACGGTTAGTGAATTCGCCTCGTGTTGGCGACTAGGTCTGGGTAGGACTTAGGGCTGAAATTCGCCTCGTGTTGGCGACTAGGTCTCGGGTGTAGGTCTAGGGGGTGCTCGAGGCCATATCCGGGGAAGGGTTGGCTAGAGCGGCTTGAGGCCGTATCCGGGGAAGGATCGGCTAAAGCCAACCGGATCGTGGGGAAACGAGTCGGTATAGAAAACAAAAAGAGTCTTTCTATTAGCTTTGATTTCTAGCTTCGATAAGACATCAAGTTTTGTAATCATGCTTCTCAAGTTAATAAAATCATGTCCTTACTTTTACTTCACTTGATTTGTCTTGATCTTCTCCAGTTTGATAATCAATGCTTTTTTAAAGTTATTCAAAATATACTAAAGTTTTTAAAACCCTTATTCACCCCACCTCTAAGGGCGCCTACCGATCCAACAAGTGGTATCAGAGGTAGGTTATTCCAATTCGGCTTAACAACCGGGAATAATGGCGTCTCATGATCTCGCTTCTACTAGTGGGGTAAATTTTTATGAAGAAGAAAAATCTCTTAAACCACCGTTATTTGAAGGAAGAAATTATAAAGGATGGAAAATAGTAATGGAAAATTTTCTTAAACGTTTAGATGAAAAAGTTTGGAATATTACTATCAAAAACCACATAGCGTATTAAATAAGAACGAAATGGTTTTAAATGCAAAATCTATGAATAGTCTATTCTGTGCGTTAGATCATAACATTTCCAAACTCATCTATACTTTTCCTACTGCATATGAGATATGGAATTTTCTTGAAATAACTTATGATTCTCCTTCTGCAGGTATGGAACAATTACAAGAACCGGAGAATATCCAAGCCTGCACAGGTATTCAAGAAAGCTCCACACATGACGGATCCATGAAGTACACATCAAATGGAAAAGAAGAAGAAGTACTTTCTTCGGAAGAGGAGTGCCAAAAAGATGTAAAAGAAACGATATGCTCAAATCGTGCCTCTCCCGAAAGCAATGTAAGGAAATCAAATCCCATCTTTTATACTTCTATCTCTTCATTACAATTGCTTCAAACTACAAAGCGCAAAATTAAGAAATTAAAAAATGCTAATAAACATTTGCGCTTAGAAATAAAAATTTAAAGGCAAAAATTAATGAAGAATCAAATTCTAATTTATCTAGTTCTACACATGGCTCCTTAGTTGAAAACACCACAACTTGTGTAGAATATAATGAATTAAAAGAAAAGCACAAGAAACTTGAAAAGGATTTTATTTTAGTAAGAGAACAAAATGAAAAATTATATTTAGAAAATTCATCTTTGATAAATGATTGTGCTAAGTGCAAAGACTATAAAATTGAAATTAAAGAGATGGATGAAACATTTGATGAATATAGAAATAACTATCAAGATCATATAGATTCAATTGTTTCAACTCTTAAAAATAACACAATCGCTTATAATAAAGCTAGACATAATTTAAAGATTAAAAATGATGAATTAAAATAAAAAATCAACTTGCTTATGAAAATTGTAAATACAAATTCACAATATCAAACTATATCTAAAAACAAGTTGAATATGAATATGAACATCCTAACTAAGTCTAATAATGGGAGCAAGAATCACAAAGTGTTTGTAAATCAAAATCAAAATCATCATTACTTGCAAAATCATGTTTCTCCCAACTCAAAATTAAAATTGCACAAATTTCCTATGAACAATACTTTTAATAATCATTACAATCATAATCATCAATATAAAGATTATCATAATGGAAATTTGAAAACTAAAAATAATGTTAAACCAAGATTTGAATGGAGACCCAAAGTTAAAGATGAAACACAAACTCCGCTCAAAAGGGCTCATTCACTTCCATCTCCCCAAAAGCAAACACGATGTATTTGGGTACCCAAAGGAACCGTCACATCCGGTCCTCTTTGGATACCTAAATATCCTATTCATTAGTATCCAATCATTTGCATGAAGTAGAAATCAACTCAAAATAAAATATCAATTCTCTACTTCATGATATGCTTAATTTCTTTTGCTCTTTTTTTTCTTTGAGCCATCATGATATGATCACTTTATATAACTTATGATATGACTCTCACATATTAAACCAAAATTCATAAACAAATCAAATTGAATAAAGTTGAATAAGAAGTCATATCATCTCTCAAGTGATCTACTTATCTTTTTTATTTCTATCCTTCTAAATCCATTTCCTAAAAGTCTTATAAAATTTGAAAAACTAAATTTGTTATATGATATTATTAAGACTAAATGAAATAAGTGTCAAAATGGATTTAAAAGGTGTATTTTAGGGGTATTAGGCTAAATTTATAAAATGCACAAGTTTTGCTTAGGTAGTTAATATATTTGCGTCATTTTCAATTACCCCAAGTATGTTTAATCATAATCATGTTTAAATCGGAATTGAAAAATTGCATGAATATTATTTCACTTATTTATGATTATTTCACTCATGCATATGTTGTGCAAAACTCAATAATTAAGGCCTTCATTTGACAGGCCTTACATTGCAAAAACATAATTAAGAAAAATCGGAAGCCAAATCAAAGAAAATCTAGGCCATATGATTAAAATAAGCACTCTCTGTGAGCTAACGCAGGCGCTAGGACCTAACGCCGGCGCTAGATCGAGTCTTCGATTTTCTGAAATTTTAAAATTCTGAAAAATCAATAAAAATATATTATTTTATATGTACTACTCATTTTTTTGCAATTCTGCCTGTACTTGTTTTTTGAAAAATTAAAATACAAAAGTACAAAAGCCAAATTACAAAAAAAATATTTTGTTTTGTCTTTGGATATTTGTTTAAATTCTATTTCTATATGCAAAAATCAAATACAAAATATAAAACAAAAACAAGTATCAAAAATTATTATTTTGAACTTAACTCTTCTATTTACATATATCTTGCGAAAGGATGATTTGGGCTATCATCCCATCACATCACCTAGTACCGGGTGAACCTCTCACAAGGTAGTCCTCGGGAAGTCCAAGATCAAATTTTTAAGTTAAAACTTTAAAATAAAAATTATTCTTCAAAAATATCAAAAATATTGTATGAACTTCATTGAAAATCAAGCATGATTTAACACATCATTTAGAACTTCTATAATGTTGCAATTTATCATTTCAAACTACTTTAAACATTGCTTTCATCATGCTTTGATATATCTATAAATATGTGCATCAATTATATTGAAAGTGGTGTAGAACTAAGCTTAGCATGCCTCTAAGTATGAGTAAATTTTTATGTTTGATAATGATCTTTATTCACTCACTTATTTTGGCATTATCTACATTTGTGTTTAATCTAAGAATGCTTGTGTATGTTTTGTATTAGTACAATGAATTAAAATTGCACAAGTATCTTACCTACACTCCTTTATTTGCACTTTTAAAAATTAAGAAAAGTGGTTATCTTTCTTATAAATTATATTGGTTTGCAAAACAAGTGTATTCGAAGAACTTTGTACAAAACAAAATCATAAAATAAAGTGACAAAGATAACTCCACCAAGCACTACTTGAACCTCCTGATAAGTCTTAATAAGCGTTGTGAGGTTGAGCACCTTGGAAAGAATAATAAAGTATCTTGTGCAAACCATAACTTTCTTTCAAAATAAAAACCACTTATTCTTAAGTACACCGGATCACAATAAACATCAATCTTGAAGAATAAAATTATGTGATCCCCCAAGCACTACTTTGCACCCTGATAAGTCTTAATGAGCATTGTGTGTGCAAAGCACCTTGGTAGTTGTACATTTTTTTGTGCATTGAAGTTTGTGGAAGTAAAATTATTTGTGTTTTATTGTGCTCTTAATTTACATATTACTTTTATTTTTGATTAAAACATGTGTTTACTCTACTCAAAAATACACTTATGTGCACATCATTATCTTCCATAACACTTCTTCTCATAAGTATTGGATCCTAATGCTAATTCTATACTACTCTTCACTTATGAAATGCACTAAATAACCTAGCATGCTCTCTACAATGTTTGGTATGTTTTGAAATTGTGAATTAAAGTAACATTGTAGTAATCTCTTTTTGATAACATTATTTCATGCTTGGTTACATTATTGTTAAACTTAAAGATTTTAATTGAAAAATGATTTACAAAAACATCTTCTTTTTGAAATTTAACTCATATCTTTTTATGGATCATCATTGACTACAATAAGATGTTTCTTGTATTTCTATAAGTCTTCCGCATCATCACCATATAATTGTTTTACCTGGCGCTTTCATGCCTATTTAAAGTCTTTCATTTTGTGTGCATCATCACTTGAATCTTCAAATTCCTCTCTTGCAACAAGTGGTAGACTTGCTTGGTAAACTTTATATTGGTTGCTTTTAACATGAATCTTTTTGCTATAAAACTCTGATTTATTTCTATGAAAATGTTATTATGCTAAAACTCTGATTTATTAATGGATTTCAAAATAGCTATGTGAGTGTTTTCATAAATTCAAATAAAAACATAAATCCATAGGCTATGTCATTAGATTTAAAAAGCTTAAATGTTTTCAATAATTATTATCCATGACCTCATTTCTCACCATAGCGGGGGCGTAGGGTTGTAGACATTAGATAACCTTTATCTCTAGTCATGTCTTGTCCTTAACCGGGGAGGGTTCCAGTGGGGCCTTGCGAGGCACTGGGGGGAAAGAGTGCTAGGTTGAGTTGTGTCTAGTGTGTGCATATGGGACTAACACCCCAACCTACGACATGTATGCAGCTCCTCATGCCCATCCGTCACTTAGTACGGGGCTAGGGTGTAGACATATTGTCTGGGTAGTTTAGTTACATGGAAATCATTACATTTTGGTTATACTACAAACTCTGATTTATGAAAATGTTGTAATACTCAAACTCTGATCTATTTAAATGAAAAGTATTCTAAAACTCCTTATCATTTCCTTCTCTATAAGCTCGATCATGCTTTTATCTTATCATCAATTTTTAAGTGGTGTCTCCTTACCCGCTTTTGCTAATAACAAAAGGGGGAGAACTAACATGATAAATATTAATCTACTATCAAAGTATAATGCTTAATTAAGATGATAGCTTACATATTAGGAGATCATTCACTTAGGGGGAGCATGTATTTAGGGGGAGCAATTCTATATGCTAAAATCGTTCATTATCCTAAGTCATCACTCTCACACACACACAAGTATGTTTCTTCATGCTTATATATAGTAATGCTCTGATTTATCATTAATGGTTTTGTTATTATCAAAAGGGGGAGTTTGTTGGAACATGGACTTCCGCATCTCCTAGGTTTGAGAATAACAAAACCTATGTGTATTTGATCTTGTGTGTTTAAGTGTGCAGGATAACAAAGTCCACATGACTCAAGGATTACATAAGAAGGTTGCCCCCAAAGTTGAGCCATCAAATTCAAATCTTCCACTAGCGCTGACGATAGCACTAGCGCAGGCGCTAGCTGTCGTTCGACGAACTGTTAGCGGCTAATTCTATTCGTCGAATGTTCTCGTGAACTCCCGACGAATATCGACGAACGCAGATAGAAGTCAAAAAGGCAGACTTGTGAAGGAAATTGTGCGGCTAAGTCAATTCGTCAAATGTTCTCGTGAACTCCCGACGAATTCCGACGAATGAAAACAGAAGATAGTACTCCCACAAGCGCCGGCGGCAGCACTTAGCGCCTGGCGCTAGCGATGATAGCGCAATTCCGGGAGTACATATGGAAGGAGATAACGCCTGGCGGTAGCCGATAGCGTAGGCAAGTAGCGACGCACACGTTTGGCAAGAATGAATTGTTTCCTTGGATTGAAGATCCTGCCGCGCAGAATGTGTCCTAATATAGGATAGCGCTGGCGGTAGCCGATAGCGCTGGCGGTAGTGCGGAACACAGGAGGAATCTCAGCAGAGTTGCCACGGATTAAAGATTCTCGCACGCAAAATATTACTTAATATGGGATAGCGTCGGCGGTAGCACTAGCGCAGGCGCTAGCGCTAAGTCTATAAAAAGGACATCTTGGCTCCGACTTCCAAAGCCTCTAGAGATCCAGAATTCCAGAGCTTCGTGCCACAACATAGAGAGGAAGGTTCAGAGAGATACTCCCACAAATCGATAAAGACTAAAGGAGATCCGTGGAGAAGATTTCAACACGCGTCATCATCGTGACGAAAGACCGCATCAACTACGATCATACTCTGCGTCTTCGTCTACTTCTCCAAGAGACCCACATAGAGGGAGTTTTTATTATTGTATTTTCATTTCATATTCTTCTTGTAAACGGTTAGTGAATTCGCCTCGTGTTGGCGACTAGGTCTGGGTAGGACTTAGGGCTGAAATTCGCCTCGTGTTGGCGACTAGGTCTCGGGTGTAGGTCTAGGGGGTGCTCGAGGCCATATCCGGGGAAGGGTTGGCTAGAGCGGCTTGAGGCTATATCCGGGGAAGGATCGGCTAAAGCCAACCGGTTCGTGGGGAAACGAGTCGGTATAGAAAACAAAAAGAGTCTTTCTATTAGCTTTGATTTCTAGCTTCGATAAGAGATCAAGTTTTGTAATCATGCTTCTCAAGTTAATAAAATCATGTCTTTACTTTTACTTCACTTGATTTGTCTTGATCTTCTCTAGTTTGATAATCAAAGCTTTTTCAAAGTTATTCAAAATATACTAAAGTTTTTAAAACCCTTATTCACCCCCCCTCTAAGGGCGCCTACCGATCCAACAATTCTGATTTATGAATGGATTTCATAATAGCTATGTGAGTGTTCTCATAAATTCAAATAAAAATATAAATCCATAGGCTATGTCATTAGATTTAAAACGCTTAAATGTTTCCAATAATTATTATTCATGACTTCATTTCTCACCATAGCGGGGGCGTAGGGTTGTAGACATTAGATAACCTTTATCTCTAGTCATGTCTTGTCCTTAACCGGGGAGGGTTCCACTGGGGCCTTGCGAGGCACTAGGGGGAAAGAGTGCTAGGTTGAGTTGTGTCTAAGTGTTTGCATATGGGACTAACACCCCAACCTACGACATGTATGCAGCTCCTCATGCCCATCCGTCACTTAGTACGGGGCTAGGGTGTAAACATATTGTCTGGGTAGTTTAGTTACTTGGAAATTATTACATTTGTTTATGCTACAAACTCTAATTTATGAAATTGTTATAATACTCAAAACTCTGATCTATTTCAATAAAAAGTATTCTAAAACTCCTTATCATTTCCTTCTCTACAAGCTCGATCATGCTCTTATCTAATTATCAACTTTTAAGTGGTGTCTCCTTACCCGCTTTTGCTAATAACAAAAGGGGGAGAACTAACATGATAAATATTAATCTGCTATCAAACTATAATGCTTAATTAAGATGATAGCTTACATATTAGGAGAGCATTCACTTAGGGGGAGCATGTATTTAGGGGGAGCAATTCTAAATGCTAAAATCGTTCATTATCCTAAGTCATCACTCTCACACACACACAAGTATGTTTCTTCATGCTTATATATATTAATGCTCTGATTTATCATTAATGGTTTTGTTATTATCAAAAGGGGGAGTTTGTTGGAACATGGTCTTCTGCATCTCCTAGGTTTGAGAATAACAAAACCTATGTGTACTTGATCTTGTGTGTTTAAGTGTGCAGGATAACAAAGTCCACATGACTCAAGTATTACATAAGAAGGTTGCCCCCAAAGTTGAGCCATCAAATTCAAATCTTCCACTAGCGCAGGCGGTAGCACTAGCGCAGGCGCTAGCTGTCGTTCGACGAACTGTTAGCGGCTAAGTCTATTCGTCGAATGTTCTCGTGAACTCCCGACGAATATCGATGAACGCAGACAGAAGTCACAAAGGCAGACTTGTGAAGGAAATTGTGCGGCTAAGTCAATTCGTCGAATGTTCTCGAGAACTCCCGACGAATTCCGACGAATGAAAACAGAAGACAGTACTCCCACTAGCGCCGGCGGTAGCACTTAGCGCCTGGCGCTAGCGATGATAGCGCAATTCCGGGAGCACATATGGAAGGAGATAACGCCTGGCGGTAGCCGATAGCGTAGGCGGCAGCGACGCACACAGTTGGCAAGGAGGAATTGTTTCCTCGGATTGAAGATTCTGCCGCGCAAAATATGTTCTAATTTGGGATAGCGCAAGCGGTAGCGCTAGCGCAGGCGCTAGCGCTAATTCTATAAAAAGGACATCTTGGCTCCGACTTCCTAATCCTCTATAGATCCAGAATTCCAGAGCTTCGTGCCACAACATAGAGAGGAAGTTTCAGAGAGATACTCCCACAAATCCATAAAGACTAAAGGAGATCCGTGGAGAAGATGTCAACACGCGTCATCATCGTAACGAAAGACCGCATCGACTACGATCATACTCTGCGTCTTCGTCTACTTCTCCAAGAGATCCACATAGAGGGAGTTTTACATTATTGTCTTTTCATTTCACATCTTTTCTGTAATCGTTTAGTAAATTCGCCTCGTGTTGGCGACTAGGTCTGGGTAGGACTTAGGGCTGAAATTCGCCTCGTGTTGGCGACTAGGTCTCGAGTGTAGGTCTAGGGGGTGCTCGAGGCCATATCCGTGGAAGGGTTGGCTAGAGCGGCTTGAGGCCGTATCCGGGGAAGGATCGGCTAAAGCCAACCGGTTCGTGGGGATACGAGCCGGCATAGAAAACAAAAAGAGTCTTTTTCTATTAGCTTTGATTTCTAGCTTCGATAAGTGATCAAGTTTTGTAATCATGCTTCTCAAGTTAATAAAATCATGTCTTTACTTTTACTTTACTTGATATGTCTTGATCTTCTTTAGTTTAATAATCAAAGTTTTTTCAAAGTTTTTTAAAATATATTATAAGTTTTAAAACCCTTATTCACCCCCCCCCCCTCTAAGGGCGCCTACCGATCCAACAATAAGATCTGCCACATCAAAAAGTACTTCCTGCATAATATGATATGTCACTATGCTCAATTGTGTAGTGATCTTCTTTGTGTCTCCTGACTTCAACATAATTGTAAGTCGCAAAATATCCTGAATTATAAATGCTTCCTCCCTAAGTGAAGAAACATCCGTAATTTGATCTTCTGTCTCCTTCCCATGCAATACCAGATTTACTGGTGTCCAATCCCGCTCAGCTCTATACTTTTCTACCACATCTAAACGATTATCACTCTCTATTAACCCAAACTCATTCCGAAGATCCTCATGCGTGATTTGAATAACTTCAAACTAGATCATTGACATCACTCCTCCATGAAGCTCCGTTTCTGATGGATCATACAAATTATTATAAAATTCCCGAACAAAATCCATAGAAAAGCAATCGTCATAAAATCACTGACAAAACTCCTGATGCTACAAGGTGATTCTGAATATGAGCATGATGTGGGAGGTCTATATGCAACACCATGCCTACACCAACAGTCGCCTTTTCAATCCCCACATATGATTGATAAGACTCTTGTGGGAGACGGGCTGATGACTTTCTGGCACGAACTCCATGACCACTGGAAGAAGCCATAAACCTGCACACAACAAAACATCAACAAAATTTCTCTTATCAACGGCAGGCGTTATTGTCAACGCCTGGTGCATGCTCTGTAATTTCCTATTACTACCAGTACACAATGACAGCCCTCAGAAACACTTATAAATCAAAAATTTTGTAAAATGATAGGGATAATTGGAAAATTACCAAGACAACTCAAAAACAACCAAAAGAGGTAATGGAAAGACTCTTTTTCCATAGAAATCTCAAAAACCCTTTCCTCAACTCAAAACCTGAAAACCCTAGATCTAACTACCATAGATCTATCATATACCATATCAAAGCACTTCAATACTTTAAAGGATTTCATTTTAGGGAAATAGAAATGCTTTAATCACAAAATAAAAGAAGAAAAGTAAGAATTTTACCTAGATCTGAGAAGTGCAGTCGACGAAACCTAAACAGAAATGGGTTAAAATAATGGGAAAATGGAAAGAACCCGATTTAGGGCCTTTTATATAAAGTAAACTTAACGCCGACGTTGTCTACAACGCTAGGCGTTGGCCCGTTTTTTACATATTTGCAAAAATTCCTTGATGCATATCTATTCATGAACCATTTTATATATAGTTACACCCTATTTACCCCCACATTATATGAAAACCAAATAAAAATATAAAAACCATTTTTGAACAAATAAAACATGCTTAAATAGTTTTCTAATCATTTCCAACTTCTCTGAAATTTCTACACTAAGAAGGTCTATATACATACTACCAATGCCAAAGAAAAGTTTTTCAAAAAATCTCAAAAACAGCGTACTGTCCCGGCGTTAACTAGTTAACGCCAGGCGTCAGCCTTTTTGATCAGATTGAAATTCTATTTTCTCAACACTATTTATGGTATTTTATAATGATCTTTCTCTGTTTCTTTTCTCAGTTTTTAAAATTATTTTTGTTATTAATTTGGTTGTTTTATTTCAAAATACAAAAAAAATCAAATAATTCAAAATAATCAAAAAAATATGTTATTTGTTATTTGTTTTTCTTTAAATATTTACAAAACTATGGTTTGACTATAAGATTTCACAAGAGCAAAACTTCTTAGTTATGTTGTTTCAAATGGTCAAAATTGTTTAGGCATACACTTAAAGAGTATCTTCAATGTCTAATTTTAATTTCAAATTTCCTAAACATTGTTTTATCTTCATGCCTTGACCTTAATCTGATTATGTGCAATGAAATAGTCTATAAAAAATTGTGAATGATTGCTTAGCATGCCTCTAAGCATGAGTAATGCTTTATGTTAATCAATGATTCATTCACTCACTATTTTGATAATCTACATGTGCTCATAATCTTAGCCTTGCATGATTGTGTAGTGTAATAGTCTTAACATATTAAGTTGTATGTCTAAATTACCTACACTTTTATTCAAACAATAAATTTCTTGCACACATAGAAGTGTTATTTCAATATTGTTAGTGTTTGCAACAATAAGTGAATTCAGAGACCTTTGGCCCGCTATTACAATAATATGAAATAAAATGCCAAAGATAACTCATCCAAGCACTACTCACCCTCCTGATAAGTCTTAATGAGCATTGTGAGGTTGAGCACCTTGGAAAGAATTGTAAAGTGTCTTGTGCAAACACATTCATCTTTTATCACTTATATTTGTACACCGGATCACCAAAAATAAAAATAAATAAAATTGCTTATGTGATCCCCCAAGCAATACTTCGCTCCCTGATAAGTCTTAATGAGCATTGTGTAGGCGAAGCACCTTGGTTATTGTACTCATTATTTGTGCCTTGAAACTTTATTCTAGATTTGATGTGTGAAAGTAATTATAAGATTGCATCCTTAATATTGTTGTCACTATTTCATTATATATGTCATGTGTTTTGATTATTTCACTTGTATGCTTTTATCAAAACACCTTATGCACACATCATTATTTTTCATAAAGCTTCCACTCATGAGAATTGGATCCTAATGCAAACATTACATAATTCTCTAAAAACCTAAGTAAAAGCACTAGATTGCAATGCATGATTTCTACAATGTTTTCTTTTCTTGAAATACGAATTGGTTACATTGTAGCTATTATCTTTTTGAATATGCTAAATCATGCTTGCCTATTAGTTATGAAAATTTTCAAAGTTAAAATGCTCAAATGTGAAGAGTCTAGACATATTGTTGGAATGATCAAACTATAACAAAAATACTACTCTTATTTGTTTTGTTTTTGTTTTCCGCATTTCTCTTTTGGTCATGTACTTCGTTTACCATGGTTTATCATGCCCACTTCTTGGGTCTTTCTTCATGTGTGCTTGTCAAACACTATTGCATCTCTTTCAACAAGTAATATTCTTCCTTAAAAATTAATTTGAAAAGCAAGTGGTAGAATTCCTTTGGTAAAATCATGAAATGTTGTTCTTTCATGCTTATCATATATTTTTTCCGCTGTGCTATTCTCTCCCTTAGCTCGAACATGAATTATTTTTTGTTTACACAAAACTCTTAATCCTCTCTTAGTTATGTCCCAACTTTTATCTTCCTTTCTCTAGTCTTTAATTTAAACTCCACCTACTTTTGCTAATAACAAAAGGGGGAGAATAAAGTGCTAAATCATATTGATTAAACGGAGTAGGATTCACTAGATTAAGGGGGAGCATGTATCTAGTATATGGGAGTATACACTAAGGGGGAGCACTTTTGTAGGGGGAGCACTTTTAAATGATCTATAATTCTTATTATTATCTTATAATTGCTTAGTGTCATATATCTTTATAAAAACACAAATTTTTTAACTATGAATCTGATTTATCTCTAATTGGATTTGTTATTATCAAAAGGGGGGAGATTGTTAGAACATGGTTTTCCGCATCCCTTTGATTTGAGAATAACAAACCCTACTTGTATTTGATCTTGTTTACCATTGTGTTTTTAGCATGCAGGTTTGGACAGATATGACACCAGGTTGCTGCAATAATGGTCTGGCACTAACCACAAGCAGAAGGATTGAAAGTTGTCTAACGCCAAGCGTTAGGTCTTAACGCTGGCGAATCGACGAAACTGCGATCGACAAAATGATGTTCGACGAAATGAGATGTGTTCGACGAAATGAGATGTGTTCGACGAAATGAGACGCCGTTCGACGAAATTGCATTCGACGAAATGAAATGGCGTTCGACGAAATGAGAGGCCATTCGACGAAATTGCGTTCGACGAAATGAGAGGCCGTTCGACGAAATGGTGTTCGACAAAATAAGATGTCGTTCGACGAAATGAGATGCAGTACGACGAAATGGTGTGCCAGCTGATTAGGAGAAAGAAACTCAACGCCAGGTGTTAAGTCGTAACGCTGGGCGCTATCCGTTCGATGTATTTGGCAAGGAGAAAGCAGCTGTGATTGCAGGAGGAACTATATGAATGATTTGCCCAACGCCCACGTTAGCTTTAACGTCGGCGTTAGTATTACCTAAAATAAAACATTTCCTAAAGTGCAGAATCTCCTTCCTCTTCTAAAGATCCGAGCCATCAATATGTTGCTATACATGGTCAACGTCCGGCGTTAGCACTTAACGTCGGCGTTAGCTCAAAGTCTATAAATTGGATGATTTCGATGTCTCTTACTACTGATTGCCAAGAGCCCTATTCCAGCACTTCAAAAACTTTGTGAGGGCCGTATTTCTAGACCAACACATCTCCCGCTCATATTTCAAAAGGAGGAATCAAAGGAGGCTTGGATCAACACGCTAACTCAATGTGAAGAACGCAAGCTTGGACTTCAACGATCTTCAGCGATTCTTCGGCGTCTCCTTCAGATTACCTCATAGGGAGTTTTATATTTGTCTTTTATTTTTATCTTTGTAATCGGTTCGTGAATTCGCCTCATGTTGGCGACTAGGTCTAGGTAGGACTTAGGGAGGAATTCACCTCGTGTTGGCGACTGGGTCTAGGGAGTAGATCTAGGGTGTGCTCGAGGCCTTTCTGGTGATAGATTGGCTAGAGCGGCTTGAGGCCATATCTGGGGAGAGATCGGCTAAAGCCAACTGGTTCGTGAGGATACGAGTCGGTATAGAAAACAAAAAGGGTTTTCATATTATTCACTTCAATTTCTAGCGTCATTGATTATAATCAATTTTATAAATGATAATCATGTCTTTTCTTGTTTAATAAAATTGATTTCATTTCTAATTTCATCATCTCTTTACTTTTGATCTAACTTACTTCTACCAAAATATCAAAAGTTTTCTATTAAAGTTTTTAAAACCCTTATTCACCCCCTCTAAGGGCACCTCAAGATCCAACAGAGTGTTATTCATTTCCTTTGTCGTTACTTGCGAGAGTGTCCATTGGAGCCATGAGCATGAGTAGACTTGAGAGAGAGTAGAGTGGATTCCGAGCGAAGAACGAGCAGAGTCCGAAGTCCTTGCCTGAAAACCTCAGAGCTCTCTCTTGTCTCTTGGATTGTGTATCTTCAAATGAAGACATGAGGGGTCTTTTTATTGTTTTCTTGAAGGGATGTGCAAGTAATTGAGCCTGCCTGGATCTGGTGTTGACGAATAACGCTGCACGGTTTCGGTCACATGGATCACCAATTTTACAAAAATGATGAATGTACCCCTGTAGGCGGTCTGGGTGGCTCAGGAAAGTTGCCCGGTGATGGTGGCGACCCGAGGCGGCGGCAGCCGGAGATGACGAATGTGGTGGCAGCGCGTTGGAGGCCGCCAGCTGACGCAATGTGTTGGCTGGCCAGAGGCAGCGGAAGTGGCGGCGGTCGGAGGCAGCAAAAGTGGTGTCGGCACAGCGTGCGCGTGTGCGAGCTGCACGCACACTCTGGTCGGCCGCGCGCCGGCCGTGCATGTGTACGTGCCCGTGTGCGTGGGTGCGCGCATGCTTGGTGTTGTGTACACCCGTAAAGCCTTGTGCGGTGCCCGACCGGATTCCGCTTGGGCATGCACGAGCATCGTTCTGTGTCCCCTTTTGGGAGATTTCGGGACCATTAGAGCAAGCGCAGCTCATTCTGTCGGCTCGGCTTGCTTGAGTGCTTCGTCCAAAGTTCTACCGGTTTGACTCAGAAATCTTTTAGGGGAAACCAATCATATTCCCCGAAATTTTTGTGGGTCGTGATCCGCGAAGCGACGAGCCTGGAAGTTTTAGATATAACTGTGTTGTTTTTGAGTTGTGGACTCTAGACATGTTAGCATGCATGCATGGCGATTTATTATTCGTTTGCGGAGTGAAACATTCTTTTCGTTAAGCCAGAAGATGTAGGCAAATCACTTTGCGTTATGAGGCGTTAGATGAAGATCTCGTAGTTGACGTTGGGGGTGACTTATGGAATTGGTTGCACGTCTTTCATTGTCATAGGTGCGAATTAGTATCGTAGTATGTTTATGCCTGCGATGTAGCCCATGTGGCATTTTTCGGGATTATAGAGATGTTCTATTGTTGATGTTTCGAAAGTGTTTCGGCTTTTCATGTTCCTTTTGCATTAATGTGTCATGTGTGTGTGACATCTGACGCCAACTTTAGAAGTTTCTACTTGGCGTTAAGACCGAGCGTAGATGTTTGAGTGTGGTGCGAAGGGACATTTGCCCCGATGCCTCGATGAGGCAGAAGGACTTGGGGTCCATTCCTATTGGATCATGTAAGAGGATTCAGGACTTGCGTTTGCCTTAGGAATGATAAGGACTCGTGGTCCATTCCTATCAGCAGCTGTAGAAGGTATTTCTCCTGTTTTGTCTAGATAGTAGAAGGACATGAGGTCCGTTCTTTTAGGAGATGCAGAAGGAACTTTGTCCATTCTCACCTATGTAGATGGACACATGGTTCATTCTTTCAGGCGATAAGGACTTTTTGTCCGTTCTCGCTTTAACAACTGAAGTACTCGGGGTCTGTTCTTTTAGGAGGTGCAGAAGGACCTTTGTTCGTTCTCGTGTAAGTAGAAGGACTCAGGATCTGTTCTTTCAGGAGGTGCAAAAGGATTTATGTCCGTTCTTGCTTTAACAGTAGAAGGACTAGGGGTTTATTCTTGTAGGAGGTGCAGAAGGTCTTTTGCCCGTTCTCGCTGTAACAGTAGAAGGACTTGGTGTCCGTTCTTTTAGGAGGTGCAGAATTACTTTTGTCCATTCTCACTTTAATAGTAGAAGGACTCGGGGCTTTTAGGAGGTTCAGAAGGACCTTTGTTCGTTCTCACCTAAGTAGAATGACTCGAGGTTCGTTCTTTCAGGAGGTGCATAAGGACCTTTGTCCATTATCGCCTAAGTAGAATGACTCGGGGTCTGTTCTTTCAGGAGGTGCAGAAGGACTTTTGTCCGTTCTTGCTTTAAAAGTAGAAGGACTCGGGGTCCATTCTTTTAGGAGGTGCAAAAGGACTTTTGCTAGTTCTCGCTTTAACAATAGAAGGACGCAAGGTCCGTTCTTTTAGGAGGTACAGAAGGACTTTTGTCCATTATCGCTTTAATAGTAGAAGGACTCGAGGTCTGTTCTTTCAGGAGGTGCATAAGGACCTTTGTTTGTTCTCACCTAAGTAGAAGGACTCGGGGTCCGTTCTTTCAGGACTTGTAGAAGGACCTTTGTTCATCTTGCCTTGACAGTCGGACATGGGGTCCGTTCTTTCTAGAGAGCAAGTGTAGCAGATGAAACTAAAAAATAGGATTGTGATATTGTTGAAGGGGAAGGTGTACAACACCGGTATTCGCCAGGAGGTGAGCGGATACTAAGGAATCGGCTGGCGAGAGGAGTAAGACGAAGGGCAAGTCAGAATCCTAGAGGAGGCTTGCAGGTAGTAGGCGAGCCGGGCTCTCGCCGGCTGCTCACGAGAAGCAGGTGAGCCGGGCTCTCGCCGGATGCTCGCAGGAGGGCGAGCTGGCCGGGCCTCTCAGTTCGCGAGAGGGGCCCTTGTGGGCGTCTCGCCCAGTAGGGGTCCAGAGGTGTTTTTACCTGGAAGCCCCTGGTGGTCTGCAGTTAGCCTCTCCAAACAGCAGAGTTTGGCTGTTAGCAGACCAGTTTGGGCTGCGTATAGCAAAAGAGTAAGGTGGAATCCCGCTATTAGCAGAACAGATCGAAAAACTATAAATAGACCTTGAAGGGCACCTTTGGAGAGGACTCCAATCTCAGTTTTCTGAGCTTCTTCCTCCCTAGGTGATCTTGGCTTAGCTCTCAGGCTCTCCAAGGTGCCCAGTCTTAGCTTTGGCTTGGGAGGGGAAGCACTCAAAGATCTTCCGGGTGTGTGGTGGGACCTCCTCGCTGCGACCAAAGGTCTATGTCTAGTTCAAAGTCTCCGGTCTGTTCCTTCCGAGGAATCAGTAAGGGTTAGCTGTCCCTCATCCTTGAGGGCCCAAGCTCCACAAGAGACCAAGTCTTGGTTTCAACATTTTTGGTGCGGTGAGCGTGAAGTGCAACTAGTTCAAGAAAACTCTAAGGAAGAGACATGGCGGGAGACGACTAGCGAGAGGCGGACTTCGGCGATTCGCCACCACCCGACGCGCCAGCAACGTGGGAGATGCTGACCGACCTCAAGAGGGACCTGCTCGGGCTTTCCAGTGCGCCCTCTCCACAGCCTTTGGGGGTCTCGCAACCCTGTGCCCCAAGTGGCACCTCCAACTGGAGTAGGTGAGCACGCCCCGGGGCAGAGGCCAGGGAAGGAGGCGATGTCCCAAATGCCAGAGCGAGACCTCGCGGGGCGGGAGCTCTTCCCCAGCCTGGCGAGTGCGGGTGGGGTTCAGGAGAGCGCCATCCCGGGAGGAGGGATCCCTGCCAGTGGTATCCCAGCGAGTGTGAGACCGGGAGGAGCTAGTTCGCCTCGGGAGCTCACGGGGAGAGCGGAGCAGGTCACGTGTGTGAAGGGGGGGGGGGGGAGTCCCTTCTGCAAGTTGGTGCTCTCGGCCCCACTCCCCGAGGGGTTCAGCGAGCCGGCCATGACTCAGTATACCGGCAAGGATGACCCCACTCAGCACCTGCAATTGTTCGAATAAATGGTCTCTATCAGACCTATGTCGGATGCTTTCAAGTACCGACTCTTCGCCACCACCCTGAAAGAGAAAGCAAGGGACTGGTTCCACCAGTTGCCCTCGGGGTCTATCTATGCCTTCTAGGATTTGCGTCGCGGCTTCTTGCTGTGTTTATCCACCTTGAAGACGAGGAAGATGGACCCCGAGACGCTCTTCAACATCAAGCAAAGACAGGTGGAGTTGTTAGCTCATTATGTGGATCGATTCTAGGAGGAGGTCCTCCTCATCCAGGAGGTGACATGGTACACTCTCCAGCTCGCCTTCATAGTGGGGGGCGCGAGAGGGGTTCTTCAAGATGGACCTCAAGAGGAGGGATCCTTTGTCTTTTGAGGAGATTATGGAGAGAGCGGCGGAGGAGATAGAGGGGCAGGCAGCAAACCGCGAGTTCACGAAGAGGTTGGAACGACTGAGCGAGCCGGAGGTCAAACATCCAGAAGCAAGGAGAAGAGAAGAGGAGAGGGCCCCAGAGGTGGCTTGGAGGCAGCAAAAAGGTGGAGGCAAGGCCCAGGAAGGGGTTTCCACCAGGGAGGGGCAACTTCCAAGGAGGCCAAGGAAGACCCCACCAACTAGGATGGAGGCAGGGCCCGAGGCCACCACATCCCCACCCTCCTCAGCAGGCAATGGCAGTCGGTCGAGGGAGACCAGGAAGGGGAAGAGGAGAGGTAGCCGAAGGAGCCGGTCCTAGGAGGAGGAATAGAGGGGTAGAGGCCGAGAGGAGGGGGGTGCGTTACCCTATTGTGACTTCCACAAGGAAGAGGGTCACGCAACGACCACCTGCCCAGAGTTCTTGGAGGTGAAAGGAGCCACAACGTCGGCGCCACGGGAGCAGCGGGCTGTGAGGATTGAGGAGGTCCTGTCTCATGACGAGGAAGACGAGAGATGTGAAGACCGGGTCGATGTGGGGACCCGAGGAGGGATCAGGGTGAACCATGGGGGGGGGGGGGGGGTAGGGATTGAGGCGACCCGGAAGGCAAGCCTCCATACCATCCATCGTCGCAATGTGGCTTCGACGTCCCTAGCCCCGCCCCCAGAAGAGAAGATCTCGTTCACTCAGAAGGACATGTCGGGTCATGAAGACCCGTTCTGCGATGCACTGGTCATTCAGACGGCGATCGAGAACTTCACCGTCTCCTAGATCCTTGTGGATAATAGAAGATCGGTCAACGTCATCTTCAGGAAGGCATTTGATGAGATGCATATGGAGGCACGGAGGGTGTTGGCCTCGAACGGCCCACTGTTTGGGTTCTCCGGTGAGAGGAAGGAGGTAGAAGGGGGAGTGGGACTCCATGTAGTCTTTGGGGGGGGGGGGGGGGGGGAGCCCAGGAATTGCCGTTTTGTCATAGTGGATGCCCCCAGCAGCTACAACGCCATATTTGGATGACCGCTCATTAGTGCGTACCTCTGCATCCCCTCCACCTTCCATCAATGCCTTAAGTTTAATGCGGGAGGAGTCCAAGTCCAGATAAGGGGAGATCCGAAGGTGGCTAGGCAGTGCTATGTGACTGCCGTGAATTCCATCTCCTGGATGGCCGGAGCAGAAGAATTGGATCGGAAGATGGAGGAGCCGGCGAGGCTAGAGGAGTCAGTATAGGGGGAAAGGAGAGAAGGGGAAGGAGAGGCCCAGGAAGGAGGGGCGGAAGAGCTGATGGTGGTAGAGGAGAAGAGAGTAGGAGAAGGTCAGGCCAAGGAGGAAGGGGCGGAAGAGCAGATGGAGGAGGAGAAGGAGAGGAAAGAGGAAGAAGGGGAGGCCCAGGAAGGAGGGGCGGAAGAATTGATGGAAGTTCGGGAAGGGAGAAAGGAGGAGGAGGTCGAAGCGCTAGCTCACGGAGAGGAGAAAAAGGGTGACTAGGGGGAGCAGTCCTGACTGGAGGCCGTGGATGAGGTTTTGGATCTCGAAGTCAACAACTGAGCAGGAGTGGTGGAAAAAGTCAAGATCAGCGGGGAGCTCAGCCCAGAGGAGCAGAAGCAAATCCTGGCCTGCGTGTAGGAGAATGTGGATGTCTTTGCCTGGAGCGCGGCAGAGATGCCCGATATCGATGTGGATGTGGCTTGCCATCGCCTCAACCTCGATCCCGGCACCCGAACCATCCGACAGAAGAAGAGAGCCATTGCTGACAAGCTTGAAGGTCCCATCGGAGAGGAGGTGGGCAAGCTCCTCCAAGCAGGGTTTGTATCGGAGATCCAGTACCCAGGTTGGGTCTCCAATGTGGTTATGGTAAAGAAGGGGGAGGTAAGTGGAGAATGTGCATTGAATTTTTTTTACTTAATAAATCATGCCCCAAGGATTGCTACCCTTTGCCCCGAATCGACGCGCTGGTTGACTCAGCCGTCGGTTTTTCTGCGATGTCTTTTTAGATACTTTTCAGGTTACCATCAAATCCGCATGCACCCCCCTGACGCCAAGAATGTCTCTTTCATCATGGGGGATGGGTGCTATTGTTACAAAATGATGCCCTTCGGGTTGAAAAACGCAGGGGGCAACGTACCAACGGATGATGGACAGGGTCTTCCGGAAGCAAAAGGGTAGGAACCTGGAGGTCTATGTGGATGACCTTATGGTGAAAAGTCGAGACCTTGAGTCCCACCTCCATGACCATGAAGAAACTTTTGGGACATTGAGAAAATTCAAGATAAAACTCAACCCCTAGAAGTGTGTCTTCGGGGCTAGCCGGGGGAAGTTTTTTCACGGCCCAATCAACCACTACGGCTAGGCACCGTGAACAAGGGCTGCAGCCCGGTCAAACCCCAACCCATCACTGCGCCTGTTTCTCAGCAACAGTAGGTTGTTGACGATGGGTCTCGAACCCGCGCCCTAGACAAGTTTAACCATATACAGCTCTTGTCACCAACTGAGCTGCAACTCAGTTGGTGACAAGAGTTGTAGATGGTTAAACTTGTCTAGGGCGCGGGTTCCAGACCCGTCGTCAACAACCTACTGTTGCTGAGAAATAGGTGCGCTGATGGGTTGGGGTTTGACCGAGCTGCATCCCTTGTTCACAGTGCCTAGCCGTAGTGGTTGATTGGGCCGTGACAAAAAAGTCGACTTTTTTGTAACGACCCATCAACCACTACGACTAGGCACCGTTAGGGACTGCAGTCTCGGTCTCCCCCAACGCATCTCTGACCCTGTTTTTCAGGCCAGCGCATTGTTGACGATAGGTCTCGAACCCGCGCCCTTGATAAGAGACCCTTCCAACAGTCCTCATCACCAACTGAGCTGCAGCTCAGTTGGTGACAAGAGCTGTAGATGGTTAAACTTGTCTAGGGCGCGGGTTCGAGACCCGTCGTCAACAACCTACTGTTGTTGAGAAACATGCGCAGTGATGGGTTGGGGTTTGACCGGGCTGCAGCCCTTGTTCACAGTGCCTAGCCGTAGTGGTTGATTGGGCCGTGACAAAAAAGTCCACTTTTTGTAACGGCCCATCAACCACTACGCCTAGGCACCGTTAGGGACTGCAGCTCGGTCTCCCCCAACGCATCTCCGGCCCTGTTTTCCATGCCAGCGCGTTGTTGACGACGGGTCTCGAACCCGCGCCCTTGATAAGAGAACCTTTCAACAGTCCTCATCACCAACTGAGCTGCAGCTCAATTGGTGACAAGAGCTGTAGATGGTTAAACTTGTCTAGGGCGCGGGTTCGAGACCCGTCGTCAACAACCTACTGTTGCTGAGAAACAGGCGCAGTGATAGGTTGGGGTTTGACCGGGCTTCAGCCCTTGTTCACGGTGCCTAGCCGTAGTGCTTGATTGGGCCGTGACAAAAAAAGTCGACTTTTTTGTAACGACCCATCAACCACTACAGCTAGGCACCATTAGGGACTGCAGCCCGGTCTCCCCCAACGCATCTCTGGCCCTGTTTTTCAGGCCAGCGCATTGTTGACGACGGGTCTCGAACCCGCGCCCTTGATAAGAGACCCTTTCAACAGTCCTCATCACCAACTGAACTGCAACTCAGTTGGTGACAAGAGCTGTAGATGGTTAAACTTGTCTAGGGCGCGGGTTCGAGACCCGTCGTCAACAACCTACTGTTGCTGAGAAACATGCGCAGTAATGGGTTGGGGTTTGACCGGGCTGCAGCCCTTGTTCACGGTGCCTAGCCGTAGTGGTTGATTGGGCCGTGACAAAAAAGTCGACTTTTTTGTAACGACCCATCAACCACTACGACTAGGCACCGTTAGGGACTGCAGCCCCGGTCTCCCCCAATGCATCTCTGACCCTGTTTTTCAGGCCATCACATTGTTGACGGCAGGTCTCGAATCCGCGCCCTTGATAAGAGACCCTTTCAATAGTCCTCATCACCAACTGAGCTGCAGCTCAATTGGTGACAAGAGCTGTAGATGGTTAAACTTGTCTAGGGCGCGGGTTCGAGACCCATCGTCAACAACCTACTGTTGCTGAGAAATAGGCGCAGTGATAGGTTGGGGTTTGACCGGTCTTCAGCCCTTGTTCACGGTGCCTAGCCGTAGTGCTTGATTGGGCCGTAACAAAAAAGTCGACTTTTTTGTAACGACCCATCAACCACTACGACTAGGCACCATTAGGGACTGCAGCCCGGTCTCCCCAAACGCATCTCTGGCCTTGTTTTTCATGCCAGCGCGTTGTTGACGACGGGTCTCGAACCCGCGCCCTTGATAAGAGACCCTTTCAACAGTCCTCATCACCAACTGAGCTGCAGCTCAATTCGTGACAAGAGCTGTAGATGGTTAAACTTGTCTAGGGCGCGGGTTCGAGACCCATCGTCAACAACCTACTGTTGCTGAGAAATAGGCGCAGTGATAGGTTGGGGTTTGACCGGTCTTCAGCCCTTGTTCACGGTGCCTAGCCGTAGTGCTTGATTGGGCCGTAACAAAAAAGTCGACTTTTTTGTAACGACCCATCAACCACTACGACTAGGCACCATTAGGGACTGCAGCCCGGTCTCCCCCAACGCATCTCTGGCCTTGTTTTTCATGCCAGCGCATTGTTGACGACGGGTCTCAAACCTGCGCCCTTGATGAGAGACCCTTTCAACAGTCCTCATCACCAACTGAGCTGCAGCTCAGTTGGTGACAAGAGCTGTAGATGGTTAAACTTGTCTAGGGCGTGGGTTCGAGACCCGTCGTCAACAACCTACTGTTGTTGAGAAACATGCGCAGTGATGGGTTGGGGTTTGACCGGGCTGCAACCCTTGTTCACAGTGCCTAGCCGTAGTGGTTGATTGGGCCGTGACAAAAGAGTCCACTTTTTGTAACGACCCATCAACCACTACGGCTAGGCACCGTTAGGGACTGCAGCTCGGTCTCCCCCAACGCATCTCTGGCCCTGTTTTCCATGCCAGCGCGTTGTTGACGACGGGTCTCGAACCCGCGCCCTTGATAAGAGACCCTTTCAACAGTCCTCATCACCAACTGAGCTGCAGCTCAATTGGTGACAAGAGCTGTAGATGGTTAAACTTGTCTAGGGCGCGGGTTCGAGACCCGTCGTCAACAACCTACTGTTGCTGAGAAACAGGCGCAGTGATATGTTGGGGTTTGACCGGGCTTCAGCCCTTGTTCACGGTGCCTAGCCGTAGTGGTCGATTGCGCAGTGACAAAAAAGTTAACTTTTTTGTAACGGCCCATCAACCACTACGGCTAGGCACCATTAGGGACTGCAGCCCGGTCTCCCCGAACGCATCTCTGGCCCTATTTTTCAGGCCAGCGCATTGTTGACGACGGGTCTCGAACCTGCGCCCTTGATGAGAGACCCTTTCAACAGTCCTCATCACCAACTGAGCTGCAGCTCAGTTGGTGACAAGAGCTGTAGATGGTTAAACTTGTCTAGGGCGCGAGTTCGAGACCCGTCGTCAACAACCTACTGTTGTTGAGAAACATGCACAGTGATGGGTTGGGGTTTGACCGGGCTGCATCCCTTGTTCACAGTGCCTAGCCGTAGTGGTTGATTGGGCCGTGACAAAAAAGTCCACTTTTTGTAACGGCCCATCAACCACTACGGCTAGGCACCGTTAGGGACTGCAGCTCGGTCTCCCCCAACGCATCTCTGGCCCTGTTTTCCATGCCAGCGCGTTGTTGACGAAGGGTCTCGAACCCGCGCCCTTGATAAGAGACCCTTTCAACAGTCCTCATCACCAACTGAGCTGCAGCTCAATTGGTGACAAGAGCTGTAGATGGTTAAACTTGTCTAGGGCGCGGGTTCGAGACCCGTCGTCAACAACCTACTGTTGCTGAGAAACAGGCGCAGTGATAGGTTGGGGTTTGACCGGGCTTCAGCCCTTGTTCACGGTGCCTAGCCGTAGTGCTTGATTGGGCCGTGACAAAAAAGTCAACTTTTTTGTAACGACCCATCAACCACTACCGCTAGGCACCATTAGGGACTGCAGCCCGGTCTCCCCCAACGCATCTCTGGCCCTGTTTTTCAGGCCAGCGCATTGTTGACGACGGGTCACGAACCCGCGCCCTTGATAAGAGACCCTTTCAATAGTCCTCATCACCAACTGAGCTGCAGCTCAGTTGGTGACAAGAGCTGTAGATGGTTAAACTTGTCTAGGGCGCGGGTTCGAGACCCGTCGTCAACAACCTACTGTTGTTGAGAAACATGCGCAGTGATGGGTTGGGGTTTGACCGGGCTGCAGCCCTTGTTCACGGTGCCTAGCCGTAGTGGTTGATTGGGCCGTGACAAAAAAGTCGATTTTTTTGTAACGAACCATCAACCACTACGGCTAGGCACCGTTAGGGACTGCAGCCCCGGTCTCCCCCAATGCATCTCTGACCTTGTTTTTCAGGCCATCGCATTGTTGACGGCAGGTCTCGAATCCGCGCCCTTGATAAGAGACC
This sequence comes from Dactylorhiza incarnata, assembly GCA_033032865.1. Lineage (NCBI taxonomy): Eukaryota > Viridiplantae > Streptophyta > Magnoliopsida > Asparagales > Orchidaceae > Dactylorhiza > Dactylorhiza incarnata. Next base: position 2,618,309 of record JAWHQI010000047.1, read on the forward strand.
CTTTCAATAGTCCTCATCACCAACTGAGCTGCAGCTCAGTTGGTGACAAGAGCTGTAGATGGTTAAACTTGTCTAGGGCGCGGGTTCGAGACCCGTCGTCAACAACCTATTGTTGCTGAGAAACAGGCACAGTGATGGGTTGGGGTTTGACTGGGCTGCAGCACTTGTTCACGGTGCCTAGCCGTAGTGGTTGATTGGTCCGTGACAAAAAAGTCGACTTTTTTGTAATGGCCCATCAACCACTACGGCTAGGCACCGTTTGGGACTGCAGCCCAGTCTCCCCCAACGCATCTCTGGCCCTATTTTTCAGGCCAGCGCGTTGTTGACGACGGGTCTCGAACCCGCGCCCTTGATAAGAGACCCTTTCAACAGTCCTCATCACCAACTAAGCTGCAGCTCAGTTGGTGACAAGAGCTGTAGATGGTTAAACTTGTCTAGGGCACGGGTTCGAGACCCGTCGTCAACAACCTACTGTTGCTGAGAAACAGGCGCAGTGATGGGTTGGGGTTCGACCGGTCTGCAACCCTTGTTCACGGTGCCTAGCCGTAGTGGTTGATTGGGCCGTGACAAAAAAGTCGACTTTTTTGTAACGACCCATCAACCACTACGACTAGGCACCATTAGGGACTGCAGCCCGGTCTCCCCCAACGCATCTCTGGCCCTATTTTTCAGGCCAGCGCATTGTTAACGACGGGTCTCGAACCCGCGCCCTTGATAAGAGACCCTTTCAACAGTCCTCATCACCAACTGAGCTGCAGCTCAGTTGGTGACAAGAGCTGTAGATGGTTAAACTTGTCTAGGGCGCGGGTTCGAGACCCGTCGTCAACAACCTACTGTTGCTGAGAAACAGGCGCAGTGATGGGTTGGGGTTTGACCAGGCTGCAACCCTTGTTCACGGTGCCTAGCCGTAGTGGTTTATTGGGCCGTGACAAGTTTCTAGGCCACTTGCTCACCCCAGCGGGAGTGGAACCTAATCCAGACAAAGTCAGGGCCATCTTAGAGTTGGGGTCACCAAGGAATGCGAAGGAGGTTCAGCGGCTAACAGGGAAGTTAGCCGGGCTTAGTAGGTTCCTCTCCAAGGCGGGAGAGAAGTGTGCATCCTTCTTCAAGGTGCTGCGGGGGAACCAGAAGTTTGAATGGACCCCTGAGTGTGAAAAGGCCTTTGAAGCGCTAAAGGAACAATTGACCCAAGCTCTATTGCTGCAAGGGCCGAGACAGGGAGAGGACTTGTCCCTATACCTGGGGGTAGGACCCGAGGCAGTAAGTTCAGTGCTGGTCTGAGAAGAAGGCTGAAGGCAACTCCCAATCTACTATGTTAGCCGAGTACTGAGGAAGGCGGAGCTTCGGTACCCCATCCTAGAGAAGTTGGCCTTCGCCTTAGTGTTGTCGGACCGGAAGCTCCGGCCTTATTTCCAAGCGCATCTGATCAAGGTGGTGACCGACCATCACCTTCGCCAAATCATGGAAGGGGTGGAGCACTCGGGAAGGCTGGCCAAGAGGTCAGTGGAACTAAGTGAATTCGATATCTCATACGTGCCCAGGTTGTCCATAAAGGCCCAAGCGGTGGCAGACTTTTTGGCGGACTATGTGGCCTAGGCGGAGGAGTCCGAGCTACCCAACCCAGTTTCCTGGAGGATGTTGGTCGACGGGGCCTCAGGAAAGCATTCCTTTGGGGGAGGGGTGGTTTTGGTAAGCCCCCCAAGGGACGAGGATCGAGCAGTCAATCAATGTTCACTTTCCCCTCACCAACAATCAGTCCGAGTACGAGGCCGTGATAGCAGGGCTCCGCCTAACCCGAGAGTTGGGAGTGCAAGATGTGGAGGTCTCGACAGACTCCATGGTGGTAGCTTGCCAAGTCAGGGGGGAGTTCGAGGTAAAGGAGTCGAATCTTCAACGGTACTTGGAAAAGGTTAAGGGGCTCATAGGGCAGTTCCGGACCTTAACAATCCGTCACGTGCCAAGGGAGGAGAGTGTCGGGCGGACCCCTCCTGGCCAAGTTCGGTCCCGGGGCCGGGGGGACAATGTCGGACCTCTTCCGACCATCCATTCAGGAGGGGGAGCTGATGGAGGTGGACCAGCGGGCGTCATGGATGGACCCCTTCATCACCTTCCTGGCATCAGGGAAGTTCCCCGAGGGGGATATGGATAAGCGGCACTTCAGGTATAAATCGACATATTATTCCTTGCATGCAGGAGGACTATACAGGAAAATGCTCTCGGGGTTCCTAGCCCGTTGTGTAGTGGACGAGGAAGTCCCGAGCGTCCTGGAGGAAATCCACTCGGGAGAGTGTGGTAGCCACTCTGGGAGCCGAACCTTGGAGGGGAGAGTGTTGAGGCAAGGCTACTTTTGGCCTACCCTCAGCAAGGATGCGACGGAGTTTGCAAAGAAGTGCTCAAAGTGTCAACTGTTTGCTTTTCTCTAGCTCTTGCCAACCCAAAGACTTCGAACCATCATAGCTCCTCGGCCCTTTGCTATATGGGGTTTGGACTTGGTGGGTCCTTTCACGCATGTGAGTGGCCAAAGAAAATTCTTATTGGTGATGATTGATTATTTCTCCAAGTGGCTGGAGGTGAAGGCACTGGCCAAGGTAACATCTCAAGTAGTTAGAAATTTCATATGAGGAGAGATAATATGTAGGCATGGGCTCCCACTAGCCATAGTTATAGACAATTGGCTGCAGTTTGCCAGCGACGAATTCGTTAGCTTCTGCACCCAGCTCGACATAGACCTTCGGTTTGCGTTAGTCCACCACCCGAGGAGCAATGGGCTAGTGGAGGCGGCAAACAAAATTATTTTAAACTTGCTGAAGAAAAAGGTCGAGAACCTTAGGGGGAACTGGGTAGAGCAGTTACCCTCAGTTCTCTGGGCCTTGAGAACCACCCCAAACACGGCCACCGGGGAGACTCCGTTCAAGCCCTCCCACAGGTCCGAGGCCGTCCTACCAATAGAGTTCGAAGTGAAATCCCCCAGAGTGGTCGCCGCAGGTGAAGGCGATGGAGAATGGCTGGTGGAGAATGGGGAAGAGCAAAGGCTATCTCCAGACCTGGTGGAAGAGCTCAGAGACTTAGCCACCGTCAGTCAAGAGGAAGTCAAGCGGCGGATGGCTCGGTACTTCGACAAGCATATCTGAATAAAACAGTTCGAGAAAAGAGACCTGGTGCTGAAGAAGGTTGACACGGCCGGGAGAGGAGCCGCGATAGGAAATCTCAATTCCAACTGGGAGGGGACTTATATTGTAGACGAGGTGCTCAGGTCAGGAGGGTACCACCTCCGAGATGTGGATGGTGTACTCCTCGGCCTGGCCAGGATTGGGGATGACCTGAAACGATTCTACCCTTAAAAACTTTTTGTAATTGATTTGTTATATGATTGACTCACCACATATTGATTATGAAGTTTTTTCTAAGCAGGAGTCCTCAAGTATTCATGTTGGATTGCCCTGGACGATCCCGCTGCTGGGCTCTCACTAGCCGGTGCGTCAGGTAGATCTCGCTGAGAGGTTGGCAAGGTAACAAGTTTTTGTGTTGGATTGCCCCGGACGATCCCGCTGCCGGACTCTCACTAGCCGATGGGCCAGGTAGATCTCACGGAGATGCTGGCAAGGTAGAAAGTTTTTGTGCTGGATTGCCCCAGACGATCCTGCTGCTGGGCTCTCATTAGCCGGTGGGTCAGGTAGATCTCGCAGAGAGGATGGCAAGGTAACATGTTTTGTGTTGGATTGCCCCGGACGATCCCGCTATCGGGCTCTCACTACCCGGTGGGTCAGGTAGATCTCGCGGAGAGGGTGGCAAGGTAGCAAGTTTTTGTGCTGGATTGCCCCGGACGATCTCGCTGCCAGGATCTCACTAGCCGGTGGGTCAGGTAGATCTCGCGGAGAGGCTGGCAAGGTAACCAGTTTTGTGCTGGATTGCCCCGGACGATCCCGCTACCGGGCTCTCACTAGCCGGTGGGTCAGGTAGATCTCACGGAGAGGCTAGCAAGGTAACAAGTTTTTGTGCTAGATTGCCCTGGACGATTCCGTTGTTGGGCTCTCACTAACCAGTGGGTCAGGTAGATCTCGCGGAGAGGCTGGCAAGGTAACAAGTTTTTGTGCTGGATTGCCCCAGACGATCCCGCTGCCGGGCTCTCACTAGCCGGTGGGTCAGGTAGATCCCGCAGAGAGGCTGGCAAGGTAACAAGTTTTGTGCAGGATTGCCCCAGACGATCCCGCTGCTGGGCTCTCACAAGCAGGGGGGTCAGGTAGATCTCGCGGAGAGGCTGGCAAGGTAGCAAGTTTTTGTGCTGGATTGCCCTGGATGATACCGCTGTCGTGCTCTCACTAGTCGATGGGTCAGGTAGATCTCGCAGAGAGGCTGGCAAGGTAACAAGTTTTGTGCTGGATTGCCCCGGACGATCCCGCTGTCGGGCTCTCACTAGCCGGTGGGTCTAGTAGATCTCGCGGAGAGGCTGGCAAGGTAACAAGTTTTTGTGCTGAACTGCCCCGAACGATCCCGCTACCGGGCTCTCACTAGCAGGTGGGTCAGGTAGATCTTGCGGAGAGGCTGGCAAGGTAACAAGTTTTTGTGCTGGATTGCCCGGGACGATCCCGCTGCCGGGCTCTCACTAGCCGGTGGGTCAGGTAGATCCCGCAGAGAGGCTGACAAGGTAATAAGTTTTGTGCTGGATTGCCCCAAATGATCCTGCTGCCGGGCTCTCGCTAGCCGGTGGGTCAGGTAGATCTCGTGGAGAGGCTGGCAAGGTAGCAAGTTTTTGTGCTGGATTGCCCCGGACGATCCCGCTGCTGGGCTCTCACTAGCCGGTGGGTCAGGTAGATCTCGCGGAGAGGCTGACAAGGTAACAAGTTTTGTGCTGGATTGCCCCGGACGATCCCGCTGCCGTGCTCTCACTAGCCGGTGGGTCAGATAGATCTCGCGGAGAGGCTGACAAGGTAAAAAGTTTTTGTGCTGGATTGCCCCGTACGATCCCGCTGTCGGGCTCTCACTAGCCGGTGGGTCAGGTAGATCTCGCAGAGAGGCTGACAAGGTAACAAGTTTTTGTGCTGGATTGCCCCGGACGATCCCGCTGCCGGGCTCTCACTAGCCGGTGGGTCAGGTAGATCCCGCGGAGAGGCTGGCAAGGTAACAAATTTTTGTGTTGGATTGCCCCGGACGATCCCGCTGCCGGGCTCTCGGTAGCCGGTGGGTCAGGTAGATCTCGCGGAGAGGTTGACAAGTAAGTTATTCATGTTAATGAGCTCGATTCACAAAATCTCTCAAGGCCTAGACAGGGCGAGCCCTGGAGCTCGCTCGCAGGAAATGAAGAGCAACAATGGACAAAAAATGCCAAGTCTAATGGTAACAACGAGATGGCTGGATACGGTGGTCGCAAGGCTCGTCGTGTCGGACCCTGGCTCGCGAAAATACTTGGAAATTTTTTTGCACAAGGCCTAAAACTAGCGAGTCAGGGAGGTCTGCCGACACAGTGGTTAACAAGCTACACTGGTCGCACGCAGGGGTTGGGCGAGCGAGGCAGGGTAATGTCGACCCTGCTCGCAAGAACCCCCTCTGGGCGAGTCAGAGACGCGAAACGGTCCACGCTTTATCCCGGCGTGAAAGCAAACATAAGGTTTATCTAACGAAGCTCCTAAGTGAGAGAAGGTACGCTAACGCCTTATTGGGTGAGCGCGAGGTAAGGTAGCGAGACAAAATCAAAGTACGATAAAATGGTGAAAATTATAACCATCACAGACAAAAAATGTGCGAGCGCGAGCCTGGCTAAACGCAAAGATGCGAGCACGGTTAAAAGTATGAGCACAGGCAAAACAAAATACATTCACGCGAGTGTAGAAAAATACATTCACGCGAGCAAGATAGAAAAGCAATTAAAAGATAGAAAAATAATTCTTGTTTCATTTCTCAAAAGTGTTACAAATGACGGCGAGCTCGCCGGTCAAAAACAAAAGATTTACATAGAAGCATAAATAGTTAATGCCTGTCGCTGGACAGCTCTTCCTCGCTCCCGCGATCATCGGGCTCCGGGATCGGCGCGAACAGGTCCGGGACGACGTCCTCGATGCTGAGCTCCAAGGCATCCGGGGAAAGCAGACCCGCCCCTTTGAGGGTCTCGAAGACAAGGTTGGCAACGCCCATGGAATTCTTGCGGGTTGCCTCTTGTTCGTCTCGAGATTTCTTGCGAGTCCCATTTCGCGGAGGGGATGGGGGGAGCCCAGCTCTTGTCAGCTCGCAGACGTGCGCCTTCAGGAACGCGACCTCCGATTCTAGGTCAGCATTCCGCGAGAGTAGCTGGCTCGCCGCTTCAGCGTCCTGCAGAAAAACAAGTTAGTCAAATGAAACATATGGGGAGCAAAAAAGAAGTTGTATGAGTGACTTACCATTCCACCTTGGAGGCTGGCGAGGAGACCTTCCGAGAGGGCCTCTTTCCCCTTGAGGCTCGCGACCTCGTCTGAGGCCGCCTTGAGCTCACGCTGGAGCTCCTTGGAATCCCTTTCTGCGGTAAGGTACCGCCGAGCCACCATGTGGGAGAGATCCAAGGACCGAAAGTGGGCTCACATGGCCTAGTTGACAAGCAGCCGGGATCACAGGGCGCCAAAATGGGCGGCGTCCTCGCGGCCATAAAGCCCGAAGGCGAGGGAGAACGCCTCGCCTCCAACCTTATCGCTCTCATCCCAGGAGGGGAGGAGCGAAGAGCAAGAGATCCTGTTGAGGTCAGGATCCCAAGCGAGCACCGACTCGCCGAGGGCATCTGGGAGTTTAGCGCCCATGCCAAAGTTCTTATGGCTAGTTGGCTTGGGCCCGCCAGGAGCATCCTTCGGCTCGCTGCCCTCCTGGGCAACCTTTTGACTCGCGGAGGGGGTGAGCGGAGTCTCTATCTCGCTCAGGTCTACGTCCTCTTTCCCCTTCGTTTTGGAGGGGGTGTCCTTATTCCTCTTCTTGGCGGGGGGATTCGCGGCGAGCTGGCTCGCAGTCGGCGGCTGCTTCTTACCCGAAGACAAGTCGGGGGGGGGGGGGGGGGGGGGGGGGGTTCTCGACACGCTTCAGCGGCCGCGGTGGCGAGAGAGCTGGAGGAGAGGACGTCACTCCTCGCATGAGGGGGTGGAGAGGAAGATCCCGCTCTCCTGCAAAAGCAATGAAGTGTTAACGACTGAGATAAGAAGCAGTAATGGAATTTTGCGAGCGCGAGTCGAACCTTCTCTTTGAGGGACCGGCAGTAGCGAATGCACTCTCTGCCGGAGTTGGACGAGCTCGAAGTTCTTCCCGTCCAAGTACTGGTAGAGCCTCGCGTCGTCACCTCCAAGCGAGGCAGGAGGGCGGTAGGTGGCTTCGTCCCGTTGGAGGGGGGAGAAGGGGATATTGCCGGATGGTCCTTTGACTAGGATGTATTTTTGGTGCCAGTAATGGGTCTTGTTGACTGTCTCGCAGACAGTAACGTACTGGCTCGCAAAATGGGTGGTCCCATCTCTGTAAGCTCGGGAGTTGAAGACTTTTCGAAAGACGAGTAGGCTGAACTCAATTTTCTCCTCCCGTAGGTAGCTGGCGAACGCGACCACCACGACGATCGCGTTCACCGTCATCTGGCCCGGCAGAACGCCGTAGTATTTAAGTACCTGAAGGATTCATAAAAGAACTTTTAGCACACTTCTTGCGAGGTGAGAAAGGAATGCGATGGTTGAATAGAGTACCTGGCGTACTTCCGGCCATAGAGGGAGTCGCAGCCCATTCTCAAAATGAGCAATGGGGATGGCGAGCTCTTTGGTGGACGGATCGTTGATGGTGGCGGTGTTCGGCGGGCAGCGAGCTACAAACCCCGAAGGGATGTATTTGTCCACCGCGGCGAGGAACTCGTCATCGGCGAGGGTGGCGCAGAAAAAAGGGTGCTCGCGAAAGGAATCGATGCACCTGGCTCGCCCCTCTGATTCTCCCTCGGCAACCATGGCGTTGCTGGCAGCAAGTCGAAAAAAGTGTGAGTGCGAGCTAAGACCTGCGAGAGAGCTTAGAAGAGGGAAGAAAGGCTGGAGAACAGTTAATGCGGTGGTTAGAAAGTAAAAGTTGTCGACTATTTATAGAAATGGAAAGGGCGGGAAGGAATCAAAGCGCCATGGGGGTGCGGATAGCGGAACCGCACGGTGATTTTCCAGCTTCCTGAAGCCTTATCCGCTTCAAGTGGGTCAGCGTCCTGACAACGTCTTTTGACTCGCCACGGACGAGCCGAGCTGCAGAGAAAGAAATAAAACTCGCAAAGGCGGGTCAACGGCTCGCAAGGCGCCAGGAGAGACAGTAATATAAACATAAAATTAATAGCGCGCGAGCATGGCAGAATAAGCAATTGAAAGCTACATATGAAACTCGCGAGCGAGTAAAAATTATCCTTACTACAAATTCATGAAATTTTCAAAGCCCCAAAAGGGGGCAAGGTACCAAGAACGGGAAACAAAGAAGGATAAAAGACAGTTGTTCAATAGCTGATCCATTTCCAACGACCGCGACCTCGCACACCCGAGCACGGAGGAACCCTTGGGTAGTGGTACTCGCGGACCGACTGGACCTCGCGGTGCATCCGCTGCATGTAGTCTTCGATTCGCGCGAGGTGCACCCCAGGTGAGGTGGCCTCGCTGCGAGCGACCTACTGTATCTCAGCGAGGACGCGCACGTTCGCATCCTCCATAGCGGCGAACCTCTCCTCGTAAGCGGCCCTGTTCATCCGGTCCTGATCATATAGCTCTCGCAGCATCAAGGCGTGCTTCTGAAATATCTCGGCAACTCACCTTTTCATCTGTTCCGGGCTGCTAGGGTCCCCCAAGAAATCTGCGACTTGGCTCGGCAAGGGCGGGGGCGACATCTCCACATCCCCGTGCTCTGACTCGGTAGGCAGTGTTGGGGGAACACCTGCGAATGAAATAAAATCAGCATAAGAGGCAGCGAGAGAGATAATCGGCAGAAATTGTTTAACCTGGCGAGATGAGAATGGTACGGGGTTGCGGGAGAGAAGAGCTTGGCTGGCCCTTGAAAGCCTCAGTAAAGGCCGGGGTGATGGACTTTCCCAAGCCAGGGTGGTGCGTCGTCTCATCAGCAACCCGGGGCTCGACAAGTAGCGAGCCACCTGAGCTCCGTTGGCCCAGAGTGCCAAACCCGGGGGTAATGATGTTCATTTTTGGTGGGGTCGGCGAGCCCACCGGAGTGGGGACTCTCCTCTCTGAGTTCGCGAGAGGAGACTCTACCAAAAGAAATGAGGCGGGTCAGCGGTCAAAGAAGAGCGAGAGATGATAAGATGGACGGCTTACCGGGACGCGAGGGTGAGGCTTGCAGGTCAGTGGTCCTCACATCAGGGGGGATCAGTCCTCCCGGGGGACGTGGGGCGAGACCCCATTGGCGATGGCCTAATAATATTTTACTCGGCGGGAGGATCCTGCGAGCAAGGAAATAGAGTTAAGCGAATACTATTTAGAATATCGAGTCCCTTTTTAGCAGAACCTGTGAGGCGAGTTCGTGGCGGGGAGAGGGAGACATCGGAGATGACTCATCCTCCCCGGACGGCCGCCAGACGGTCTTAGCCCTCTTAACCTGAGGCTGGGGCGGAGCAGGTTGTAGAGAGATCCAGGGGGAAAGCTCGACAGCTTTGGCCTTCTGTTCCGCCTGCGAGGCCTTGAGGCGAGCAAGTATCTCCTTCTTCTTGGACATCTCGCAGAAAATAGTGGCGAGTAGCGAAAGGAGTGAGAGGGAAGAAAAAGTTCATGCACCGGTCGGAAGGAATGGTATTTATAGTAGTGGGCATGGGTCCCACCAAAATATTCTCATCACGTCATCAAAGGGCCGACGAACACCAGGGGTTGGACGTTTCTTCGTGAGCCTAGGGTATCCTCTCGAAGAGCGGGGATTGTGTACAACCCCGGTATTCGCAAGGAAGTTAGCGAATACTAAGGAATCGACAGGCGAGAGGAGTAAGACGAAGGGCAATCCAAAATCCTAGAGGAGGCTCGCAGGTAGTAGGCGAGCCGGGCTCTCGCCGACTACTCGCGAGAAGCGGGTGAGCCGGGCTCTCGCCGTCTGCTCGCAGGAGGGCGAGCGAGCCGGGCCTCTCAGTTCGCGAGAGGGGCCCTTGTGTGTGGCTCGCCCAGTAGGGGTCCAGGGGTGTTTTTACCTGGAAGCCCATGGTTGTCTGCAGTTAGCCTCTCCAAACAACAGAGTTTGGCTGTTGAAGTATCTAGTTGCCAACCTAAATCACCTAGAGGGGGGAGGGTGAATAGGTGATAACTGCGTCTTTTGCGGAATTAAAAACTTGATGAAATAGAACGCACAGAAAGCAAATCACAATCACAGAGAACACAAGAAATTTATAGTGGTTCCCCGTTCTTGGGTACTCCACTTGCCGTCCTCGCCAATCTAGCACCACAGCTAGACTTGACTACTTCACTATAACTCGGATCAAGAATGATCCTACAATATCGGAGTCAACACTCCTACAATCTCAGAGAAAATCTCTCTTAAAACTCGGAGAAAAACCTCTCCTACAACTCGGAGAAAAACCTCTCCTACAATCGGAGAAAAACCTCTCCTACAACTCGGAGAAAACTTCTCCTACAATCAAATGTAATTAAGGTTTGATAGAAACTTATCAATACAAAATCAGATCTGAAAGAACTGATAGATCTTCTTCCTTCTTGAGACTTGAAAATTTTTGACTTGATGGCGATGAGGAAAAACGATAAAAACTCAGATCTGACCTTCTTCGATTCGACTTGATCCAATAGATTCTGTAGAGGATGGAGCAACGATCAATCGAGCCTTTTCTTCCACTGGTGACAATAGATTTAGAACAGCAGATCAATCTCCAACATAAGTGACAGGAGGCGACACTTTTCTCGTCCTTCTTGGAACGAACCGAGAATTAGGGCTTTTTCAGGATAGAATAGTTATTATGTAGAATCTTAAGAATGAGAGCCTTATATAATCAAAGACGTAATGACAGGAATTAAGGCAGGATTAACCTTAAACGAAATCAGAAGAGCCATCAAATCAGACAGATGGAAATGACGTCCCGTCAAAAAGAATTGAAAAAAGATTTCAGGATATGAATAAATTTCTCGAAAACACAAGGACTTTTTGAGAAATAAAAGAGGCTTCTGATTAAACAGTATTAAGAACACAAGGAATTAATTTCTCGAGAACAAAGAATTTCTCGAAAAATAAAAGAGCTTCTGAGAAAAAGGAATTAAGAACAAAACAATTAATTTCTCGAGAACAAAGTACTTCTCGAGAAGTAAATAGACTTCGGCTTCGAGAAAGAGAATAGAAGGAATTTACGGGAGAGAAAATCTTCTCGAAAAATAAAAAGACTTTTTGAGAAAAGAAATGGAGAATCAAAAACAACATTGAGTCAATTCGTCGGCCTCAGAAGATTAGTCGAACTGAGCTCAAAGAAATACTTCAATTACAACAAAACAGCGATCGACGAAATTTTGTCACTTCGTCGAACGGAGATCGACGAATGACGAAATTGCTTTATCTTCAGCAAAGATTGAGATCGACAAAATAAATTCAGTTCGTCGAACTGAGATCGACGAACGCGATCGACGAAAACAACTTCAACTCTGGCGAAACAGCGGTCGACGAAAACTTCTTCTGTTCGTCGAACAGAGATCGACGAACGCGATCGACGAAATTGCTTTCAACTTAGGTAGAACTGAGATCGACGAAATTTATTCCGTTCGTCGAACTGAGATCGACGAACGCACCAATTTTAGTCGAACACAGAAATCCTTAGAAAAATCTTTCTTCTATCAGAACAAAAGAGCAGAGTTCGACGAAAATACTTCCGTTCGTCGAACTGAGATCGACGAACGCACCAACTTTTGTCAAACGCAGAATTTACTTAGAAAATTTTTGTTTCCTCCTTAAACACAGAACAATAGCACCTTCCTTTAGTTCTTCCTTTCTGTTTGAATAAGAAGTACATCCCAATAGAGAGATTTCACATGAATCAACACCTTGGTCCATATAATGAGGAATTACATTGCATAGGCCTATGTTTGATGACCTATTGAAACCTGACATTGGTTTGTACTTAGCCATTTTAAAAACCTGCAAACACATTACTAAAGAGCAACATCAAATATAAACTCAATTTAACTTAGTTCAAGGAGACTTCTTCAAATCAAGGTAATTGTGGATACAATTCCCAACAGCTGTTAGTAGACCAGTTTGGGCTGCGTATAGCAAAAGAGTAAGGCTAAATCCCGTTATTAGCAGACCAGACCGGAAAAATTATAAATAGACATTTAAGGGCACCTTTGGAGAGGACTCCAATCTCAGTTTTCTGAGCTTCTTCCTCCCTAGATGATCTTGGCTTAGCTCTCAGGCTCTCCAAGGTGCCCAGTCTCAGCTTTGGCTTGGGAGGGGAAGCGCTCAAAGATCTTTCGGGTGTGTGGTGGGACCTCCTCACTGCGACCAAAGGTCTGTGCCTAGTTCAAAGTCTTAGGTCTGTTCCTTCCGAGGAATCAGTAAGGGTTAGCTGCCCCTCATCCTTGAGGGCCCGAGCTCTACAAGAGACCAAGTCTTGGTTTCAACAGAAGGTACAGGTGAGCGTGAGCTTGGTCTTGCGATTTTCCCTCATAAAGAACATTGATCTCTGGTAGAAGGGCACAAGATTTACGTATTCCAAGTTCGGGGGAGCGTCTTCCCGTCTGTAGCTTGTCCTTCCGGGGGCCTTTGTCCGCTGCCTCGAGTTTTTGGAGGACTAGATCCCCGATCTTGATTGACCTCGGCTTTACACTCCTGTCGTAGAAGCGGGCCATGCGATTCTGATACATGGAGATTCGTTGTGTTGCTTTGTCCATGATCTCTAGGACCAAGTCCAGATTTCCCCAAAGGAGTGCTTCATTCTCTGCTGGGTCAAAAGCTTGGACACGGGGGCTTGGAATGCCGATGTCCACTGGTATGACCGCCACTGACCCGTAGCAAAGGTTGAAGGGTGTCTCCCTCGTCAGGGTCCTTTCTATTGTGCGATAAGTCGATATCACATTGAGGAGGGCGCCCACCCATTGCCCCTGCCGTCTGAAGGCAGATGTTTAGTCCTTTAAGGATGGTGCTATTAGTGACCTCTGTCTGACCGTTAGCTTGTGGATGTGCTACAGCCGTATGTCAGAGCTCTATCTTTAGATCCTCACACATTTTTGTGAAAGCCTTCCCCGTAAATTGCGTCCCATTGTCGGTGACGATTGTTGCTGGGATGCCAAAGAGGTAGAAGATGTTTTTCCAAACGAACTGCTTGGTGTTCTCCTTGATGATTTTGTCCAGTGGATCCACCTCAACCCATTTAGATAAGTAATCGACGACCAAGATGATGAACTTCCTCTGCCCGAAGGCCGGTGGGAAAGGGCCGAGTAAATCGATCTCCCATTGCACAAATGGTCACGCACTCCGAAGTGGGGTGAAGCCCACATAGGGCTGACGAGGAACATTGGAATGAAGTTGACATCTTTCACACTTTCGAACGAAGTCAAGGGCGTCCTTCTTAAGAGTGGGCTAGTAGAGTCCTTAGTGCAAAACTTTTAGTGCCAAAGCTTTGCCTCCCAGAAGCTTTCCGCATATTCCCCTGTGAATTTCCCTCAGGGCGTAATCCGCCTCTGCAGGGCGTATGCACTTCAGATAGGGTCCAGAGAAGGAGCGCTTGTTAAGCTCATTGGCGATGATAGAGAACGACGCGACGCAGATCCGCAGTCGTTGAGCCTCCGGCTGGTTCTCAGGCAACTATCCACCCTCTAAGTAAGCGATGGTGAGATCCATCCAACAGGGCTCCCCTTTCACTATAGTGGTGATCTCCCACGGGCTGTCGATGATAGGGATCATAAGGTCTTCAACTCAGCGACTCCTTGACTGGTATTCCATGGTGGAGCTTGCGAGCTTGGAAAGAGCATCGTCTCTAGTGTTTTGCTTCCTGGGAATGTGGAGAATCTATTGAGATTTGAACTTTCTGAGGAGCGACTTTGCTAGCCGAACATATTGCACGAGCTGCTCGTTCTTGGCCTCATAGTCTCCCTAGACTTCCGAGACCACCAGTTGGGAGTCTGTTTACAGTTAAGTTTTCTGCTCTGCAGTCAACGACCAAGCGAAGGCTGACGAGCAAGACTACATATTCCACGACATTGTTAGTGGTTGAGAACTTCAGCCTAAGTCCATGCTCGAGGGTGGCTCCTTCGGGGCTCGTCAGCAGCGTGCCCACGCCTGCCCACTCAGCTCCAAATGCCCCGTCGACATACAAGATCCATCACACGGGAGCTGAGCAGTCAGGGCTAGGGGAGACCTCTGGGGGGATTGTGCACTCTATCTTAAAGTCCGCCAGGACTTGGGACTTGATGTCAGGTCTTGGTAGGAACTGAATTTCAAACTCTCCCAGCTCCACTGACCATTTACCAGCCTCCCCAACACCTCCGGTTTTTGTAGGATCGTGCGGAGTGGTAGATGCGTGAGCACCTTGACTGTGTAGGCTTGGAAATACGACCTGAGCTTCCTTGCAGAGAATATCAGGGCTAGAGCCATTTTGTACGTCGTGGGGTATCTAGTTTTGGTATCTGATAGGACTTGCTGAGGTAATAAACTAGGCACTGGACTCCTCCTTCTTCCTTGACAAGGACTGAGCTCAGCGAGTGCGGTGACACTGCCAAGTACATAAAAGGGCTTCTCCAGCGGTGGGATTGGAGAGTAGCGAGGGAGAGGCCAGGTACTACTTGAGGTGCTCGAAGGTAGCCTGACACTCATCTGTCCACTGAAATCTGGTGTTGCGCGTCTCACAGAGTGCTTTGAAGAGTATGAGGTATTTGTCCTCTGTCCGAGCCAAGAAATAGGAAAGTGCGGTTATCCTCCCGTTGAGGCACTGAACCTTCTTGATGGTGCGAGTGGGAGACATTTCCTCCAACTCCTTGATCTTCTCGAGGTTGGCCTCAATTCCACGCTACATCACCATGAAGCCTAGGAACTTTCCTGCGGTAACTTCGAATGCAAATTTGGAGGGATTTAGGAGCATTTGGAGGGATTTAGGAGCATCTGGAAGTGGCAGAGAAGTTTGATGCACTTGTCCAAGTCTTTCAGGTGGTAGTTGCGCCGAATGCTTTTCACCAACATGTCGCCAACGTAAACCTCCATGGATTGTCCGATAAGATCTTTGAAACCTTGTTCATCATTCTTTGGTACGTAGCTCCGACGTTCCATAGTAACAATGACATCACTTTGTCGCAGACACCCCTTTATCCGTTCGGAAGGCGGTGTGCTCCTCATCCACCGGGTTCATCCAGATTTGGTTGTACCCTGAGTAGGCATCCATGAAACTGAGGAGTTCATGTCTGGCTGTGGCGTCCACGAGCTGATCGATGTGAGGAAGTGGGAAGCTGTCTTTCAGACAGGCTCAATTGAGGTTGTTGTAGTCGATGCACATTCCCCACTTCCCGGAGGCTTTCTTTACCATGACCACGTTGGCGAGCCAGGTGGGATACTCTACTTCCTGGATGAATTGCACAACCAAAAGCTTGTCCACTTCTTCCTTTATTTACTAGAGCTGTTCGGGCGCAAAGTTGCACTTCTTCTGGATCATGGGCCTGCGCACATGATTAATATTTAATGAATGCGTGATTATCCACGGATCTACTCCGGACATGAACTCAGAGCTCCATGCAAATACGTCCTGGTTCTCACGTAGGAAGTCTACATACTCCTCCTCAGAGGACAGGAGTGACTCGATCTGCACAATGCGCACAGGGTCCCTTGTGATGAGCGGAACTTTGACGATGCCTTCAACTGGCGTTGCTCATTGCATGATGTCCTCGTCCCGAAGGTCGAAGTTGTCGATGTGAAGAGTCGTGCCCCAAAATGGCCGAGCCTGATTTAGATAACAAATTTGTGCCGTCCCCTAGTCCCCTCGAACAATGGCCATGCCACCAGGGTCAAGAAATTTATCGCGAGGTGCGTTATGGATGGTTCACTCTGAATGCGGTTTGTAGAGGTCTGCCGAAGATGGCATTGTATGAGAAGTTGCACTCCACACGACCACGAACTGGATGCTGCGGGTTGCTTGCCTAAAAAATATTCCCCATTGTCACCGGGAGGATGACCATCCCCCGCACCAGAACTAGTTGATTGTTGAACCCGTAGATTGGTCCGCTTGCCAGACGGAGACATCCCTTACAGATTTTCTTGCTCCAAAATGTGGACATGAAAAAGACTTCGACTGAAATCCCATTGTCCACGAGAATTCTTTTGATGCAGAGTCAAGGTTCTCCCACCCCTACGCTGATGACGAGGGGATCTCGATGTGGTAACTGCATCCCTCTCAGGTTCTCATCCACGAAGCGGATGGTGTTGTCTAGGCGTACCTTCTTGCTGAGGTGGTCTTCTTCGCACTGTGTGATGGAGAAAACTCAGTCTGCGTGGGCAGGGAACCCTACAAAGGTCCTGACCTCCTTGCCTGCGTGCCTGCCCCTCTACTCCCCTAAGTGCGTCCTAAGCTGGGAGCTTTCCTGAACCGAGGTAACTGTAGCCTTTGCATGCTGCGATGTATCTCCAGTGGGAGTCATCGTGCAAGCCGTGTCAAGATCCTCTTTCGCGTTGTTGTTGTTGATCGGAAGCGCTTGCGTAGAACAAACGCAGTCTTCAGAAATTCTGTAGAGCTTTAGGATCACCTTCCCGCAGGCGGCGTCAAACTATTGCGGGTCACTCGGTTTTTCCCAGTCCGGAGAAACATACAGCCTTAGCTCGAGAGTGAGCCGAGTGCGCAAATAGTCAAATGAAAACCAAGCAACAATGACACGAGACATTTTAGCGTGGAAACCCGAAAAGGGTGAAAAATCACGTATCCGGATCTATGCCGCGCCGAAATCCACTAGTTCCTTTGAGGTTATGAGAGTTTGAGATCCTTAGAGGGTGACATCCCACCTCTTTTTTACAAACCTTGAAGACAAAGAAAGGAGGAAAAAAGACTAAGTCCTAGAGCGTCCACTGGAGCATTTTTCAGTTCCTTCCCCGGTGCTTGCAAGAGTATCGACTAGAGCGTTGAGCGTGAGTAGACTTGAGAGCGAGCAGAGGGGATTTAGAGTGAAGGAACGAGCAGAGTCCCACATTCTTGCTGAAGAACCTCAGAGCTCTCTCTTGGATTGTGTATCTTCAAATGAAGGCATGTGACCTTTATAGCTTTCTTTAAGGAATGTTCTGGTAATTGCGCCTGGTTGAATCTGGAGTTGACGAATGATGCTGCTAGGTTTCGGTCACTTGGATCACCAATTTTTTGAAAATGATGTACGTGCCCCCCGGGAGGTCTGGGCGGCTCGGGCAAGTTGTCTGATGATGGTGGCTGTCAGAGGCGGTTGGAGGCGTCGGAGGCGGTCGGAGGCCGCAGAAGCGGTGGCGGCGCGCCGGAGGCCGGTGACCGGCGCGCGCGCTGACCGCATGCGCATGCTGTCTGTGCGCGTGCGGTGCCCGGGTGCATTTGCGCACCCACTTCACCTCGTGTGGTGCCCGACGGGCTTCCCCTTGGGCATGCGCGACTGTCGTTTTATGTCCGCTTTTGGGCGATTTCGGGACCCTTCAAGCGAGCGCTGCTAACTCGGTCGGGTTGGCTTGCTTGAGTGCTTCAGTCAAAGTCCTAGCAGTTTGGCTCAAAAATCTTTTCGGGGAACCCCATCAACATTGATATTCAAGAATTAGTTTTCAATTTAATGTCAATACATGCAAGAATTAGTATTGGGTTTAATTCCAATTTTATTGCACGATCGCATGATGATTTTCTAGCACAGGAATTGACACTTGACATTTTTGTTTGTTCAGATGGAAAATAGTAGTTTTCAAGATTTGAAAGAGAAGAAAATCATAATAACACCAAGAAAAATAAAACAATGTGCCAATGTAATTTTTAAAGAAAGACCAAACATGGAACTATTTAAGTGCTTTGCAGGATGAAATTTGTACTGAAATTTACTACTAGAGTTTATAACGTCCAAGCTGTGTGCCTGGGGAACACACGCACTGGGAAAAATGCGCTCCTGGGGGAAAACACGTGCCCGGGCAAAAACGCGTGCCGGGGTGAGAAATTTGCGTCGGGGGCGAGATACGTGCGCTTGGGTGAAAAAAGCATGAGAGGGAGAGAAAAGCGGGTAGGGGAGAGAAACACGCACCCGACGAAAAATGCGCCCGCCGAGGCGAGAAACACGCATCTGGCCAAAAAATGCGCGGCCGACGAAAAATGCGCCCCGACGAAAAACATTCGCGCAGCAAAAATTGCGCCCGGCAAAAAACGTGCGCCCGATGAAAAATGTGAGCCCGGAGAAAATCGCGCGTCCAGCGGAAAATGCGCGCTTGAGTCAAAACTCGCTCCGGGCAAAAAACACACATTAGGGCGAAAAATGCGCGCCCATGCGAAAAATGCGCGTCCGGGCAAAAAGGCACGCCCGGGCTGAAATACGCACCCGAGCGTACGTATGCCCGTGCGAATTTGCGTGCCCGGGCAAACAATGCGCGCCCAGGAGAAAAAACACGCGCCTGCTTGAAAACGCACGCTTATGTGAAAATGCCCGATTTTGCGGAAAATCAATGGGGTGAGGTAAGAACCGGCGATTTGATTTTTTAAGTCAAAGCAAAGTCATGGATTCTCAAAATCGACGGCGCGAGGTAAATATTCAATTGAGGGGTTTTTAGAGTTTCTGGAATATCGATGTCTTTGGACCAAAAAATCAATTCGGCTCTAAAATCGTCCATCCGAACAGCGAAATTGATTTTAATTACTCGAAAGTCAATTCTATTGATTTTAAATACTCTAAAGACAATTCTTGAATTCTAATGTCACCCAAACGAATGAACCCTTAATTTATTTCTTAGGGTTCGTTTATCTAGACATATTTGAGCCAATTTGAATTGACGTTATCAATTTTAGGTCCAATATTTTGTAACGAAATAAAGAAAGAAATTGAAAATCATTCATAATTCTATGAATCATATAGGGCCCCGTTCGTTTGAACATAATTGACTTTCTGGAATTGACATTGAAGATTAGAAATTCAATTCATAATGCGTGGCTTGCTTCGAAAATTCGCCCAGAGTTACGTGCAGAGTGACTGTTCCTTCCACGGGGACAGGGCCACCGTTGAAGCTTTACATCGGTCCTATTGCTAGCTGGAGTCGTTCTTTCGGGACCTTCATGTTGCGGAGGGCGGACACGAATATGACATTAAAGAAGCTCCTATTATCGATCAATATCCTCTTAACACGAAAGCTTGGGTCACCAATCTCCACATTGATGACAAGCGGGTCCTGGAGTGGTAGGAGCAGTCCTTTCAAATCTTCATCTCCAAAGCTGATAGTCGCGGCGTGTTGCGTACTCTGATCTTCTCACTCTCTATGCTGGGTGATGGAGTTGACAGAGCTTAAGGCGAAGGGGGAGCCAGCTATGGTCTCCACCACTCCTACCATTTGTCTGCCCCCGGCACGTCCTGGTGTGTAGGTGGATGTTCCCTTCTAGGCTTTGCTGGCTGGTTGCGGGTATGATCTTGCAGAAACCTACCGAGGATGCCTTGGCAAACAAGGCGTTCAATCTCGTCTTTGAGCTTAATGCACTTCTCTGTGGCGTGACCCCCTTCTCGCTGGAATTCACAATACTTCGATCGGTCTCCCTTGGTATTTGGGGGGATTTCTCATGGCCTCTAGAGCACCGACTTGTCTTGGATTGCGTAGAGTACATTCACGCGGGAGGTGTTTAGAGGAGTGTAATCTCAAGGAGTTCAGTGATCCCGATCTCCCCGGGGGTCCCGATGACGCTCGTTGTCACGACACTCTTCTTGTCTTCTGTGAGCATGTTCCTCTCCCTTCTTTCTCTTTTGGCCTCCTTCAAATGGAACCATCCGAAATTTCACCGAGTTGACGCAGCAGTTCCTGGATCAGTTTATCGCCAACCGTCGGATAGTAAAGGACCCTTCCCACCTTTCGGGAATCAGACAAAACGAAGGGGAGACCCTTAAGGAATTCTTCCGTCGGTTCACCACTAAGGCCCGTTAGATCCCTGGGGTGGATCCCGAGCTCCTTCAAGGAGTGTTCCTTGGAGGACTCCGGTCGAGCGGGTTCTACTCCGCACTGATGAGGGAAACATTCCCTAGCTATCCTGATCTAGTACATAGAGTTGAGGCACAAATCTCAGCAGACGAAGCGATCGAAGCTCACCGCCGACAGTACGAAGGAATGGTAAAAAGGAAGAGGGAAGAGCCGGCCCCAAAATGGCAGGAGGAGCGCCAAGGGAGCTCGCGTCACCAAGATCACCCTAGCAACAGGAACCTACCAAGAATATGCACCACTCAACACCTCCCGCACAAACGTGCTCTACGCAATACAAGACAACCCGATATTACATAGGCCTAGAGACCTCCCCCAGGGAAAGGGAGATCAATCGAAGTATTGCGAGTTTCACCGAGCTACAAGGCACGCCACTGAGGATTTCATTAAGATCAAAGACGAAATAGAGCGCCTCGACCGACAAGGTATCCTTGGAAGGTTCTTACAAGCCCAAATGCAAAATCAGCCGGCAAATGGAAGAAGAGAGCAGTTGCCTGCTAGGCAAGGCCTGCCAGCGGACAGGCAGGTAGTGGGGGTAGTGGAAACTATCTCAAGCGTTCCATTTCCCATAGTCAATTCCATCGCTCAACAAACAGAGACGATCAGCTTCGGGGATGAAGACTTAAAGGGGCTACTCATTCCGCACCAGGATCCGCTGGTTATCAGCGCAGAGATCGGCAACCCCAGCTTTTGTGTCAAGCGGGTACTGGTAGACAATGGCAGCTCAGTCAACGTTATGTTTATGCCTGCTCTCCTCAGCATGAAGATCCCGCAAGAAAAGCTACAGCCGACTTCCGGGCAAATTTACGGCTTCAATGGCAGTCTTGTCCCAGTCAAAGGCACCATTATTCTCTCTGTAACTTTGGGGGATTTCCCGAAGCGCGCAACTCACAATATACAGTTCATAGTGGTTGAGTCAGAATCACCTTACAATGCGATCTTTGTCCGGCCAATGCAGGTGTTATTCGGAGATATCCCATCTATCCCACACCTCTCAATGAAGTTCGTCACCCCAGGTTGCGTTGGAGTTATTCGCGGAAACCATGAGACAACATGTGCATGCTACCTCCAGCAGACGAAGCCAGGACAAGGAGCTGACTATCGCGCCAGCCTGCCCGGAATCTAAGGTCCCGAAGAGAAAAACTGGGAATCAAACAAAAATGTCCTACTATAATCCATTTTCGTCTAATTTCCTTAAGTATTTTTACTTTCTGTAATCAATACTCTCAAAAGTCGCAAGCATGTACTTGCGCAAAACTTCTGTGTGTTAATTCAGGATGCTTCATTTTCCTCCAAAACTTGCTGTCACAGGAACACTCAGGGGTCAATCACCCCTAACCGCGCCGTAAATTACGGCACTAACGGGACCTAGTCCTCTTTTCGTAATCCTGCTAGCGCTGGGAGCGGTCGCACTATTCCAAAAAAGCGCGCAGGTAGTTTGATATCTCAATATATTTCTAACCCTATTACCTCAGGAATACCTTGGGGAGCAATCCTCTTCAACAGAGGCCATCCAGCAAAACGAAAAGTGACCTCACTTCCCCGGATCGAAGGTTC
Source organism: Dactylorhiza incarnata (assembly GCA_033032865.1). Taxonomy (NCBI): domain Eukaryota; kingdom Viridiplantae; phylum Streptophyta; class Magnoliopsida; order Asparagales; family Orchidaceae; genus Dactylorhiza; species Dactylorhiza incarnata. The sequence goes on from JAWHQI010000047.1 coordinate 2,639,942, forward strand.
ACCCTTCTCCCTCGCGGTAGGTCACAACGTCACCAGGGCCTGCCCCCTCGCGCTCGCTAGCGGTTCAAATCGTTTGCCATTCACCGTCTCTCCGGGGCCACGCCCCCGTGACCTCACTGCCCCGGATCGAAGGTTCGCCCTTCTCCCCCGCGGTAGGTCACAACATCGCCAGGCCCTGCCCTCCTCGCGCTCGCCAGCGGTTCGAATCGTTTGCCACTCACCGTCTCTCTGGGGCCACGCCCCCGCGACCTCACTGCCCCGGATCGAAGGTTCGCCCTTCTCCCCCGCGGTAGGTCACATCGTCGACAGGGCCTGCCCCCTCGCGCTCACCAGCGGTTCAAATCGTTTGCCATTCACCGTCTCTCCGGGGCCACGCCCCCGCGACCTCACTGCCCCGGATCGAAGGTTCGCCCTTCTCCCCTGCGGTAGGTCACATCGTCGTCAGGGCCTGCCCCCCTCGTGTTCGCCAGCGGTTCGAATCGTTTGCCATTCACCGTCTCTCCGGGGCCACGCCCCCGTGACTTTACTGCTCCGGATCGAAGGTTTGCCCTTCTCCCCCGCGGTAGGTCGCAGCGTCGCCAGGGAATGGCCCCCTCGCGCTTGCCAGCGGTTCGAATCATTTTCCATTCAACGTCTCTCCGGGGCCACGCACCCGTGACCTCACTGCCCCGGATCGAAGGTTCGCCTTCTCCCCCACGGTAGGTCACAACGTCGCCAGGGCCTGCCCCCTCGCGCTCGCCAGCTGTTCGAATCGTTTGCCATTCACCGTCTCTCCGGGGCCACGCCCCCGTGACCTCACTGCCCTGGATCGAAGGTTCGCCCTTCTCCACCGCGGTAGGTCACACTGTTGCCAAGGCCACGCCCCCGTAACTTCATCACAATAGTTAAATAATAACCACTCACAATGACAACGTGCAGAGACAAGAGAGGAAGTCAAGTCAAGCTAAAAAACGACACAATTAGCCTGCCAGCACAAAATCACCACACTAATGTCACCATCAACTTAAAGAGTCTACAATCGACAAGGAGTACATCAAAAGACTTACAAAAGCAAATACAAGTACAAAAAATCCAGTACAATGAGAAGAGAGCACACAAAGCATAAAGTAAAGCTACTCCTCGTCGCTCGCATCAGAAGCAGTATGCTCATCGTCAGAGAGGTCTCCAACACCCAATCCAGCCACGTCACAGCCCAAAACCCGTGCTACCAAGCGAAGGGTCTTCGCCATCCCGCGAGTAAACTCCACCTCACGCTCATCCTCAAGCTGAGGTTCAACCTCCTTGGTACATACTTCTTCACAAATCTCCTCTGTAAGGAGAGAGCGATCCCGCATATAATCAACAGAGTCTCTATACTCTGCAACTCCAATAGCCTTCAATTCAGCCAAACGCTCCTCCAAAGAGACGCGCTCCACCTCGGCCCTCAGAGATACCAGCTCCGCATCTTGGCGAACCATCGTCGCTTGCGATTCTTCCAAAAGACGAACGGTCTTCTCCACTAAGGTCTTCTCCGCTTGGACCTCTGCTCGAGCTTGCTCCAACTCTGCCTACAATCCAACCTCGATCTGTCGGAAGCAAGATATAGCGCGGTCTCGCCGTCCCTTCAAGTCCGAGACAGAACCTCTTACTCCGCGAATCTCCTCCTGAAGAATGAGATAGCTATCCTTCAGACCCACGTATCAATCATTCCACGTAAGGGTAATATTAGTCTGAACTCCAATTTGTAAAAGGAAAGAAAAATTTAGATTTCTCAAGAATCAATCGTCGAGTAAAAATAAAGCTGTAAATCTTACTGCCGCATTCATACCTTCAAGAGAGGAAGAAACTCGGCTCACCCGGACCGGCAGCAGAGCAAAAGTATCCTCACGATCCTAGGGGGGCAGTGGAGCCAATAACCTCCACCTCCGGATCTGCAGGAATGTCATCCAATCTAGAGCTATTGGGGGCTATGGCATCAGTATGCCTCTCTAGTCGAGAAAGAGGGCGAGGAGTCGAGTCGGAGCTACCGGTCTTAAAAACCAGCTTCCTCTTCCTACCACGATCCAACGGGACGGTCGTGGAGCGCTCAACATTAGTAGAAAGGCCACACAGCAGAAGACGCTTCTCGCCAACAAACACAGAAATAACAAACAAAGGGTTCGCCAAAGCACGAGGCTCAACGAATCCCAGTACCGGGACAAATTCCCGCTCGCGGCCCTTCAAACGACGACAATGATTGGGGATTGACCTCCAAAGCTCCGGCAACCCCCAAGCATTCTGGACATAGCCGAATAAGGTATTCCCATGATGACGGTCCACACAGCTTTCAAACTCAAGCCATTCTTTGCTACTAAAAACTTCAATCCGTCTGCCCCCGTCCGAGTGTACGTCACACCACAGCTTGAAAAGGTCCAGGGTAAATCTCGATCCATGCTACCTAAAAAAGGCGATCAAGCCCATGATCCGCGTTATCCCGGCAGGAGTAAACTGGGACACGGGCACACCGCAATGATTCAGGATCTCAATCACTTCATCACAGGGGGTAGGCTAAACCCCGACCTCAGCAACGACTCACATAGCCTCATCCAGCCCCGCGGAGGATTCTGCACACGCTCCTCAATCTGCGGAAGCTTTATCTACAGATCGGAAGATAACCCATAATGTTTCCTCCAAACAATGATATGCTCCACGGTCAAAGACGAGCGCAGTCGCATTGGCCTCCCCTGCGGGCAACGCCTCATAGCCTGGGAAAGAAAAGAGAGAGGGCATTAAAATGCAAAAAGAGGACGCTCACACCCGTGTAAAATGTCATTGCACGTAAGCACACCCAACACGCAGCCACGGTACGCGCGAGCACGATGCCCACACGCGGGCACGGAGTGCGCGAGTGCAACGCCCGCGGACGCGCCTAGCACGCGGAGGTGGTGCGCGCGGGTGCACCGTCCAAGCGTACCTAGTGCAAGGGCGCGGTGCGCGCGAGCACACCGCCCGCGCGCGTACCGCACGCACGCACACTGCCCGCGCGCGCGCCTAGCGCGGTGCGCGCGCGCCTAGCGCGGCGCGCGCGCGCCTAGCGCGGCGCGCGCGCGCGCCTAGCGCGGCGCGCGCGCGCCTAGCGCGGCGCACGCGCGCCAAGCACGGTGCGCGCGGGCGCACCGCCCGCGCGCGCCTCGCGCGGTGCGCACGCCCGCACCTCCCGCGCTGGCGCGCCAAGCGCAGTGAGCGCACGCGCACCGCCCGCGCGTGCGTGCCAAGCGCGGTGCGCGCACGCGCACCTCCCACGCACGCGCGCACACACCGCCCGCGTGCACAAGCGCGGTGCGCGCGAGCGCACCGCCCGCGCGTGCACCCCGCAGGCGCACTACCCAAGCGCAATCGCGTCCACGCGCGGATACACCGCTCGCGCGCATTGCGGGGGAGCGCCCCCCGCACGTTTTTCTCACGGTTCCTTCGCATACCTCTTTTCGAGCACCTTCACGCGCCTCCTTCCGCGTTACATCGCCAGTTTCCGCCATGAACACCCCAACTCTTATGTGCAAAAGTTCCCCCACCTCTCCGCTCCGGCTCTGGAACCCGGGAACTTTGGGGGGCAAATGATGGGGTCCCCCTCATTAAATAGGAATTCCGAGCTGCGGATAGCCAGAATTCTGTAACCCCCACTACCTTAGTGGGGAGTTAGAGAAAAACCGCCACACACCCGATCACCGCACACAATCCCTGCGCACAACCGCCGATCCAACCGCCGTCCGAGACACACCAACCGCCACCGCTCCCTCGCTCGCTTTCCGCTGTGGCCGTCCGGCCGGCCGGCCGCCGCCCCCACCGGGGGCGGCCTCCCTCGCGCCAAGGACCGACGGCCAGATGGCCGCCCGAACCCGGCTGCCACCCCCGTCGTGGGCGGCCTCCCTTGTGCCAAGGGCGGGCGGCCAATTGGCCGCCCGATCCTGGCTGCCGCCCCCTCCAGGGGCGGCCTCCCACGCGCCGAGGATGGGCGGCCCCCTCGGCCGCCCGATCCCGCCCTCCTCCCCCGCCGGGGGCGGCCTCCCTTGCGCCAAGGGTGGGCGGCCAATTGGCCGCCCAACCCCGGCCACCATCCCCGCCGGGGGCGGCCTCTCTTACGCCAAGGGCGGGAGGCCAATTGGCCGCCCGACCCCGGCCGCCCCCCTCTGGGGGCGGCCTCACTTGCGCCGAGGACGGGCGGCCCCCTCGGCCGCACGATCCCGGCCGCCGCCCCCACCGTGGGCGGCCTTCCTCACGCCGAGGACCGGTGGCTGGTTGGCCGCCTGTTCCCAGCTGCCGCCCCCGCCGGGGGCGGCCTCCCTCTTCCCGTCCGCCGGCCTCACCGGCCGCTCCTCCCCTCGCGGGAGTAGTGTTTTCCCTTCCGTTGAACTCGTTGTGAGAGGTTTGCTCGAATCATCCGAAGGAGGATCAAAGTGGAATCCACTTCCCGTTGCCCCTAGTGGGTATTTATAGGGAAAACCCTAGGAGTACCTACGGGGACTAGTATCCGTGTACCCAACTGACCCGTTATACCTTCGAACCTGTTATTTGACCAAATATACATTAACAATCTTCTCCTATATTTGTGACAAATAACGTATACGTTTCGAAGTGCAGAAAGTAGTAAAAGCAAAAAAGGAGTTTTCGACTTAACATAAACAAAGGAGTTAGCACAATTAGTAACATCAGGATTAACATATAACATCCAGAATAAAGTGCTACTCAATAAAAATAGTCTGAAAACAAAATGACAGGGATAAACAAATGACAATTCTACTCGTCTAGTAGATCATCAACATCCATGTCAAATACTACTTTCTCTCCTCCATCTCCACCATAGCCTGCAAGGAATTTCATGAGTTAGAAAACTCAATGAATTCTTGAACATATGCAGTAACGTAGAAAGAGAACTCGCTCTAACATAAGTGAGCTTAGAACCTGTAGCATTGGTGAAGTAACACTGTCAGCATCTCTATCTGGTTTAGTAGGAACCAGTCAAGTGTTGATTTTGTAAATCAACTGTTATCATATCCATTAGTGATCATTATGTGCCTCATCAACAAAAGTTGACTGAAATGGCACAACAACGTTTGCAACATTATCAGGTTTGGAATAATGTGCTATGATCATCAATATTAGATAACCGACTACAACGACTTTCTATTCCTAGTTGAATAATTTTCGAATCAACTTACAATGAGAAAGATGCTTAGTTATCAAATGTGGAATAACAGGCATCTAACCATCTTAGGTTTTCATCAAGAAATTATTTGGGGTTTTCAGTCTGTTATTTAGATGCTTGAATGTTGCGACTATAGGTTCTCACTGTCAAAACATAAACTGCGGAGGAAAGTTTCATATTTCTATGAACTTTAGTCCCATCTCCCCCGATGTTTTTATTATGAGAGCTCTACTCAAGCCTTTGGTCAAGGCGTCTGCAACATTATCTTTAGATCTCACATCAATCAGGGTCATAATTCCTTAACTTGTGATTGAGGTCAACTAGGATTGTTTCAGCCTGAGATGCCTTCTTTTGCCATTGAACAAAGTGTACGTAGCAATCGTTTTCATAGCCTGATTGTCACAGTAAACTGCAACAGAACTCATTTTCAGGCTCGATAAAAGAATGTCCATCACCAAATCTCTTAACCACTCTGCTTCTTCGCCTGCTGCAGCAAGAGCGTAGAGTTCGGATTCCATAGAAGAGAGTGCAATACAAGACTGCCTCTTGGACTTCCAGGCTACAGCTGCTCCTCCTAGTGTGAATACAAACTCACTAGTGGACTTCCTGTCGTTTAATTCCAAGCACCATGATGCATCAGAATAACCTTCAAGAACTGAAGGATGACCAGTGTAAACTAAAGCATACTTTTGGGTGTGCTTTAAGTATCTCATTGGCCTATCTAAGGTGTTCCAATGGTCTTGGACAGGATTACTAGTGAATCTGCACAACATGCGGACCGTAAACGCTATGTCAGGTCTAGTGCAGACCATATCATACATGAGGCTACCAAGCAGTTTAGAATAATCTAACTGTCTAACCATATCTCCTTCATTGGGCTTTAGGCGGTTAGTGTAGTCGTATGGTGCCTCAGATGCTCTACTGTCACTGTATCCCCACGTGTCCAACATGGACTGTATATAGTGGTTTTGACTTAGGGAGATGCCAGTCTGCCCAAAGCTCACTTGCATGCCTTGTATAGTATTAGCTACACCTAGGTCTTTTATGCTAAATTCCTTTATTAGATCTGACTTAACGTCATCCACTTCGGATTGATCAGACCCTAGAATGAGCATAACATCTACGTACAAGCATATTATGGCGACTTTATCTGATCTATTACGTATGTAAAGACATTTATCCGAGAGAGTCGACATGAATCCCATGTTCTTTACACTATAGTCGAACTTCTCATGCCATAATTTCGGTGTTTGCCTTAGTCCGTATAAAGACTTAAGTAATTTACAGACCTTTGTTTCGTGACCGTCTACAATGAAACCTTCAGGTTGATTCATGTAGATCTCTTCGGTCAGATCTCCGTTCAAGAACACAGTCTTAACATCCATTTGATGAACAATAAAGTTCTCAATAGACGCAATAGCAAGGAGGGCCCTAATGGTTGCTAAGTGACACACGGGTGAGTAGACATCAAAATAATCTACTCTGCTTACTTGTGTGAAACCTTTAACCACCAGGCGTGCTTTATACTTAGCTACGCTACCATCAAGATTTAGTCTCTTTTTTAGAATCCACTTACACCCTACGGTTTTAGCCCCTTTTGGCTTATCAACCAACGTTCAGGTGTTATTCTGAAGTAAAGAATTCATCTCTTCATCAATAGCTTCTTTCCAGAGTAGGGAATCCCTGGATCTCATCGCGTCTTGATAGGTGGATGGATCAGCCTCAACGTGGCAAGTGATAAAGTCACTACCGAAGGTTCTGGGAATTCGCTCTCTTAGAGAAGTCCTCCTAGACTCTAGGCCAGAGTTATCTACCGGAACAGAATAGGAGGTGCTCGGTACTGAAGTAGGATCATCTTCAGTAATAGTTACTTGCATACCTGGGAGAGACTAGTTCTTATCCTTGAGGAACATATCTTCAAAGAACACTGCGTCCCTAGATTCTATAATAATGTTATTAGAAATATCTAAGTATCTATCTGCAGCACTATCCTCAGCACAACCTAGGTAGACACATGTATTGGTCCTAGGTCCAATCTTAGACCGTCTAGGGTCAGGAACCCTGACATAGGCTATGCAGCCCCAAGTCTTAAGTCTATAAAAAGACGGCGATCTCTTAAACCAAAGCTCGTAGGGTGTAACCTCTAACTTGGCATGAGGAACTTTATTCAAAATGTGATTTGCAGTTAAGACTGCTTCTCCCCAATAAGCGGATGGCATTCCTACAGTCAAGAGCATAGAGTTTAACATTTCTGTTAACGTGCAATTTTTACGCTCAGCTATGCCATTAGACTGGGGCGAGTAAGGAGCAGTGGTTTCTGCAATGATCCCATGTTGGGCAAGGAAACATTTGAACTCACTGGACATATATTCTCCTCCTCTATCACTTCTAAACCTTTTGATTTTCATGCCTAATTGGTTTTCTACCCTGGTTTTGAAAATACAAAATTTTTCAAACGCTTCATCTTTAATTTTAAGGAGATAAATGTAACAAAACCTAGAACAATCATCTATAAAGGTGATCAAATACTTCCTGCCTGCCCTAGTGACAAAACTTTTGAAGTCACATATGTCGGAATGTATTAGTTCTAAGGGTGTTGTGCTCCTAGTAACCGCACTAAAAGGTTTCCTAGTGATTTTAGTCTGAGCACACACTTCACATTTATTAGTTTTGACTGTAGTGTCTAAAGCTATCTGGTGAGTTCTAGCAATTTGGAACATTTTCCAATAGTTTACGTGTCCTAGTCTCTCGTGTAGAGTCTTAGGGCTAACTAAGTTTGTTTGAACTTGTTGAACTATTTCATTTGCTAGACATAATCTGTACATCCTATTTTGGACGTATGCACATCCAAAATAGTGTGAGTTAACTGACAGTGTTACTCTACCGCTACAGAAAGTAAAAGACATACCAGCATCACAAAGTAAGCTAATAGACACTAAGTTAGCAGCTAATGAGGGAATAAACTTAACATTCTGTAAAGTTAAAGTCTTACCTGAGGATAGCAGCAAAGTTGCATTCCCCACCTTCAGCACGTCAGCTGTCTCACCGTTGGCAACGGTCACAGATTCTCTTGCGTCAGTAAGACCTGTCATCAGAGTAGGATTGTTGCAAACATGGCATGTTTCCCCCGAGTCAAAGAACCACTCTGTACTGGCCTTTCCGTTTCCGACCATGGCAACAAAGGCGGATGGATCAGTGAGACTAACCATGTTAGCGTGGTTGCCTTCCTGTGGTGTCTTGCCCTTCTCCTTACGAGGAAGCCTGCAATCAGATGCGATGTGTCCCCACTTGTTGCAGTTATAGCACTTACCCTTAAACTCTTTGATTTGTTTACTTGGGCCTGCAACCTGTGAGCTACTCGGGTTGGGTTTTGACTTCCTAGGGTTCGGCACGCGCCTAGAGTTCGAAATCATGTTAGCAGCAGCCTTCTGCTTGCTAACGACTTCTAGAGCGCGTCGAGTCCTATTTTCGTCCTCAATGCGTATAAAACGTTTGAGTTCGTTCAAACCCACCTGCATCTTCTTGCGGTACATTTCAGTTTTGAAATTGTACCATGTAGAAGGCAACTTATACACAATTGTGCCAGCAACAAAACTATCTGGCAACGCAATATTCTCGCTATGCAAAGAATCTACTAAAACTTCAAAGTTTGATACCTGAGAGAGAATGACCTTCTCCTCGTCGAAGGTGAATGAGTGGAACTTGTCCACTAAGTGCGCCTTGGACAGGTCCTCCTCCTGCCTAAAGTGCTCCTGCAAAGCATCCCAGATGGCCTTAGCTGTCTTCAGCTTCATGTACGTCTTCGCCAGATTGGAAGACAGGCAGTTCAGCAGGTAGTCCCTGCAGAAGTCTTCATCTGAAACCCACTGTGCCTCTTCAGCAGTCCCTACGACCTCAGCATCATCAGACTGAACTGTGTAAAACACGTTCAGAAACTTCATCCCGAACTGAGTATTCAACTTCCAATCGTTGAACTCAGTCGCCGTGAACTTCTCCAGCTTTATCATCGGAACGGGGGACGCCATGTTGTTCCCCTTCATCATTGTGCGCCCGACAGACGAGAACAAGCCACCAGACAGAGGAGTCAAAACTCTGTAGCTAGCGCCGGCGGTAGCCTGGGCGGTAGCTTAGGCGGTAGCCTGTTCGGCTGCTAGCGCCAGGCGCTAGAAGGTAGCGCTGGCGGTAGCGTTTAGGGCAGCACTTCCTGGGCTTGGAGACGGCGGCAGCGGGAGCTACTGATGGCGGCGGCTGGGTGGGATCTGGAGGCGGTGGCGACGGCGCTGCGGTAGATCTGAGACGGTAGGGGCGGCGACGCGGCGGATCTGAGGAGGGAGGCTAAGGTTCCGGTGAAACCGGCGAATGCACACGGCAGAGGGCTCACGGAAGATCCGGAAATGGAAAATGTGACCTTCTTCTTGAGAGCAGCGGTGGATGCCAGCAATCGGGGAGACGCGACCTCCTTTGCGAACGACGATCTGCAGAGGCGGCAGCAGATTTAGCGAGCGGCAGCAGCGCTAGAAAGGAGCGGCAATTTCGGCAGCAAGGAGCAGGCCTTCTTCTTTCGCGAACGACACCGGGAGGGCTCCAGTGAACGGCGGCAGCTGGGCACGAACAGCGATCTCCACGAACGGCGAACGTCTACGGGGAAGAAAGCAGCGACGGGGAGACGTGATCTACTCCACTACGCGCAGATCCCGATCTTCCTGCTTGCGAGCGACGGGAAGAAGAGCAGCAAGCGAACGGCGATCGGCCAAGAACTCGTGATCTCCTTCCTCTTGCTTGCTAGCGGCGACGAGAATGATGAAATGCCCTGGATCGCGATCTCCTTCACGAAAGCTTCACGTCTACAGTGCCGGCGCAGACGAGCGGACGGGAGCAAAACCTAGGGGCTGATTCGAGATTGTGAGAGGTTTGCTCGAAGCATCCGGAGGAGGATCAAAGTGGAATCCACTCCCCGTTGCCCCTAGCGGGTATTTATAGGGAAAACCCTAGGAGTACCTACGAGGATGAGTATCCGTGTACCCAACTGACCCGTTATACCTTCGAACCCGTTATTTGACCAAATATACATTAACACTCGTAACCACCCGAGGGCGATCTCGTCATTTGCTTAAAAGTGGTGATCTGCGTGCCCTAAACGAAGCGTCCCTATTCGTCCTTCTGGTAGTTATCGTGGCAAATTACCGGGCCATCCCTCTTAGAATCTATAAATAGACCCTCATTTCTCTCATTTAAAGGGAACTCTCTCTCTCTCTCTGCCTCCTTTTTCCTCCTGAGTGAAAAGGATCTCTCACACTTCCTTCAAGTTTTTCTTTGTGCAGGGTCGCGCAGTGGTCATCACCACCAAGGAGAAGCTACACTCCGGGTCTCGCCAAGTGGACGGCGAAGACACTCGAGCGCTCAGAACATTAAGCTCCAGATTCCCAGGGGGCGCGAAGGACCGTCAAAGCTCCGGAACAGGGCGCTCTCCACTGTGGCCGAAGAAGATACTTAGCTTCGCGAGCGGTGACCTGTCACCCTCTGAGCATCCCTCTCTCTTTCTCTCCCCCATATTGTAACGAGGCGCGGCCTGTCGCCCTCGCTTTCTCCGCGAAGCCCTGTAAGAAGACAACTGATAGTGTATTTAGGTCGGCGCCGAACCGACCGCGTGGTTTTTCACCTCTTTCCGGGGTTTTCCACGATAAAAAAGATCTCTTGCTAGCCGTCTCATTTCTGTGACTGTTTGCGTGCTCGTCCGCTCCCGGGCTAAGACGGTCAATTCTCTGACCAGTTCAAGGAGCCTCGAGTAGACCGCAACAACCAATTGTGAAACTACTGGATGAATCTACAACCAATTGGGTTGAGTTGGATACTTAGGTCTTGACCTGGTGTCAAAGTAAGCTAGGCCCAACATCCCAACTCTCATATCACCAAATTTTTTAAACAATATAAATCATGAGTCCATCCACCCACAACCAATTGGATTATACAACATGAAGCAACAATACCTCTGATCTCTTCTTCCGTGTTGCAACATGCAATGCTGTGTTCCCAGATCTATCTGGCAACATCACAGTTGCTGGCAGAAAAGTGGAGGGAATTTTTGCCATTTGACTTGGATAGCTCAACCAAGCTCAAATAATGAGCCAGCAGATAGTTCACCACTTCTGCTTGACCTCTAATGTCTTCCTATATTACATGAGTTACATTGGCAAGACCAAAGGATTTGCAGAGTGTTGAGTCAATATCCATAAGAGCCTGCACAATTGTTGTACAGAAGTAGTCAGAAAGAGTTTTTTGGTAATGAGAAATTCATGATAGTATTCTGAATGTAGTAAACCATGATTGGTCAATAACGATGCCATGCAAAAACTATATGATGGTTCCAAAAATATTGAAACTACTGGATGAATCTACAAAATATTATGAACCTTTTAAACCAGAAATGTCAGAACATTGAAAGAAAAGTGAGCATATCCTAATATACTAATGTTATTAGAAACCTATTTTACAAGTATTTGTCAATGCCAAAAACTATATGCACAGAAGAGAGACACAATTCCTGGGATGGGAACCATTTGCAATATGACATTCTTAATCCCATGATGACTATTGTTATACAAAGGGCAGAAGTCCAAACTCTAAGAAGTTGGCAGTCACTAGCTCTCCATATCATAGACTTTTTAAAGATCAATAAAACTCTACCTTTGAACTTAGTAATACAATAGCATAGTAGTATTGTAGATTGTCCTAAAATAAAGGAAATTTAATAGACAATTCCTTTAAAATCTGCCAAAACAACCGCTTTAACATTATAAATGGACGACATTTCATAACCACCACATTCATGACCGCTACACATGTATACAACTATATGAACTTTGCATCATAAAGATTTTTGAGCGTACCTCACTCTGTCTAAACATCAAAGTAAAAAAACAAACCATTGAAATTATTTGCGATAAAAAATTTCTACGGAGATAAACTTCAAAATATCTAAGATTTGGCGTCAGAAGCAGTAAAGGATTCCTGGATGTGCTTCATAGCATTATCATAATAGAGCAAGCTCACCATCTGAAATTAAAAAGTAAAAGATTTATTAGATGCAAATTAAAAACACAAAACTGTGCAAATATCATACATGTAATACCTATGAGCATTCTGCAATTGATTCACAATACGGTTTCTTAACCTCATCATATCATCAACACCAACTCCTTCAACCAACTCAGGATCTATTATTGAAATTGCGATAATATTATTCTGATTCCTTCTTCTAGTATGAGCACGCTCTTTCGGATATACATAAATCTCATCATCATCACATACATCAAATTCAAGATCAGTACGCGATGGTTGCCTAGGAATGTAGTTATGCAATGTTGATGGACAAAACTATATCCGCAAACGACAACGGCAAGTGTACCGTATCGAATGTAGTATAGGTTATAAAAACAAGGTCGTATTAGACTCGGGGCGGTTGAGTACTCTTACTTCAAGAAAGTCTCTATTATCTTATCAATTAAAACTTAGAGTTGGGTTGCAAAAAGAAAATAAAATAATGAAGAAGGAGGAGAATGAGAAATAAGAGAATAAGAAAAACCATTTTATTGATAAAAGAAATTACAAACTATGAAAAGGAAATTACAACTATCGAATTGAAAACTACAAGTTGCATAGAGAAAGAGGATTACAAGAACTACTAAAATATGAAATTAAAACATGAAAAGAAGAGTCTAAGTCCTAAAAATTGGTCCATGAAGTTCTGGAGAAGTTGGCTTTATATAGCTGAAAAGTTGAGGTTACACGCCCTTGGTCACGCCCGTGACCAGGGGGCGTGTAAGGGGCGTGATAGCAGTAGCAACGCAGAGGGCGCCTTCTGGAGTAATTGCGAACGTTTCGGTCGTGTCACGCCCTAGGTCACGCCCGTGACCTGGGGCGTGTAATCTTGAATTAGTGCTGCTGGCGGGAAACTCTGGCGGGAAGAAGTGCGGGGCGAGTCACGCCCGTGACTGGAAGTCACGCCCTCTGGTCACGCCTGTGACCTGGGGCGTGTAATTTTAATTGACGTGGAGGCGTGCTCTGGAAGCTGATGGCGGGTCCCGACCGTGACTTGGATGTCACGCCCCCTGGTCACGCCCGTGACCTGGGGCGTGTAAGGCTTGATTTCAGCGGTCTCAGCGGTTCTGCTTTGTCTCAGCAGTTCGCGGCCGTGACATTGGGTCACGCCCTTGGTCACGCCCGTGACCAGGGGCGTGTACTTGGCGAAACTTCACGGAATGCTCCCGGGATGGCGGAATCGGGTCTGGAACACATCTAGACTGTCACGCCCCTAGGTCACGCCCGTGACCTTGGGCGTGTACTTGACAATTTTACTCAAAGTGCCCAGAAAACCTGCAAAACATAAACTAAACTTAAATTAGTGGCAGAAATAAAAAGGAATGATTATTATAAGATAAAACATACAATTTATATAAATTCATATTAAAATTACATTAGAATTATACTAAAAGATGAGTACAAAAAGTACTCATCAAACACCCCCATACTTGAGTTTTTGTTATTCCAGAGCAAAAGAGTGGGGAAAGAATTACAAGACATCGATTTCATTTTTTAATTAACTAAAATTTCATTAAACCATGAGTAAGTTAAAAGTAAATTCTAGAAATTCAAGAATTAAGTCATAAGTATGTTGATAATCTAAAAAGAGAAATTTATTTAGCTAACTACTTCTCAAGATAACTATTTAGCAATCGAAATTATAGAAATTTTCAAACAAAATTAGATTGAAATTATAAACACTCTAACATAAAAGAAACATAAGGAAAAGACACCTACCAAAATATTGCTCTTTTAATAATTTAGTTTAGGACTAGAAACAATGAAATTGGCTAGGGATGAGTTTAAACGGAATGACAAAAATGAAGACAAATGATATGAAGAGGTTTTTGATTGGGGTGATGAATTTTATCCTCTCAACCCTTTTTTTTCATTTTTTTAGTATATGTAATACCAGAGAATGATAGACTATTATCCTATCATTTCCACGACATATACACATTTTTTCTCTCTTCATTTTTATTTTTGGGTTGCATATGTTTACCAGAGAATAAAAAAATAACATCTCCTTATTCCCATGACATATGATCTAACAAAAGGGGAAAAGAAGAAAAAAAAAATACAAAAGTTTACCAAGGGCAAAGAAATACTTCTAGTTTATAAATTAAACTATTTTGAGAGCAACTTTTAGTGGAATGAAATTTCCTAAGATCTTAAAGTTAATAGTGAATATAATAAAAAATCTAGAGATGTTTAGCCAATTTACCACAAAGTGAAGCTATTTAAAAATAGACGGAGAAGTAGTGCTAAATTAACTCTCTAATCGAATTAAAAACATAAAATGTTTCTTAAAACCAAATTACTTCAAATTTAAATTTAACAAATTTTGAAAAAACAAAATATTAGCTAAATTAAAAATGAACGAATACTTATAATCAAACCTCAAACTAAATTTCTAGAACATTAAAAACAACAAGGCTAGGCGTATTTATTATTATTATATTTCTTTTTTTTAATATAATGTTTCTTGGACTTCCCGAGGGCTACCCGGTGAAGGGTTCGCAAGGTACTAGGAGCTGTGATGGGAGTTCAAGCCCAAAGCGCCCTTTCCAAGAAATTAGATTTTTATAATTTTTATAAAAAAAAAATTTTCTTTATCAAATCAAAATACGGGGAATTCTAAGCTACACCCCCATACTTAAAATTAAACATTGTCCCCAATGTTTAAAACTAAGTATGAAAAACACTTGAAAAATAAACTTTTATAAGAAAAATGCATGAAATTTAAAGATAAGCAAGGGGTGTCTCCCAAGAGCGCTTTCTTTTTCCCGTCTTTAAGCTAGACGGTTAGTGTTAGGAAAAAAGAAATTTAAAAGAGAGGTGGACAGGCAACTCCCTTAATTTGCGCTGAGGCGAATGTGTCGGCGTCAGTCGCACGGCAACTCCTTCGCTTAACATGTGATTCTTCGTTTTTCTTTGAAATTGAATATGTAAATCCAAATCACCTATACATACCTTAGGTGATTTGAATTTATATAGATGAGCGGCATATGGATCGTCGATTATTTGGGGTAGCAACGACTCATCTTCAACCTGAAAATTGTTAGTGTATAAAGAATCACAAATAAACGATTCAGATAATTTTTCGCAAGGAGGAGGCGCTCGCGAAAAATAAAATTAAGCTCCAATTGTTCCTTTTCTAAAATAAAATTTACATTAGGAAAATCTAGCGCATTACCAAGCGGAATAAAATTTTCGGACACAAAAATTTTCTGGTTGAATTTGCGAAAATTCATGATAAAGCAAAGAAGAACCGGGTGAAGTAGGGGAAGAAACTTGTTCTTCTTCTAGTTCATCCGGTGTGCCCAAAACATTAAGAATTTCTTGGTAAGAGAATTTTTCTTCATAATTGGGAAAAGAAACTATGAGAGTATATGAGCAATCATGTTCCTCCATAACTAAATTTTCCAAAGACGAGAAAAAAACACTAAGAAGAAAGAAAATTCTCATCTAAATTCTGGGGTGGAGTATCAAATTGAAAAAGCGGATATTCCCCAAAATTAGAGTACGAAAATTGCGGCGCAAAAGAAGAACAAGAATTCGGATCTAAAGATTTATCTTCATCGCCCCGAAGACTATCCGGGTGACCGTGCGACCAAGAATAATCTACTTCGGGGCTAGAAGACAAATTATTAGAGGCCGAAAAATTATTCTCGTGAAAATTAGAAAAATTATTTTCCTCTAAATTTTGGGGGGAAGTGTCTATTTGGATTTTCGAAATTTCCCCCAAATTAGAAAATGAAGACTGCGGAGTATAAGTAGAAAAACAAAAATTGTGTCTAAAGATTTATCTTCGTCGCTCCGAGAATTATCCGGGTGAGCTTGCCACCAAGAATAATCAACTTCGGAACTAGAAGAACAATTATTAAATGCCAAAAATTTGTTTTCATTATAATTAGAAAAATTATTTTCATCAAAGTTTGAAAAATTATTCTCATTAAAAGGGGAAAAATTATGATCGCAATTATCAAAATTATTTGCATAATATTGAGAAAAATTAATTTCATGATAATTATTTTGAGCATATGAATGTAAATAACATTCCTCACTTTGATGAGGCGCATTACAATAATAACAGCAATTTGGCGTTTTTGTGCCGCTTCCAAAAGATATACTTGGCTTTGAAGCTCAGTGAAAATTAGCAAGGTACTAGAGGCTGTGATGGGAAAATTAGCAACCCGGTGAAGGGTTTGCAAGGTACTAGAGGCTGTGATGGGAATTCAAGCCCAAAGCATCCTTTCCGAGAATTTAGATTACGCTTTTTAATTTTTTTTAAATTTTAAAGAAAAAGGGGGAGAAGAAAGAGAACGATAAAATTAATAAATATTTCTTTTTTCGAAATATCAACCGTTCCCCGGCAACGGCGCCAAAAACTTGATGGACAAAATTATATCCGCAAACGACAACGGCAAGATTACCGTATCGATTGTAGTATAGGTTATAAAAACAAGGACGTATTAGACTCGGGGCGGTTGAGTACTCTTACTTCAAGAAAGTCTCTATTATCTTATCAATTAAAACTTAGAGTTGGGTTGCAAAAAGAAAATAAAACAATGAAGAAGGAGGAGAATGAGAAATAAGAGAATAAGAAAAACTATTTTATTGATAAAAGAAATTACAAACTATGAAAAGGAAATTACAACTATCGAATTGAAAACTACAAGTTGCATAGAGAAAGAGGATTACAAGAACTACTAAAACATGAAAAGAGGAGTCTAAGTCCTAAAAATTGGTCCCTGAAGTTCTGAAGAAGTTGGCTTTATATAGCTGAAAAGTTGAGGTTACACGCCCTTGGTCATGCCCGTGACCAGGGGGCGTGTAAGGGGCGTGATAGCAGCAGCAGCGGAGAGGGCGACTTCTGGAGTAATTGCGAGCGTTTCGGCCGTGTCACGCCCTAGGTCACGCCCGTGACCTGGGGCGTGTAATCTTGAATTAGTGCTGCTGGCGGGAAGAAGTGCGGGGCGAGTCACGCCCGTGACTGGAAGTCACGCCCCCTGGCCACGCCCGTGACCTGGGGCGTGTAATTTTAATTGACGTGGAGGCGTGCTCTGGATGCTGATGGCGGGTCCCGGCCGTGACTTGGATGTCACGCCCCCTGGTCACGCCCGTGACCTGGGGCGTGTAAGGCTTGATTTCAGCGGTCTCAGCGGTTCTGCTTCGTCTCAGCGATTCGTGGTCGTGACATTGGGTCACGCCCTTGGTCACGCTCGTGACCAGGGGCATGTACTTGGTGAAACTTCACGGAATGCTCCCAGGATGGCGGAATCAGGTCTGGAACACGTCTAGACTGTCAAGCCCCTAGGTCACGCCCGTGACCTTGGGCGTGTACTTGACAATTTTACTCAAAGTGCCCAGAAAACCTGCAAAACATAAACTAAATTTAAAGTAGTGGCCGAAATAAAAAGGAATGATTATTATAAGATAAAACATACAATTTATATAAATTCATATTAAAATTACATTAGAATTATACTAAAAGATGAGTACAAAAAGTTCTCATCAAACGCCATAGTAGCCATGACAATCAAAGTTTGTCTTTTGAAAGAGTAATTTTGCATATCTCTCAGGATTGCCCATTTCTTTTTCCACACACCAAACGCCATTTCTATTACACTGCGAAGCGATGAGTGAACTTGATTGAAAATCTCATGATTACCTTGGATTAGACGAGAACCCCATCAGAAATATTCTAAATGGTACCTAGTATCTGGATAAGGTTGTAAATATCCTCTTTGCATTGGATATAAAACATCCACCAAGTAATATTTACCTATAAGATTATCAAACATGTGTTAAATATAGATTTGAAGTGCAACTAATTAAAAAAAAATAAGCATACCTTATGGTGGGTGTGGAAAATTACTATTGCGATTTGCTATTGCTCGATTAAAAATTTGACTATCATGGGCGGAACCCTCCCACTCCGCCACAACAAATGTGAAACACATGTTGAAGTCGCAGATTGCCATAACATTTTGAGTGGTTGTGTCATGACGCCCAATATATGCAACTTGATCTTCAGCTGGTACATGTGCATCTACATGTGTTCCATCAATATCCCTGATATAATCCTTAAAATATGGCATATTACGTTCATCTCTCATTACATGCGATGAGACATCCCTAAGTTGCATATCAATAGGCTTTATAATCGACAATGACAGTCAAACAAGACTTTTGAGATCAATAAAAAAATTTTGCATATAGTTTCGGTTGAATGTTGGAAACGCTCATATGCTGCTCGTATTGACTCATTTTGTGATAAAAATATATGATGTTATCGCTAGAACTTCTCGTGCACAAGTTCTCCGGGATCCCGCTAATCCATGATTTTGTTTATGAGTTTGTAATAGGTCGATAAAATTTCATTGTGTCATCCTAAACGAATCGTGAAACCTTGTAGGATGACCAACAAATAACTTTCTAAACCATTTATCATCTCAATGGATACGTCGATAAGTATTCGATGTCGACTGCAGGGTCCATTTCTAAATTATGGAGGATTTCGATGCAACTTCTAATAGAACTCAGAGGTGTGTCGATAAGAAGGCAAATATATTCAACGCTACGTAGAATACAGACAGAATTAGAATATCTTCTTTATTCTTTTCTAAAGATGATTCAGAGGTTATACATGGAAGTGTTTGGATCTCTAACGGGTCAATTATATCCAAGAATAGAAAGGAAGTCTCCATAGACACAATAAAGCTATTTCTGGAAGATATTCAAAGAGATTGACGGGTAGCCAACAGAGATAGAAGGAGAATATGATTATCCCTTGGACATTCCTATCAGGGATACACCAGAAAAGGAAATGAATTCAAATTCTATTCGAAAGAAGAATAAGGGTATTCAGGAAGATTTACAATGACAACAATCCTATTATTCTTCATCTTTTCCTTCCTGAAGTACTCTCTCTGGAAAAGACAGAACAACTATTCTCTGTACAGGAATCATTCTAAAACTTCTTCCTCATCTTCTCACACAGCAAGAAGCCAACAGAATGACAGAGATTTTAGAATCAATGATTGAACCGTCCTTGCAACTCTCTCTCTCTCTCTCTCTCAGCAAAGACTCATCTACTGAAATAAAGATCTGTCAACAACACTAAGTGCCTGAATCCTTAGTGATTTTTGAAAAAGGATTCAATCAGAAGAACATCTTCTTCATCTATTTCTCCTCTCTCTTACTCTCTCTTTCTTATTGTAACCTGAGTAAAGAGTCATAAGAATCTCTCTCCAATGGATTCAGTTGGTTCAAGATCTCCTTACCAAAACATCTAGTGTAGTTCTAAGAGTCTCCTTACCAAAAGACTCAATGGTTCTAAGAGTCTCTTTGTCAAAGACTCAGTAGTTGGTTTTAAGAGTCTCCTTACCAAAAGACTCAGGGGTTCTAAGACTCTTCTTATCAAAAGACTCAGGCACTGAATAGTGTATTCCTACCAAGGTGGTAGAAGAGTGGAGTACCCATATTTTAGGGAACCACTATAGATTTTGTCTTATTGTGCTATTATTTTTTGCTCTGTCCATTTATTTAATTTTTGCAATATGTGTTTGTTTTATTCTGTGTTGGACAGCTGAATGCATAATTATTAGAAGTATTTTTTGTTGGGAAAACACCTTTTAATTTATCTCACAAATTATATACAAGTGATTTCATTATCTATGATATATTATCCATGTTGTATAGAGAGGGTAATTTGGTCATTAGATGTCTTAGGATGTCACACTCTCATTAGAGTGTCAAAGACCATTCCAAAAAGAGTCTAAAATTCAGTTGAGTTAAATCTCCGCCGAATAGAAGTCAACGCAGCTTCGACTGCAAGTCGAAGTAACTTCGAATAGAAGTAACATTAACTTAGACTGAACTCAATGCATAAGTTGAAGTCGAGATGTACTCGACGCAGAAGACAGAGTCAGTTAAAGAAGTATTTGAATTCGACGCAACTTGGACTTATAATCAACGCAGAAGGAAGAGCTCTGAGTTCAGGACTTCATCTCGATGGATACGTTGATAACTATTCGACACAACGTCGACTGCAGAGATCATTTCTAATCTGAGGAGGATTTCGACACAGCTTCCAGTAGAACTCAGATGTGCGTCGATAAGAAGACAAATGTATTCGACGCTATGTTGAATATAAACAGAATTAGAATATCTTCTGTATTCTTTTCTAAAGATGATTCAGAGGTTATACATGGAATTGACTTGACCTCTAACAGGTCGATTATATCCAATAATAGAAAGGACTACAGAGAAACAATTAAGACATTTCTGGAATTTATTCTAAAAATATTTGGCGGGTCATTAAAATAGAAAGAGAATGTTATTATCCCATGGAATTTCCTATTAGGGATACAACAAAAGAGGAAAGGAATTAAAATTCCATTCTACAAAAGAATAAGTATACTCCGGAAGATTCAGAACATAATAATTCTGCTATTCAACAATTCTATTAATCTTCATCTTCTTCTTTCTGAAGTCCTCTCTTCTTTCTCTCTCTTAGAAAGACAGAACAAGGAAATATCAAAAGAAGCGCTTCTTCTTCTTCTTCTTCTTATTCTTCATCTGCTCTTATAATAAGAAGCCTACAGAACACTAAGTGCCTGAATCCTCAGAGATTGCTGAAGGAGGATTCAATTAGAAGAACATTCTTCACTTCTTCTTCTTTCTTATACTATTTTTGTATTCATTGTAATGTGATTAAAGAGTCCAAAGAACCCCTCTACAAAGGATTTAGTTGGTTCAAGATCTCCTTACCAAAAGATCTAGTGTGGTTCTAAGAGTCTCCTTACCAAAAGACTCTGTGGTTCTAAGAGTCTCCTTACCAAAAGACTCAGTAGTTGGTTCTAAGAGTCTCCTTACCAAAAGATCTAGTGTGGTTCTAAGAGTCTCCCTTCTATGTCTCTCATTCTATTTCCGTGCAGGTACTCGCAGAACTTCAATGGCGTCTCCTCAAGACATTACTGATGCAATTGATCAAGTCTTAGAGGCCCTTCTCTCTCAGTCCAGCTCTCTTTATCTTGATTTCTCCAAAGATTGTTACAGAAAGATCAGTTCCCAACATCGAAAGATTCAGTATCTTAATGCATAAATCAAAGACCTCGATGAAAGTATAAGGTCTGAGAGTCTCCTTGCTGAGGCTTTTATATCTCTCTTCGACAATATACAGCAGGGGGAGAAGACTGTCAGCAGGTCTCCTCAAGGGTGTGTACAAACCTATTCAAGACTCAATGTACACCACAACAATTGCACTCTCTCTTGTCTCTGGAGGTGAGCCAGCCATTACATCTAGGCTGCATCTTGGAGATTCAACAACTCAGGTGGAGCCAACCCATCCAAGGATCCTGCCTTCAGCTCACGGGGAGTTCTCAATTCAGGAGGAGATTCCCTTAATCTCAGATGATCAGGTCTACTTAAAGACTATGCAGGAGTTCCATATGGACACTAACACATCCATTCCTAATGCACTTTCATTCAGGGTGTCTTCTGAAGACTCTTCAACAGCACCATCTAATACACATCCAGCCCAGTTTGCTCCTCCAATCCAGCCTCAATCTCCAGCCTCCATCTGCTCCAGTTCCAGTAGCTAAGCCAATCATACCAACACTTATCTTCAGAGGAAGACCTCCATACACGGGGAGAGGTCATGGAAGAAATTTCAGAAGAAGTAATATACCTATCTGGGAAAGGTATTCAAAAGAACAAAGGAAGGACTTCAAAAAGGACAAGTCCTATTACAAAAAGTATGAGAAGATCGAAATCCCATAGAATACAATGAAAACATATACTGATCCAAAATTCTACAAAGCTCTAGAGGAAATTGGAGACAGAGACAAGTATGAGTATGAGACAGCTCAAAAGGAGATTGAAGAAAAGAGGAAAAAGTTCATTGATATTTTGCAAAGGGGAAAAGAGGTGGTTGAACAAGAAGAATTGGCAAAACCAATCCCAATCAAAACCACCCTGTTTGATCCCACAGAATATACTGCAAAGAAACCTCAAGCCAAAATGTTAGAGGGAGTAGGGCAGCTTCACAGAGGGGGCATTGGATGCAATCTAGAGGGTGCAGTGCAACCTTCCCTGAAGAGAAAGAAAGGAGATCAAATTCCTGTAAAGAAGAAAAAAATTATGTTCAAGACTGGTTCATCCTCTGGTAAACCACAGTCAACCTTTGTGGTACCAAATCCAGATGAAGACTCTGAGTCAGAGGAGTTAGACTTGGAGGTCATACACCTGTTGACAGCTAAAGTTTTTAATCTGGGTTTCAATTTAAATGAAGTTCACCCTGAAACAGAAATTGATCTGGAAAAGCTATTCAAGGGTCATGAAAGAATACAGAAGAATCCAGAGAAATCTACTCCTGCAAACTTCTTAAAGGAAGGAAGTAGACTTTTCGTTGGGTAAACTCTGGTAAACACTTATTGATATTAATCAGATGCTTTTATGTTTACCAGTCCATCTAGTTATTTATTCTGTGTTTATGATGTCTTGTATGTAATTCTGTTTATATAAAAGATTGTGTAAAATCACTTTAACAAAGACTGTAAAATTTGTTAAGATAAATAGGGGGAGATTGTTGGGAAATACTCCTTGGATTTAACTTAACAAATTATCTAAAAGTGATTTTAACTCTTAGGTTTTAATTACCCATTGTATAGTGAGGGTAATTTGGTCTTTAGATTTCTTAGGATATCACACACAACTTGGAGTGTAAAGACCAGAGAAATACAAGCACAAATTGGGTTGAGTTAACAAATGCGTCGAATTATATTCGACGCAACTTCGGGTTCATGTCGACGTAACTTAGACTAGAAGTCCAAGCAACTCAATCCCTCTGTCGAAGTAGATCAAGTCGACGCTACGTCGAAAGGATATCGACGTAGATGAAATGAGCATGTCGAAGTATCATTAGAAGTCGACGCAACTTTGACTTCAACTCAACGCAAAAGGAAGAATCTGTCGAAGCCATCTGAAGTCGACGCAACGTCAACTACAATTCGACGCAGATAATGAAGTTCATAATCAAGCCTTCAACTCGACGGTTACATCGATAAGAACTCGGAGCTGCGTCGACATCAGAGTTCAATCAGAGCTTGAAAGAATTTGAAGCTGCTTTTACAAGAACTCGAAGGTGCGTCGATAAGAGAGAAAGAGAGATCGACGCAACGTCAAATACAGTCTGAAAAGGAAACCTTTTCAGCTGTCATTTTGGAACTCTCTCTCAATGCCCACAATACTGAAGACCGTTCTACAACGGCTCATTTATTGCCTAGAATAGAGAGGAGCAATAAAGAAGATAACCAAGGCTTTCTTGGAAAGGTTCAATACATCTAGAGAACGGGTCGTGAACAAATGAGGAAAGGAAGAGAAATTGTCCAGACCAATACCTTTTCAGCATAACCTAAAAGAGGAAAGGAATTCAAAAATTAAATCATGGACAATAAATAAGAAGAGAGCGGAGAGAATTACAAGGCATTCATCACAACCTTCTGCATCTTGTCGATTAGGGCTTCCTCCTTCTTTCTCTCCCTCTTGGAACCCTAAAAGACAAAAAGACAAGAACTGCTCTCTCTCCTAGAACACAACAACTGAAGGCTGCTCTTCATCAATACCTTATAGCAGCCAGATTTCAAACAGAAGAAAGAAGAAAGGATCTGAAGCTCATAACCCTTGCAATCTTAAGCAAGGGTTCATCATTAGCAGATCCAACAAAAGGAAAAATTGAAGGAGAAGGCTTCAATAGAATTTTGAGAACAGAATTCTTTTTCTCACCTCTTTCTTCTCCTTTCTCATTTTCCTCAACTGTAAAAGAGTTTTAAGAATCCCTCTTCCAAAGGATTAAGTGGTTCAAGATCTCCTTATCAAAAGATCTGTGGTTCAAGATCTCCTTATCAAAAGATCTTTGGTTCAGAGTTTCCTTATCGAAAGACTCATGCACAGGTGGTGCTTTCCTACCAGGTGGTAGAAGAGGGGAGTACCCACATTTTGGGGAACCTCTATAAAAATCTGTGTGTCTGCGCTGTGACTTTCTGTGCTGTCCCACTTTCTTTTTCAACATTCATTTACAACAATCTTTATCTTATTTATTCTGCTTGTGGTTTTGGTTTGAGTGCATAATACCTAAGTAAGTTTTATTGTCTGCATAGTTAAGATAGAATTTTTTTTAAATCTCTATTCACCCCCCCCCCCCCTCTAGAGGATTCTCAGCGGCACACTATGCACTTTCAAATAATGTCATAAGACCACTGTGATGTGTTTAACTTAAGATCTGATTTATTTATTGATAAAGGAAAAAATACCATATCATGTAAGCTTTTTCCTTGATGGAGGACTACAAATGACAATTCTTCTTAGGATGGAAGCAAATAAGTTTAATGGAGATCAAATTGAATATAGATAGATATCAAATGTGATATTTCACTTGATTAGTTGTCTGCACTTTGGGCATCTCCTTCCATAATTATTAGCAAAAATTGAGATAAGATAATGATTGAGATCAAAGGCTTCACATTTGAGATGTGTAGTAGTATACAACGTCCTGAAAAAGAAAAATGAATGAAGCCAAGAGATAGCAAATCTGCAAATAGAACTTTAGTAGTTTGTGAGAAATATGTCAACAGAGAAAATAAAACTTTAGTAATCTTCCATTGGGAAGAACTTTTGTAGTCTTGAACTAAACCATTAAAGAATAAATGAAAAAGTTACACAGTTCTGTTTTAGAGAACGCTCAATTGGCATGTGTTTCTGAAAAACCTTCACAATCATGTGCCTTTGCAGGAAGTAAAAGGAAGTAAAAAGAACACTGGGAAATTTAGTTTGGGGATTCCAACATAAAACTACCCACTTAAGACATGCTTGTTGGAATGTAAACTTTTTTTAGGGCCGTATGTACCTTGAAATCGAACCAAACAATAACATAAAATAAAAGGAAAGAGAAACAAAATTATACATTGTGAAGGCATCTAAAGTAACAGAAGATGTGTTTAGTGAAGGACTTATTACCTTTCATTTGGGGATACTGGAATAATTTAACATTTGATACACATATGATCAATTATTTATATACATAAAAATGTGACGTCAATTAACATTTGATCAATTAACATATATCTCTCACATTGAGAAAAGAAGACTAAGCAGTTGAAATATTAAACCTTGTAGAGCAACCTTATGGTTTTCTCAAGAACACTGACTTCATAGTTTTTTGTTAGAATCCAAGAATTTTGCAACCCATCTGACATGGAATAAAAATTATCATATCAGATCCATCACAATAAAGATACAAAATATGAAAATTTGGAACCCTAAAATTCAAGAAGTTCAAGAAGAGTGATCCTATAATACGTTGGCTTGAATAGAGGCGATACCTTACATCCTAGGAATCCAGGGAATGAAACCTAGGTGAATGGTTGAGAGTTGATGTGATGGACTGGAATCTCTATTTTGCAAATCAATCCAACTTTTATCCATATTTAATGCCAGAAAAATCTAAATAAATTAAAAAGAATTTTAGGGTTATAAAAATAGATGATGGAAAATGAAAATATATTATGTTGAGTTTAACACTAATCTTTGACACTATAATAGCAATGAAAATGAATATGATCAATGCTTAATATAGAAAGAAAAATTCTAACAATGAGAAATGGCTCGCACAAAGCCTACAAGTCGGCGCTATAATAATATAATTAACAAAAAAAAACAGTAATGATTATACAAAAGATTACATTTCTTTCATTGACTATGGGCTTGTTTGGCGTGGCGGTAGTGAACACAGTGGTTATGAACCATTTTTTATGAACGTGCGATCACACCAAAGGAACTCCATTCACTTTCTTGGTGGCAGTCATAACCATTGTCATGCCAAACACATATTTTATGATGTTGGAGTTTGTCTAAACTCACAATTATAAAAATATTATGCAAATACTCATTTTTTCCTATTTTCAATGCCTCTTAGAGAATGAATTGAATCATTTCTAATCAAGACAAATACAACCATGGTTATCAAATGAATTTTAGGAGTGACTTGGTTCATTATTTGCAAAGTTTGATTAGAAAAATACATTATTTAGAGCATGAGCCCTTTTCACATCCCAATTCCTCTTGCTATTAGACTAGTAAAGAGAAAGGGTTTGTGGGGCTTCCTAGATTATCTATATTAGAGGATAAAATAAAATATTCTATTTTTTCCTTTCAAAGAATTTATTTTTCAAATTGATTATTTATTCAAAGCAAAAAACTATACCATTCTTCAATCACAAAAAATGCACTCTTCTTCCTACTTTATGTATTCTTCCTCACCTTCCCTTCCATGAAACCTCAATAATGAAAACCTTAAAGAGCTGGGCAAAACAAGCTTAAACAAGTCAAACCTAACTCATTGAGATCAAGAATAGGAGTAGTGGTAATGTATGGCTTAGAAAACCAAGATCTACATATACCAATTCATGAAAGAGGTATTCAGAAAAATTTCGATTAATAAAAAAAGCATGTCATCCTAAGATCGCAAGTGGGGAGGTAGAGGATTGGCTGTAGAAAGAGAATAATAGCCAAAAAAACTACCTTAGAAACTGAGGAAGACTCCACGGTGCGAGATCGAGAGCAAAGATTCAAGCCCTCCACGGTGCGAGATCGAGATCAGTGAGAGCGAGAGCGAGAGTGAGAGCAGGGAGAGCGATCTTCAGAGGAGAGAGCGGCGAGAGCGATCTTCAGCGTTTCCTTTTCACGGGATAGGGTTTGGGAAGAGGAGAGCGCGAATGAAAAATACTGAGGGACGGGATCGGCTCTAGGTATATTTTCCGAGGAGAGCAGCGCAAACAAAGATTTTAGGGAGCGCCAAATAAAAAAACCGTAGCTAAAAGTGGGTATTTGCTACAAAAAAAAATCGTGGATAATATTACAATTTGTTGTCATGATTATGACTTTTTGATGTTAATACATAAGTGCTAATACTGATTTTTTTAGTATTGCTAGCAGACTCTGGGGCGGGATACTGCTCACCTACAAGTGCGTCGTATCAAACAATATGTAACCAAAAAGAAAGTACGACTAAGCTACACAGGTTGAATCTCAAGCACAATCAATCTTCTAGGTTGAACATATAAAAATGGGGGTCCTAGTATTGATGCGCTATTTCGGCAATGCTAATTAGCAAGCGCGAAATGTGATACGACGGCAGTGCACAGGTCACTCAAGTAATAAAATAGGGAGGAACTCCCCGAATATCGTTCTCTAAGGACCGCAAGTTGGGTAGTACGATTTGCTCAAACCAGGAAATCAGTTAAAAGGATTAATAAGAAACAAAGGGGGGCTGTGATTTGGGTTCCTAAGCTATTGCAGAATGAAAAGAAATGCGGGTCGAAAAGCACCGCTTCGCAACGTGTGGGTGAGTGCAGCGGCTGCGATGCCGCGCTTCGGTAAGCGGGTGGAGTGGCCACAGTGCGGGGTTCGTGAAGGTCGTACTCACCTCTTCGCAAACATCACCACTAGCAATCGCTAAGTGGCTTCACACACAAGCAACCTAGGCTATCACAACAACAAACAAGGGCTATTCTTGCCACTGCATCAACATTGGACATGAACACAAGCAATAATCCTTAAGATTAACTTAACAAGTATTCATACAACACATAAACAAGTACAAGCATCAAGGGTTAGAGAGGACCACAAAGAGGATGTCACCGCGTCTTGGGTTCACGGCCGGAATGAGAGGTTGTCGGGGTCTCTCCGGGCTCGGCCCCCAGATGACGTGCTAACTCGAAGGAGGCTGTCACCGCTCCAACGATCTTCAGCGCTTCTATGGTCTCCTCAGCGAGGAATGCTTGCAAACGCTCTCGGATGGAAGGATGATGAAGGAGATCGTCGGAGATGGTCTCATCTTGCCTCCTACAGTGGAAAGGGTGAAAATGGTGGGATTCCCAGCCTTTCCCGCGAGGGGGATCGAGCTCTGTCCCGTCACACCAATGACAGCAACAATTCCTGCTTAAATACTAAACAGACAGAAAAATGGTCACGCACGGTCGAACGCACGACCGTGCGCAGACCGTGCGTTAATTAATGATAAAAATGGCGTGAAGACGAAGCTACGCCGCCCGTGCGATTTACTCACGCACAGACAAATCCGTCTGTGCGTCAAAACGCACGGACAAATTCAGATACGTCTTAAAACAGCAGAAACAGGAGACCGTGCGTTTTACTCACGCACGGGCGATTCCGACCGTGCGTCAAAACGCACGAGTAAACTCGGATCGCCAGTTTTCTGCCCAGATGAGAGCGCACGGCCGCAGCAGACCGTGCGTCAAGGAAAACGCACGACCGTGCGTTTCACACAGTTATGAAATCTGGGAGAAAACTGGATACAAGACAATCCGGCCACCTGCACACAAGAAAATCAAGCTGGGAATACACCTCCAACACCAGATAAACATAGAGAAATGGAAGGGGAGCACCATGTGCTTACCCCCAATAACAAGGAGCGCAATTGCACACCGAAACGGGCCTAATAGTGCACCTAGCAGGGAATAGTGAATATGAATGAAAACGTGCCTAAAGTGTGGTGCAAAGACTAGATAATCGGCCCAGATGAGTCCATAAATATATATATAAATGGGACTCATCAAGTATGCATGTAATGATGGTTGGGTTCACCCGAAGGTTTTCCCATATCGACCTAAGCAACATCGTATGAAGCTAACAAACCATCATTCAATAATATGAAGCTCTTGGGTACTCATAACCACACGAGTTCATGCACTCATGACACACACAAGAAGTACTCGATGAGGAGGTTCTAAACGTATCCAACACGAGCATCACAACTACGCTAGGATATACAATCCCAAGCTTCCGTCTGAGCATTTGTCGGTCAAGATGATTTCATGTATGTAACACTACCTAACTCATGACCTATCAGCATTCATGAGGATTTTACCTCGTGCCGAACTTCCGTTTGAGAATCTGTCAGTCGAGATGATTTCACGTAACACATCCTAATACATGACCTATCAACATTCATAAGGATTTTACCTCGTGCCAAACTTTTGTTTGAGTATTTGCAGCTCCAGATAATTTTACGTAACAAGGCCTATCCCATGATCCATCAACATTCACGAGGGTTTTAACTCATGTTGAATTTCATGGTGTGGGTTCAGTTTTGCTTTTACATGTTTCTCAATTCATCGTGATTTACAAGATGCGGGTGTGAGCATGTACAAAGCCATGCCGATCTTCTGTAGAAAACATACATGCATGGGCTCATTCCTGGGCATCTACACGTCCACTGACATGCTCTTGTCCCTGGTCGTGTCTGCTGACACGGCTACCTACACGGTCGTGTAAATTAAATTGATAAGTCGTGTATCTTACTAGAAAACTGGGTCTTGGGCAGGGCCACACACATAGCTATGAACATGGTAGTGTGGCAAGCTATGTACCTCTATATGCCCTCTGACATGGTTGTGTACCTATCCATGTAGAGCCTTATAGGCTCTAGATGATCTCCATGGCACACCAAATCAACCCCCAAACTCTATGGGACTTTCCTAAGACTCTTAGGTCCTTATGATCTCTTTTAACTCGGATTTTTGGGGTGTTTCAAAATCGAGGCATTACAACAAATGTGTGGATGGTAGAGGATGAGGGTGCATCAGTTGCTCAAGTGTGTGGCATTGACAACCATGGACTTGCACACCTCTCACAACTGCGAGGCTCAGTCCCACTAATAATCATGCCCACGCACAACTCCGAAGATCGCACTCGTGTATGGCACTGATCAGCATTCCCATGCATGTCATCAACAAATGCAGCTGCACATGAGTTGCGTGTCACTAACAACACTCCTGCACATGACCGATGAGCATGCTGAAGTGCAACACTGATGTTCTCACCCCTACATGTCATTCATAATTGCTTCTCTACGCGATGCTGAAGATCATGCCCCAACGATCCATGCATGAACGATCACTTTCATGCACATCAAACACAACCGCCCCTACATGCTATCAAAAATGAACTTACGCGACATACCGATGAATGTGCCCTCGCACTGATGAGCGCACATATATTCACACTGACAGGAGACGTGATAAAAGCTTATGCCCAACCTAAATATATATGCACCAATAACAAATTATGGCTAGCGCAACAAAAAAGGTATTAAAAGCCCTTGCAGAACTTGGTCAAACTCTCGAGTAGCCTTGTTCAAAAAAACCGGGCCCAGGGGGCCGACCCGAAAAAAGCCCCCTAAGCTGCCATGACAGCTTGCTACCATGGCAGTCATAAGGCCGGGCCCGGCCCGGCCCGGTTAAGGCTAGGCCCGGGCCGGGCCCGGTTGGAAAAAAACCTGGGCCCGGTAGGCCCGGTCTCGGCCCGGGCCCGCCGGGCTTTTTGGACAGGGCTACTCTCGAGCATGAAAGTCTAGAACAAGAACCTGAAAAAATTAATACAACTGTAACAACGTTGTGATATATCACCTCCGTTGCTTTTGAAACTGCCTTGAATAGTAGAACTCGTGTTGTGACAAAATAGATTATAATGGAGCTTTAAAACTAGGGCTATGTTTGGCAGGTGTTTTTTGCTCAGGTGAGTTTGGACAAAAACACCACTATCATATAGTGTATGTTTGATATGACAACGGAATTGAATTTCTGGAATTAGCTTTTCGACGAAAACCAATATCTACAGGAATTGGCCTTGTATAGAATTCCAATTATATAGTTCGACTGTAAGATTGAATTCAGTTAACACTAGAATTAGAATTAAAACACAAAATTTGTTCGGCTGAATAATAGAACTGGTATTGGAATTAACATTATACAGTAATTTTATGAAACCCAAAATAGGCGTCAGCGCCGAATGCATCAAATTGCACAATATATTTTAAGACGCGTGTTTTCGTGTGAGCGTGGTTATTTTGCCCAGGTGAGAGTTTTTTGCTCGAGCGCGCATTTTTCTCCAAGGCGCGTGTTTTTCTCGCGGGTGTGCGTTTTTTGGCCAGGACCGCATTTTTCGCCCCATCGCGAGTTCTTCGGTCGGGAATGCATTTTCTTGGCATGGAATCACATTGTTTGTCCGGGCGCGCATTTTTGCCTGGGTGCGTGTTTTTTCACGGGCGCGCGCTTTTCTCCCAAGTGTGTGTTTTTCGGCCCAGACGTGCGTTTTTGCGTCCCGGGAGAAAAACATGTGGTGCGGTGAAAAATGCGCGCCCGAGAAAAATATGAGTGCCCGAGCCGAAATAAACGCGATCTGGTGAAAAATATGCGCCCGAGCGAGAAATGTGCGCACAGGCGAAAACCCAGTGCCCGGGCTAAAAACCCGCGCTCGAGCGAAAAATGTGTTCCCTTGCAGAAAACACGCTTCAGGGCAAAAAGCGCGTGTCTGACGAAAAACACGCGCCCGAACGAAAAGCGCGTGCCCGAACAAAAAACGCTCGCCCGGGCTAAAGATGCCCGCCCGAGAGAAAAAATGCGCGCCCGGGCGAAAAATTCGCCCCCAACCAAAAAACACGCCCGGTAGAAAAATGCGCGTCCGGGCAAAAAACACGCTCAGGCCCAAAAACTCTGTCGAAAACACTCGATTATGCGAAAAACTCATGGGTGGAGATAAGAATTGACGGTTTGATTTTTTAGTTCAAAGTCAAAGCCATGAGTTTTCGCATAAAAGCCAATATCAGCGTAAAATCCATTGCGCTTGCGCCGAATATTAGAATTGAATTTCTAATCGTCGATCTCAATTCCTTTGAGTAAAAATTTTAACTTATATTTTATAAGGGAACCTCTCAATTACTAAAAATAATATTTTGTTGAAACTCTCACTAACTTATAAGCGATTTATTGAAACCACTGTCGATTAATTAATATATTAATGTAAGTTTTTTTATTTGGTGGAACATCAAAGTTTTATATTTTTATATTTAATTTATTTATTTTATATCTTTTTAGAAAAGTGAAGCTGATAATTAAAAGAAAGCCCATAAAAAAATTATTGGGAGCAAAATGCACAGAAGAAAGAAGTTTAGAGACCAAAATCTACCGAAAAATTATTACGACTGATCTCATAAAGGTGATAAAGGCGAGTGACCAAAATCCACAAAAAAAATTATTCGAACCGTTCATAAATGTGATATAGTTGAGAGACTGAATTCCCTATTTTACCTAAAATTAACAAAAATTATAGTGAAAGTATTGGCGTGCAAAGACAGCTATAAACAGCCTAACTCACCCCATCCGAACCACAAACTTAAGTTCAATTCAATTCCATTTAATGCTCAAAACGGCCAATCTACTCTGGGGCTCTCGCGTCATGTGTCTCCACTACCTCCATCTCTTGTGTTCGGCAGTCGCTCTCTGGTCCGCTTCGTCCTGCCCGATGTCAGCGCCCTCTTGCCGCCGCCTCCTGCTCGCGGTGGGTCGATACTCTCACTAACTCCTCTCCGCTCTACTCGCTCTCTTATCTCCATCTCTCGGCCTCTCAAATGACTCCAATGGCAATATCTTTTCTCAATCATAAATCCCAACTTTCATTACATTACACCCAATTCTCAAACCGGAGTACAGCTAAAACCGAACGAGATATTCAAAATCACATCAGGTACTTTTGATTATCACGGTCTCGCTGTCTATTTTGGCACCACTGTGGCGGTCATGGACGTGATGGTTATGACCGTCGTTGGTGAACGGCAAGCGTTATTTAAACAACTTCATCCGCTTTTATGTTCAAAATTAAATTTTTTCCCCAATAATCATAACTGTTGACATGTCAAATACATTTGTTGCGCCAAATGAATCCAAGCATAGGCGGCCACCCAATTTATCAAGGCAATAAGTATATGCAGACCGACTTCAGCTATGTGCAGGCCGTGCAATTTGAAAATGACTATATGCAGGTCTGTTGCGGAACGCTTAGGGCTCGTGGTAGACCGGTTCACTTGAACCACCTTAGCTCGTGAGCGAACTAAGTGCGCAAACAGTCAATTAGAGATTTGCTGAGTACACAGGGACTTTTTAACGTGGAAAACCCGGAAAGGGTAAAAAACCACGCGGCCGGAGCTGTGCCGACAAAACTTCACTATCTTCTGGGGGTTACAACTTGGAAACTAGAACTTGAGCGCGACAGGCCGCTGCTCGTTACAATTTTTGGAGAGAGAGATAGCGAGCTCCGAGGGTGACAGACCACCTCTCGGAAAAACTAAGTCTTTTTCTCTTCTGAGAATGCTAGTCGCCTTTCGGAAGTAAGACGGCTAGTCGCCTTTTCCTTCTGAGAATGCTAGTCGCCTTTCCGAAGTGAGAAGACTAGTCGCCTTTTTCTTCTGAGAATGCTAGTCGCCTTTCGGAAGTGAGAAGGCTAGTCGCCTTTCGGGATGATGAAGATCTTCAAGTCCACGAAGGAGATCTTCAAGCGCCGAAGGAGAATTCCGCAAAAGTCTGCAAGGAGCTCTCCCGGGTCCAGAAGTCAATGTGCTTTCAAATGAAGCCTTGGGGCTCCTTTTATAGCTTTGGACGGGGGCGACCCGGTAATTTTGTCGTCGGTAGTTTCCATAAATGCTCGGTGGACGAATCATATTCTCAGGTTCGGGGCCCTCGGATCGCCATTTTTCGTAAATGACCACCTTGCCCCTCGGGCAGCTCGGGCAATTCGGGCAGTTCCGTTGGAGGCGAAAAAGGCGACTGACTGTTCCTGAAAAGTGAGAAGCCTGAAAGACAAAAAGTGAGAAGCCGGAAAGACAAAAAGTGAGAAGCCGGAAACCCAAAAAGTGAGAAGCCGGAAACCCGAAAAGTGAGAAGCCGGAAAGACAAAAAGTGAGAAAGCTTCCTGATCGCGCTCAGAAACGTTCTGAGCGCGCGCTAGCGCTGAAATGCTCCAAGTGCGCAACGAACCACGGAGATGCCTCGGGCGGACGGCGGACGGGGAGTTGCCCCCCAAAGGGGGGACCGGGATCCTTTGGCGAGGAGAGGGCGCCGGACCGCACCCCGAGGAGGGGTGGGCGCGGCCGCGCACCCCAAAGAAAAAAGGGGGGTGCGGATTGGCCGCACCCCCAAGGGGGGTGCGGCTTTGACCGCACCCCGAGGGGGTGCGGCTTTGACCGCACCCCGAGGGGGTGCGGTTTGGCCGCACCCCGCGTGGGGTGCGGCTTGGCCGCACCCTAAGGGGGTGCGGCCAAGGCCGCGCCCCAAGGGGGCGCGACTTGGCCGCGTCCCTTCCGGGACGCGGCGCGGCGGTGGGAATTCCCCCTGCGATGGGTGGGGGACTCTCTGTTGTGTTTGCGACGGCTTTGCGCGTCTTAGTTTTCCTGCCAAATTGGGGGAGGAGAGATTTTGGAAATGATCCGTCTTTGGAAGTAATTCGTCTTTGGAAATATTCGTTGCCTTTCTAAGAAGATCTCTACCAAGTTCTTTTATAAATATGAGGCTCTATTATGAGTACCCATCATAAGCCCCCCAAACCTTCGTAGTCCAAACCTTGGGAGGGAGTGCGAAGGTTTTTGAACAGTCGGCAGCGGATCTGGTTGTCATCTCTGCAGGGTGCGTCGGACGATGGCCGGGGTAAGCTGCTTTTGTTTTTTTGTTTTTTCAAAATAGGAGCGGAGGGAAAAAACGGCCAGCGGCGGACGGGAGGGCGCGCGGTGAGCGGTGCGCGGGCGGCCGGTGCCCGGGCATCCTTGCGCGCGGCCGGAGCGGTTGAAAAGGCGGTGCCCGGGCGTGATCGCGCGCGGCCGGAGACGGCGGAGGGGCGGCACCCGGGCATGCTTGCGCCCGGCCGGGGCCGGCGGTGGGTCGCCCGGCTGGTGCGAGCGCGCCCCTGCGCGCGGGTGCGGCCCCTGCGCGCTGGATTCCCGCGCGCCTGCGCGCGCGGGCGCCGCGCTGCGCGCTCCTGCGCGCGGGTGCGGCCCCTACGCGCAGGCGTTGTTCCCGCGCGCCCGCGCGCGCGGGTGCCGCGCTGCGCGCCCGTGCATGCGGGTGCCGCGCCGCGCGCTCCCGCGCGCGCCGGTGCCGCGCTGCGCGCCCGCGCGCACGGGTGCCGCGCCGCGCGCTCTCGCGCGCGCAGGTGCCGCGCCGCGCGCTCCCGCGCGGGGTGCCTTCGTGTGGACGGTGCGCGCGGGCTCCTGCGCGCGGACTGTGCCTTCGCGTGCGGCTGTTTCTCGCGTGCGGGTGAGGCTGGCGGTGCGGGCCTCCGGTGCTCGCGTGCTTGGTGTGCGGGGAGGCGACTTGTAACCTTTTGGATTTTCTGATACGTTTTCTTTTTAACGCTCGTTTTTATGTGCTTGCTCTTCCTTGCAGGCTTCGAAGCGGGGCGGTCAGTCGAGGCCGATGCGCCTACGTTCTTCACTTGACGGTGCGCGAATCGAGATGTGGCGCAAGCGGTTCGGATTGCCTCCGAAAGTTGAGGTGAAAATCCCGGGAGTGGATGAGCGCGTCCAGAATCCACCCACGGGTTACATGACACTTTCTGAGAGTTGCCTGAAGTCTGGATTCCGCATCCCTCCATCGGAGGAAGCTATCGAAATATTCCGGTTCTGCGGCGACCCAATTACCCAGTTTACGCCCGCCGGGATGGCGAACATCATGGGGCTGGTTGTATTCTTCCGGGAGCACAGCGCGCGCTTTTCGCTCGAGCTTTTCAAAGACTGGTGCGAGGTTTCCACCGACTCGGGTGGTCGTATCGAGGTCCGTAGCAACAAGACCTGGTTGCACTTTGGTGAGAAGGCAGATTACCGTCACGGAAACACCCTCTATGGGTATGTCCGTAATCGCTGGGAGCTGCCGGAGCTTTGGAGAGCGCTCCATGGTCGTTGTCGTCGGCTGACCGGGCGGGAAGACGAGTTCCTTCCCATTCCCGGTTTCCCTGGCCGGGAGGGCCTGTCGAAGGCTCTGTTCTGTATTTACAGCTGCGTGGAGGAGAACCGACTACTCTCGGCGGGGCTTTCTTGGGATGCCGAGCGGGAGGCCGATGTTCCCTTAGAGCGTGGAAGGAAGAGAAAGATTGTTTTCAAGAATGGAACTCCTGGTTCGTGTTCTGCTCCGCCGGAGCCCAGGAGCCACGATCACGAGGCCGGTCCGAGCCGCCGTCGGGGGGAGCCGATTGCTTCCGACCTGGAGGTCGAGATTCTGACGTCCCCCGCCGCCGATCAAGTCGGGCAGGGTGACTTGCCGCCACCTCCTCCTCATCCACCGTCGAGGCGAGTTTCCTCATCCCTCCAGGCGATGACTTCTGCAGTAAGTGAAGCTCTCCTTTCTTGGGTCTTGACTTGTCTTTGCTTTCATTGTTTATGTTTCCTGATTGCTTCCTTCGTGTTTGCAGGCGAACGTTCTGACCAATGTCGCTCTCACGTGGAACAACTGTTACGTGGGCCTCAAGGACAGCTACATCTCCCTCCAGGAGGAGCTGAGCGTGATGAAGAGGGACATGTCTGCCTTACAGAAGAGGAGGGATCGCGATCTGTCCCGCGTCAAGCAGCTGGAGGCGGATCTCTCTTCTTCCCGATCTGAGGTTGAGAAGCTGCAGGAGGCATATGGTGGAGACAAGGCGCTTGCCCAGGATGCGCTTCGTCAGTTGTCTGAGGCTCAGGGGGAGATGTTTCGCATGGAGGGGGAGCAGGGTTTTCTGCGGAGCGAGGTGGAGCGGCTGTCGTCGGTCGAGCGCAGCCTTGAGGATGCCAAGGCGGCCGGAGTGGCCGAGTTCCGAGATTCTCTTGCTTTTGTCGAGGAGCGGTTCCAGATGGCGGAGGAGATCCGTGCCGAGGTCATGACGAAGGAGGTCGAGCCCTTGTTGGAGGACGAGCGCGAAGTCGCCTTCCAGCGCGGCATTCAAAAGACTCTGTGCCTGGTGGGGAGGAAGTTCGGGTGTGATACCGCTGGTCTTGGAGCGGGAGACCTTTCGGAGGATGAGCGTTCGGACGCAGCCGAGGATTGACGTTGATCGTCTTCTGTTTCCTTGCTTTCCATACCATTGTCTGCTTGTGTGTCGTTCTGAGTTGGTTTGTTTGCATTTTGCTTTTCCGCTTTCCGTATTTTTGTCTGTTTTGTGCATAGCGTTGAGCTGACGCTGTTATCGTGTTTATCGTATTCACTTCTTTGCGTGATCCTGTTAATCTGGTTGTTGGCACCTGCATAGTTTGTTTTGTTTTGTTTTTTTTTAAATGAGCTTTGCACGAGACGGAGCCCCGCGGCTTTCAAATGTATACATATATAAAGAGTTAGTTTGCGCAAGTCTGTGCCTGCGGCGTTGGTGCACGAGTCTGTGCTCGCGGCTTTGGTGCACGAGTCTGTGCTCGCGGCTTTAGTGCACGAGCCTTTGCTCGCGACTTTTTTGCGCGGTTCTGTGCCCGCGGCTTTGGTGCACGAGTCTGTGCTCGCGGCTTTAGTGCACGAGCCTTTGCTCGCGACTTTTTTGCGCGGTTCTGTGCCCGCGACTTTGGTGCACGAGTCTGTGCTCGCGGCTTTAGTGCACGAGCCTTTGCTCGCGACTTTTTTGCGCGGTTCTGTGCCCGCGGCTTTGGTGCACGAGTCTGTGCTCGCGGCTTTGGCCGGTGAATAGCGGGTGTATTCAAACCGAGGGTGAACGCAGGGGGGGCAGGCCCCCACGACACCGGGACTCGATGGCGGAGGAGAAGGGCGAACCTTCAATCGACGGTGGTGCAGAGTGTAACATCCCGACTTTTATTGGGCCACTAGACCCTAGTGAGCCCAATAAAAGTAGGCCCGAGCAGTAGAAAACGACCATTTCGGGTATCGTAGCGCGCCACTACCTCATTATTATGAATAGTGGCCGTACGAACCCCGAATTGACTTCCGTCAGTTCCGTGGGACTCGTATGGACAATACGAGCGCAACGGAATTCGTTGCACTTCGATCCGAGGTCGTTTGGAGAAAACGACCGTTTCGGGTATCGTAGCGCGCCACTACCTCATTATTGTAAATAGTGGCCGTACGAACCCCGAATTGACTTCCGTCAGTTCCGTTGGACTCGTATGGACAATACGAGCGCAACGGAATTCGTTGCACTTCGATCCGAGGTCGTTTGGAGAAAACGACCGTTTCGGGTTCGTTTAAAAATAAGCGGGTGAAGATTGTTTGGAAGTGGCGGGTCGGTCACGCTCGCAGACCGTTCGTACCGGTGCGGGTGAGTTGACGACTCATGGCGACAGGGAGATGGGCACAGTGGGTTATTACCCTCTGAGCCTGCAGTATCGGCTCCGCTGGTCGGCCTAAAAATCGGTTCGCCGGATGTCGCTCACATCCATTCAGTACACCAAGTTGTACGGGAGGGCCTGAATGATACGGTACGACTACATTCAGAAGTGGCAGGACTGGCCACTGTCACCGACGGCCACATCGGTGAGGCCCGCGGGATTAGCTCCCCTGCTTGAACTAAAGCGGTCTAAAAACTGTGTCGACACAGGGTCTTTGTGTGGGTACAGGTCTTGAGAACCTGGGGTGTGTGTATACGCGCGATAGTATTATAGATTTATTATGCCGCGCGATTGTGGTTATTCGGGCAGGAGCCCCGCTTTATATATATATATGTGTATGTA
Organism: Dactylorhiza incarnata; assembly: GCA_033032865.1. Classification (NCBI taxonomy): domain Eukaryota; kingdom Viridiplantae; phylum Streptophyta; class Magnoliopsida; order Asparagales; family Orchidaceae; genus Dactylorhiza; species Dactylorhiza incarnata. The sequence goes on from JAWHQI010000047.1 coordinate 2,678,734, forward strand.
TATGAGTACCTGCTGCTAACCCTTTCCTTGCTTCGGCTATTTCAATTCTGTCTTTAGCCGCCCCCTGGATACGGATCCGGGGAGGGGGATGTGTTTTCTGCTTAGCTCTGTGACTAACGGTTATTTCTTATAACCAATCACAGGAGACGGGACAGCGTGAAGCCCCCACATCACAGGTTGACCGGGAAGCCTTGGAGATGATCCGTTCGATTACCCCAGCCTCCCCTTCTATCTTCAGAGATGTGAGTACGAGTATATAGGGACGAGCCCAGGACTCCCTTTTGTCTTAGCATATGTAGTCTACGGACAATATTTTGTAAACGATAGGCTTCGGCCCCGTTAAGTTGTAAATATAAGCTGTATGTTTGGTTTGCCCATCTTTTGATTGCTTCCGCTATGTGTTCTGATGTGAGGTTATGATTCTTGTGCCTGACAAGGAGACCGCTCAGCGCTCGAGGGGGGATGGGACGTCACCACCCGGGGAGCGTTAAGGGGTCATCCTTGGGCAGTAAGATCCCCCCTCCCTGAACCCGGTTCAGGATTGGGGAGGGGGGGGGGTCTTACAAATGGATCAGAGCTACCACGATCCGACCACATGGGGCAGTCTTTCGATCCTCCTTTTCCCCGGTTCCGTTTCTTGGTTCGGGACGAACCATGCAGCGGAAGCCTGGTGGACCCTCTAGGTTAAGGTTAAGGACTCGAGACTGCACGATAGTACACCCACACGCTTTCCGCTTTCTTTCCTTTCAGTCCTGCAAAATGCCCTTAGTTTTGCAAGTTCTGACACCCGTTTGTTACTTCTCCAGATACCGGAGTCAAGTAATGGAAGGTCTTCCTCTCAAGACCAGTACCACCCTACCACTCCACCACCAGCTCAGACCGCTCCGGCCACAGTTCCATTCGGAGAGACAGAGCTCGGGCAGACCCTGGTAGCCCTGTTGGCCGCCTTCCAGACAGCCACTTTACGGCCACCCCAGCAGGCCACCGTACCCACTGATCTATTGACGACTTTCCGAGGGCTAAGGCCCCCCACCTTTCGGGGTACAGAGTCGGCCATCCAGGCCGAGGAGTGGGTGGAGAGGGTAGAGGAGCTTCTTGTAGGGATGATGTGCCCAGCAGTAGCCGCAGTATCCCTAGTAGTGACCATGTTGGAGGGCTATGCCCGGGACTGGTGGAGGGCAGCTAGCCGCTCCACTTTTAGAGGACGACCCCTTAGCACCATTCTCTGGGGGGAGTTCTCGGATGCTTTCTTAGAGCATTTCATTTCAGATGCAGACCGGATGGCACTCCAGGAGCGGTTCCTACAGATCAGACAGGGAGATAGGACGGTTCCAGACTACCAGAGAGAGTTTATCCACCTGGCCCGCTTCGCCGGGACCTTAGCAGGTACAGATAGGGACAGGGCGGCCAGATTTTATCGGGGATTACGAGACGACCTCCGTCAGGCCCTGATCATGATATCCCAGGCATCCTTCCACACGATCACCTCACATGCCACCGCTCTAGAGATGGATCAGCGGATGGTAGCCCAGCAGCGGAGGGGACACGTAGGTATTCCCCGGACTCAGGACCGAGAGAGAAGAGCAGGTCCTCGCAGGCAGGGCCGAGACGGGAGACAGCGGCAGCGTCACCAGCCATATAGGCAGGCACCCCAGCCCCGACCAGCACCCCAGCCCCGACCAGCACCCCCAGCCCCAGCACCACAGGTCGTCCCGGCCGCACGACGAGATGTTCCCTTCGCAGGGAACTGCTACCTATGCCAGCAGCCTGGGCATATACGAGCCTTCTGCCCACAGGCTACCGGGAGACCCGGTTTAGGAGCAGTACAGAGAGCGGCGGAGAGAGGACGAGGTGGACGCAGAGGACGTCCCGCAGGCAGGAGGGAGCCGGCTAGGCAGGGCAGAGCAGCACCGCTCGAGGCATACGCGTTGGATCTCCAGCACGGTCCTGCTCCTGACGTAGTGATAGGTATCTACTTTCGATAGTACGATATCCTAGGAGATGTTTTAGCTTATATATTGGGACTTTTTGTATATGTCATCCCTACTCTTGTATATCTGTGAAAAGCTTATGATTATGATATATATACATATATGTTATCAGGTTTACTTTTGGTAGAAGGTCGTCCCGCTAAAACACTGTTCGATACCGGCGCCACACACTCTTTCGTTGCACAAAACTTCATCGCCGACAAAGAGAACACGGTGCGATCATCCGGGATGTCAATCCGAATACGACTCCCGGATGGATCAGATATGACTTCCACCGAGAAGTGTTCCTTCCAGGCAAGCATCAAGATGGCACCGTACGAAGCCCTCTACGGAAGACGCTGTCGGACCCCGCTATCTTGGGCACAGGATGAGGACCCCGAAGCCTTGGGAATCACCTACATCGACGATACCACCGCCGCAATAAGACTAATCCGGGAACGCATGCTGGAAGCGCAGAGCCGACAGGCCAAGTATTACGACGCACGTCATCGGCAAGTGGAATTCCAAGTGGGAGATATGGTTTTCTTAAAGATTAAGCCAATGCATGGGATATCACGAATCAAGAGGCAGAAAAAGCTGGACCCCCGCTATCTAGGCCCGTATCCAGTCGTCGAAAGAATTGGCCCGGTGGCTTACAGGTTAGCTTTGCCAGCCGAGCTGGGGAGCCTTCACGACGTATTTCATGTCTCCTCGCTAAGACGTGTTCTGCGCCAACCAGAGCAGCACCTCCCCACACCCCCAACATCAGTACAATCCGACCGATCTGTCCGACTCGAACCTGTGAAGATAGTGGACTCCAAGATCAAAGAACTGCGGAACAAGACAGTCACAATGGTCAAGATCTTATGGTCGAACGGTGGACGCGAAGAGTTCACTTGGGAACCCGAGACGCTCATACGAGAAAAATACCCGACGCTCTTCCCCCAGGTACATCATTTAAACCCCTACTTTAGCCAATTTTCGGGGACGAAAATCTCTTTATTTTTATTGGATTGTAACATCCCGACTTTTATTGGGCCACTAGACCCTAGTGAGCCCAATAAAAGTAGGCCCGAGCAGTAGAAAACGACCATTTCGGGTATCGTAGCGCGCCACTACCTCATTATTATGAATAGTGGCCGTACGAACCCCGAATTGACTTCCGTCAGTTCCGTGGGACTCGTATGGACAATACGAGCGCAACGGAATTCGTTGCACTTCGATCCGAGGTCGTTTGGAGAAAACGACCGTTTCGGGTATCGTAGCGCGCCACTACCTCATTATTGTAAATAGTGGCCGTACGAACCCCGAATTGACTTCCGTCAGTTCCGTTGGACTCGTATGGACAATACGAGCGCAACGGAATTCGTTGCACTTCGATCCGAGGTCGTTTGGAGAAAACGACCGTTTCGGGTATCGTAGCGCGCCACTACCTCATTATTGTAAATAGTGGCCGTACGAACCCCGAATTGACTTCCGTCAGTTCCGTTGGACTCGTATGGACAATACGAGCGCAACGGAATTCGTTGCACTTCGATCCGAGGTCGTTTGGAGAAAACGACCGTTTCGGGTATCGTAGCGCGCCACTACCTCATTATTGTAAATAGTGGCCGTACGAACCCCGAATTGACTTCCGTCAGTTCCGTGGGACTCGTATGGACAATACGAGCGCAACGGAATTCGTTGCACTTCGATCCGAGGTCGTTTGGAGAAAACGACCATTTCGGGTATCGTAGCACACCACTACCTCATTATTATGAATAGTGGCCGTACGAACCCCGAATTAACTTCCGTCAGTTCCGATAGACTCGTATGGACAATACGAGCGCAACGGAACTCATTGCGTCTCGATACGAGGTCGTATGGAGGGTATGCCATTTTAGTCCTATGCAGATCGCCTCAGTGCAACACACGAAATATAAAGCACACGAACCCGGCATCGGCCCCGGCGACTCTTATCATGTCCCGGGAGCCGAGGAGGACCCCGCCCTAAGTTGACCTGGTCAAACCCCCCCCCCCCCCCCAGTCTGAAATTACTTAGGAAAGAGACGAAAAGAAAAGGGGGGGGGGAGAGAAGCCCCTCCCCCAAAAAGGAAGGGCTGCCTATTCATGGGCAGCCCCCCTATTTGGGCAGGAGAGAGAGGAGGGAGGGGAGGGGGAGAAATATCTCCCCCTCCCTTATCCCCACGTGGAGGAAAAGGAAGGGGGGGAGGAGAGCTTCCCCCTCCCTATAAAAGGAGGGGCAGCCCTCTCCATTTCCCCCCCCCCCCCACACACACCACCTCTCCCTCTCTCTCAGTCCTCCCCTGACGGCAGCCCCAAGCCACCCCAAGCCCTCCACCTCCTCCTCCTTCCCCATGGCCGGCCACCTCGCTTCCTCCTCCCGAGCACCACCTCCTGCCCAGGTAGAGATCTCCCCCTCCCCTTTCCTACCTCCCGGAGGAGGCGTTCAGGCCGCCGGCAGTCACGGCCGGCGGCGGCCGCGTCTTCCCCCTCCTCCTCGCGCTCCCTGTAAGGGAGTTACTCCCTTCCCCGGCGGCGGACGGCGGCGCCAGGCTGCCGGGCCACCGCCGGACGGCTGCCCCCTCCCCGGCGCCCCGACCAGGGGCGGCAGGGAGGGCTGCGCGCGAGGGGGCGGCGGTGCAGCAAGCCGGCACGGCTCGGGCTGGCTGCACCGCGCCTCCCCGCCCCTTCTGCCCCGTTGTCCGGTGGGGTCCGGCGGCGCCCGGCCGCCGGGCCACCACCGGAGTTGGCGCCGGCCCCCGGCGCACCGACCGGGGGCGGCGCCGGTGACCCTCCGACGGGAGGGGCGGCGGCACAGCGGCCTGCATGGCCCATGCAGGCCACGCCGCAGCCGCCCGCCCCTATTACTCCCTTCCCCGGCGGTGGCCGGCGGTGCCAGGCCGCCGGACCACCCCCGGAGGAGTCGCCGGCCCCCGGCGTACCGGCCGGGGGCTTCCCCCATCCCTTCCCTCCGGTGGGGGCGGTGGCGGCAAGCCTGCATGAGGCGTACAGGCCGCCACCGCCCCCGTGCCCTTACAGCACGAACCCCGGTGGTGGCCGGCGGCGCCAGGCCGCCGGACCACCACCGGGGTGGTCGCCTGCCCCCGGCGCACCGACCGGGGGCGGCGCCGGCCACATCCGGCCGCTGCCGGCGGCGGCAGCAGCCGCCTCCCGTCAGGATTGACGGGAGCCGCTCGATCTCCCCCGGGAGATCAAGCAGCTCCCGCAACCTTAATTCCCGCCCCCCCCTGCATGAATATGAGTGCCCCCACAGCGGATCCGCTGTGGATCCGCTGTGGGAGCCAGGGACAGCGCCCGGTGTGGCGCCCCCAGGTCCCTCCCTGCCTCTATTTGCACCCCAAAAACCCTTAAAACTTCCCCATTTTTCTGGGGAAAAATGGGGCCCTTTCAGGAAAACTTTTCTATATGAAAAATGTGCCTCACCCTTGGGGGCACCCCCTGTAATTTTTTGGGATTTTTAGGAGGGGTTTTACTATTTTTAAAACCCAATATAAAGTTTATTTTAGGTATTAAAATGCCCAAATGTGTTTCTAAAAATCCCCAAAAATTAGGGGCACTAAAAATAGGTATTTTACAAATACTACCTAAGATAGGGGGTGTGGACTTGTGATTTAACCCCTCAAAAGCCTTTTCAAACAAAAATAGACGCCCGGAAAAGAGCGAAATTCATTAAAACGAATCGGCGTCTCCTCGACGCATATCTTAAATACTTATCCAAAATTATGCGTATTAAACTAAAAAGATCGACTAAGCTCGGAGAAGCAACGCAAAAATCGGAACGACATCGCGACGCAGCACCAAAACGTAACCCCGCCGCGACAATAATAAAAGAACGGGGTCGTCGATCGAAGCCTCCTCTTATGGAGTGATTGGACTACTAACCATTTCTTCTTATGCAATTACTTTCGATTAAATCCAGTCTCGCACTGGTCCCCCGTACTTATTTTCTGTACTCTCAATTAAATCCAGTCTCGCACTGGTCCCCCGTACCTATTTTCAGCACTTTCGTTTAAATCCAGTCTCGTACTGGTCCCCCGCATTTACATTCAGCACTTTCGTTTAAATCCAGTCTCGTACTGGTCCCCCGCATTTACATTCAGCACTTTCGTTTAAATCCAGTCTCGTACTGGTCCTTATTACATGGCCTTTGCTTTCGGCCTACCTTTCTGTTTATTACATGGCCTTTGCTTTCGGCCTACCTTTCTGTTTATTACATGGCCTTTGCTTTCGGCCTACCTTTCTGCTTATTACATGGCCTTTGCTTTCGGCCTACCTTTCTGTTTATTACATGGTCTTTGCTTTCGGCCTACCTTTCTGTTTATTACATGGCCTTTGCTTTCGGCCTACATTTCTGTTTAAATATTATGGCCCATGCTTCGGCCTAATTTATTTACTAGTGAAGAGCTGCCGTGGCAACAAATGCGGTGCTTATCCTCCCTTCGGCGGGGCCTTAGTTGGGGAAAACTCGGAGTCGAGTCTCTCCTCCCAAGTTAGCCCCAAGCAAGGAGCACTCATACCACTAAGCCTCCCGGTCCAAGGTCATGCGACCGGTCGAGTATGAATTGCCACGTGGCCTAAAGGTTCGTTTAAAAATAAGCGGGTGAAGATTGTTTGGAAGTGGCGGGTCGGTCACGCTCGCAGACCGTTCGTACCGGTGCGGGTGAGTTGACGACTCATGGCGACAGGGAGATGGGCACAGTGGGTTATTACCCTCTGAGCCTGCAGTATCGGCTCCGCTGGTCGGCCTAAAAATCGGTTCGCCGGATGTCGCTCACATCCATTCAGTACACCAAGTTGTACGGGAGGGCCTGAATGATACGGTACGACTACATTCAGAAGTGGCAGGACTGGCCACTGTCACCGACGGCCACATCGGTGAGGCCCGCGGGATTAGCTCCCCTGCTTGAACTAAAGCGGTCTAAAAACTGTGTCGACACAGGGTCTTTGTGTGGGTACAGGTCTTGAGAACCTGGGGTGTGTGTATACGCGCGATAGTATTATAGATTTATTATGCCGCGCGATTGTGGTTATTCGGGCAGGAGCCCCGCTTTATATATATAGATGTGTATGTATATGAGTACCTGCTGCTAACCCTTTCCTTGCTTCGGCTATTTCAATTCTGTCTTTAGCCGCCCCCTGGATACGGATCCGGGGAGGGGGATGTGTTTTCTGCTTAGCTCTGTGACTAACGGTTATTTCTTATAACCAATCACAGGAGACGGGACAGCGTGAAGCCCCCACATCACAGGTTGACCGGGAAGCCTTGGAGATGATCCGTTCGATTACCCCAGCCTCCCCTTCTATCTTCAGAGATGTGAGTACGAGTATATAGGGACGAGCCCAGGACTCCCTTTTGTCTTAGCATATGTAGTCTACGGACAATATTTTGTAAACGATAGGCTTCGGCCCCGTTAAGTTGTAAATATAAGCTGTATGTTTGGTTTGCCCATCTTTTGATTGCTTCCGCTATGTGTTCTGATGTGAGGTTATGATTCTTGTGCCTGACAAGGAGACCGCTCAGCGCTCGAGGGGGGATGGGACGTCACCACCCGGGGAGCGTTAAGGGGTCATCCTTGGGCAGTAAGATCCCCCCTCCCTGAACCCGGTTCAGGATTGGGGAGGGGGGGGGGGGGTCTTACACAGAGTCCCCGGGGCAGGGCCCCGAAGCGGTACCTGCAGCAGAATGGATTGGAGCAAGTAGAATTTTATTAGAAAATGAATACTGATACATGCGCAAGTGTAATCTTGCAATCCCGGGGTTAACAAGTTTCTGAGACAGACTTTATTGAGAGAGAAGATAGCGTTGAGCTTCGTTTGCGTTGCGCTTGCTCGAGTCTTTTCGGCCGTTCAGCTTGGGGGGCGACAGTGGCCTGGCGGTTGACCTTCATTGGACTTTTCCTGTGTCTCTTCGCGGAAGGCCTCCAGGTATCCTAATTGGACAAGGCGTTCGATTTCATCTTTCAGTCGGGCACATTGCTCCGTTCGGTGCCCTCGGCCTTTGTGGAAGTGGCAAAACTGGGATTGATCTCCCCTGAGCAAGGAGAGCTTTCTGGGCCAGTGGATGATCTTGCTATTACAGATTACGGACAATATGTGCTCGCGTGGTGTATTCAGCGGGGTGAAGCTCCGGGAGCCTTGACTTGCTGGCTCTCGGGGGCGGTCTGCTTGGTTCTGAGCGGGCAGTTCGGCTTCCTCGAGCTGCTGCTGCTGCCCCTTTCTTTTGCGGCTTGTATCGAAGGGCGGCGAGCCTGTCAGTGTCTGAAGTTTGTCTTTTCCAACTACTGCAGGAGTCGCTTGGCCTTTCCGTGCACCCTGCTTCTCGGACTTCGATTTCGGCGACGGGTTGCTGTTGATCCAGGGGAGCCTGGAGGCGGGTGTGTCGAAACCATGCATCGCGCTCCTGAGGATATTTCCTTTGCTGGCCATGCGTCCGGACATGAAAATGTCGTGGTCCATGGCGTCCAGTAGGAGGCTCCCGAATATTGCGTCGTAGGGGGAGTCTGCTTCGGCGACGACGAACTGTACATCGTACTGGACTGGTTCTGCGTGCGCCCCTACTTGGTTGGGGAGGGTGATGATTCCTACGGTGGGTACCGTAGTTCCATCAGGGAGCTCTGCTTCGCTGACCCTAAGCTTGAGGTTCCCGCTTAGGAGCTTGAGCCGAACTATTGCTGCTAGGAATAGAACGTTGAAGGAGATGCGGTGGGTTATCAATGCTTTCTTCAGCTCACATGGGGGGACTCCCTATGCTTGCGTCCAAGATGAAGTCCATCCATGCGCAGGGGCGCTCTTGGTGAAAATTGGTGCCGATTTTCTCCGATTGCTCGTTCCGCTCTTCCTCCACTAGGAGGGGTGGTTCGCTTGCACCGGGCTTTTCTTCTTCTTGGATCTTTGTCGAGTGTGTCTCGTGCTGCTCGACGAACAGTTGGGACAACTCGGTGAAGTTGTGTATCGCTTCGCTTGGCAGGGCATGATACCAGCGGAGGGCGTCTCCGCGCAGTGTCTTGGTGAATATCTTGCATCTGATCTGATCGGGAAGTCCGTGTATCCGCATCGCTACCAAGAAATGGTTAATGTGCTCGTAGGGGTCTTCTACTCCGTGGAACTCCTTATAGTGCAGGAACTTTAGCCATGGCGGAACTGGGTATGCCAAAATTGTCTTTGACAGTGGAGATCGCTTTTGTTGATATTTGTCATTGTTCGGATCCTGCCCTCCTGCGGGAGGGGTCGGTTTGCCAGTCGATCCAGGCCAAGGGGGCCGGATGGGTGCAGCGATGAGCGCTCCATTCACCGGGCTCTCTGGAATTGAGGAGCTGTATGCGTCGGATAGTTCAGGGGAGGTGTCCACGCTTGCTGGTTCTGAGAATTCCGGCGAAGTGGGTATTGCGCTCGGAAATTCTTTGCTTAGAATTTGGGAATCCATTCCCACAGACGGCGCCAAACTGTTGTGGAACGCTTAGGGCTCGTGATAGACCGGTTCACTTGAACCACCTTAGCTCGTGAGCGAACTAAGCGCGCAAACAGTCAATTAGAGATTTGCTGAGTACACAGGGACTTTTTAACGTGGAAAACCCGGAAAGGGTAAAAAACCACGCGGCCGGAGCTGTGCCGACCAAACTTCACTATCTTCTGGGGGTTACAACTTGGAAACTAGAACTTGAGCGCGACAGGCCGCTGCTCGTTACAATTTTTGGAGAGAGAGAGAGAGAGCGAGCTCCGAGGGTGACAGGCCACCTCTCGGAAAAACTAAGTCTTTTTCCCTTCTGAGAATGCTAGTCGCCTTTCGGAAGTGAGACGGCTAGTCGCCTTTTCCTTCTGAGAATGCTAGTCGCCTTTCGGAAGTGAGAAGACTAGTCGTCTTTTTCTTCTGAGAATGCTAGTCGCCTTTCGGAAGTGAGAAGGCTAGTCGCCTTTCGGGATGATGAAGATCTTCAAGTCCACGAAGGAGATCTTCAAGCGCCGAAGGAGAATTCCGCAAAAGTCTGCAAGGAGCTCTCCCGGGTCCAGAAGTCAAGGTGCTTTCAAATGAAGCCTTGGGGCTCCTTTTATAGCTTTGGACGGGGGCGACCCGGTAATTATGTCGTTGGTATTTTCCATAAATGCTCGGTGGACGAATCATATTCTCCGGTTCGGGGCCCTCAGATCGCCATTTTTCGTAAATGACCACCTTGCCCCTCGGGCAGCTCGGGCAGCTCGGGCAGTTCGGGCAGTTTCGTTGGAGACGAAAAAGGCGACTGACTGTTCCTGAAAAGTGAGAAGCCTGAAAGACAAAAAGTGAGAAGCCGGAAAGACAAAAAGTGAGAAGCCGGAAACCCAAAAAGTGAGAAGCCGGAAACCCGAAAAGTGAGAAGCCGGAAAGACAAAAAGTGAGAAAGCTTCCTGATCGCGCTCAGAAACGTTCTGAGCGCGCGCTAGCGCTGAAATGCTCCAAGTGCGCAACGAACCACGGAGATGCCTCGGGCAGACGGCGGACGGGGAGTTGCCCCCCAAAGGGGGGACCGGGATCATTTGGCTGGAGAGGGCGCCGGACCGCACCCCGAGGAGGGGTGGGCGCGGCCGCACACCCCAAAGAAAAAGGGGGGGGGGGGTGCGGATTGGCCGCACCCCCAAGGGGGGGTGCGGATTGGCCGCACCCCCAAGGGGGGGTGCGGATTGGCCGCACCCCGAGGGGGTGCGGTTTGGCTGCACCCCGCGTGGGGTGCGGCTTGGCCGCACCCTAAGGGGGTGCGACCAAGGCCGCGCCCCAAGGGGGCGCGACTTGGCCGCGTCCCTTCCGGGACGCGGCGCGGCGGTGGGAATTCCCCCTGCGATGGGTGTGGGACTCTCTGTTGTGTTTGCGACGGCTTTGCGCGTCTTACTTTTCCTGTCAAATTGGGGGATGAGAGATTTTGGAAATGATCCGTCTTTGAAAGTAAATCGTCTTTGGAAATATTCGTTGCCTTTCTAAGAAGATCTCTACCAAGTTCTTTTATAAATATGAGGCTCTATTATGAGTACCCATCAAGGTCAATTCCTGAATGGATTCACACTTCCTATAGATTTATAATTTTTCCTGCATTTATCCTTGTACTACATACAGCCGAAACTGGCCTGCATATAACATGACCATTTACCAAGCGGCCGGTGGTGCCGACTTGTGCCACGTAACGGTCAGCCCAACTTTATTAAACTCAACTGGGCCCACATTTGTAGCCATTTGTAGTTGGCCTAACACCCTCCCTCTTTATTGATCGCCCATTCCTGCGGTGCTGCTTCCAATTCCTCGCCCCCATAATTTCATTATGTTTCCTTTTTTATGATATGCATTTATTTTTATTATTTCCTTTACATCATTATTGTTTAGCATTCCGTTCGATCTTCAATTAGCACTTTAAGATATGTAAATTATCACTATATTGAGTTGCACGGGATTTTTGGTGCACATCTTTTATGTATAATGTTAGTATTTCTGTTCTCGTAGCCTTGTAGGTGTCATAAATGTGCAGTATTCGGCTGCAAAAATATTTTCGCCCTTGTGAATGTGCAGTAGTTATTAAACACGATTAGGAGTAGCCCTGTCAAAAAAAACCCGCCCGGGCCGGTACCGGGCCTGACGAGCCCGGGCTTTTGTCACCCGGGCTCGGTACCGGGTCATGCTTTAGCCGGGCTCGGGCACCAGCCCCGACAGGGGGCCTGCCAAGGCCCCCAAGGCCGGGCCCGGTTAATAAATCCCTCCTATAGGCGGGATTTAATAAAATCCTGTCTATTTATGCGGGAATTTATTAAAATCCCGCCTAAATAGGGGGGATTTTAATTAAATCCCGCCTATTTAATTAAATCCGGCCTAATATGCGGGATTTAATTAAAATCCCTCCTGTTTAGGCGGGATTATCCCGCCTGGTGCTTGGCCTCGGTGCCAGGCCCAAGTAAGGCCTGGTGCCTGGGCTTGGCGGTCCTAGTCCGGGCCTGGCCTTGTGGATATATGGGGGCCCCCCCATAGCCCGGGCCCGGGCCTAGCCGGGCTTTTTCCGGGTCGGGCCCCCTGGCCCGATTTTTTTAACGTTTCTAGTTAGGAGTAATTATTAAATTAACAGTTCTCATCAAGTTGGCGCATAGGGATCGTACATGGGCAATTTGTGGGTTAAGAACTTGAATTCGGACTTCATCAGAGCTGTTGGAACAACCCTATTACTGATTTGGGCTAGAATCACTATCTGCTGATTAGGATCAAGTTGACCCCAATGTATAGTCCAAAGGGTCAAGGTTTTAGGCTGATAGATCTTAGGAAAAGGCAAGTTTTCTGCGTTCGACGAACTCAATACTGCGTTCGACAAATAGTAAAACTAGCGATTATGAAAATCTACAAACATATACTCTCGAAACTAAATGTTTTAAGAATAAAAGTAAGGTAGGGTTCATTATGTTTTTTTTTGCATGTTTTATTTTTTGCATTTTTTGTAGTACGAAAAAGTAAAAAAGGAAGGAAAAACATGTTTTTGAACTTTTTTTTTTGTTTTATTTTTTAAATAGAAAAAAAAACAAAGCCTCTTTTTTAAGTTGTTTTTGGCTTGATAACAAAGCCTCTTTTTTGTAGTTATGTTCAAGCTTATAGTTACAAAAGTAAATAAAAAGGGAAAACAAAATTTTTGTTTTGTTTTTTTAATTGTTTTGGATTTTTCTAAGTTTTTGTAACGGTTATTTATTTTTTTGTTGAACATTTTTGTAGTTTAAATAAAAATGGTAAAACACCCCCATACTTAAAATCCAACATTGTCCCCAATGTTGTAATGTAAGTATGAAGAAGAGGAAATAACATTGCAATATATACCAAAGGAAAGAGAGAGCAAAAAGGCTTCCCTGAATTAAAGCTGGCGGGGTCGTAAGAAACCCTGCAAAAATAGATAAAAAACATGATAGAAATATTAGATAAATATGGGGTGCCTCCCACGAGCGCTTTGTTTACCGTCGCGTAGCTTGACGCATTTGGCGTGGTGAGATTATAAATTGGGGAGGGATAAAGATTCCGTATGTCCGTCCACCGGATCGCCCGCAAGATATTGTTTTAAACGGTGGCCGTTGACTTTAAAATCGCCTTTTTCGGGGTGAGAGATAAGAACGGTCCCATACGACCAAACCTCTTTGACTTCAAAGGGGCCGGACCATCGAGATTTGAGCTTACCCGGAAAAAGACGAAGACGTGAATTATAAAGACGGTCCCATACGGCCAAACCTCTTTGACTTCAAAGGGGCCGAACTATCGAGATTTGAGCTTACCCGGAAAAAGACGAAGACGTGAATTATAAAGAAGGACAAGATCGCCCGGCGCGAAAGTTTTTGGAAATTTAATTTTTCGATCGTGGTAGAACTTAGAACGCTCCTTATAAAATTTATTACTCTCATAAGCGTTCGCACGCCATTCATCGAGTTCATTTAGTTGGAATTTCCTATTCTCGGAGGCTAAGTTCGAATCGAGATTTAAATATTTTAAGGCCCAAAAAGCGCGGTGTTCTAACTCTACCGGTAAATGTCACGCTTTGCCATAGACTAATCGATAGGGCGTACAACCGATAGCGGTCTTGTATGCCGTACGATACGCCCACAACGCGTCGTCGAGTTTTGAGGATCAATCCTTCCTATTTAAAGAGACGGTTTTTTCCAGAATGCGTTTTATCTCGCGATTTACTACCTCTACTTGGCCTCTCGTTTGGGGGTGATAGGCGGTGGCGAGCTTATGCGTGACGCCGTACTTAGATAAATTTTTTGAAAACTGGCGTTGCAGAAGTGCGTGCCGCTATCACTAACTATTGCACGGGGCGTGCCGAAGCGAGAAAATAATTTTTTAGAAAATGGACGACGACTCGCGCATCATTGGTGGGCAGAGCTTGCGCTTCCGCCCACCTAGATACGTAATCGACCGCCACTAAAATATAGCGATTATTAAAAGAAGAAGGTAGGGGGCCTACAAAGTCTATGCCCCACAAATCGAAGATTTCGCATTCTAAATAAAAATTTTGGGGCATCTCGTTACGACGAGAGATGTTACCCGACCGCTGACAGCTATCACATTTATTTACAAAATTGTAAGCATCTTTAAAAAGAGTGGGCCAATAAAAGCCCGCCTCTAACGCTTTCCGCGCGGTCCGGCTGGCTTGATAATGCCCCCCAGCCGGCCCCTCGTGGTAGTGTCGTAATATTTGCGCACCCTCCTCGCTTGAAACACATCTTCGTATCACTTGGTCTGCGCAGATGCGAAAGAGAAAGGGGTCCTCTCAAAAGTAGTTTTTCAAGTCAGAGAAGAATTTCTTCTTCTGCTGAGTCGAAAAATCTTTTGGAAGGACCCGTGCGACTAAATAGTTCGCGTAATCTGCGAACCAAGGGGTGGAAGAAGTTTTATTTAAAATTAAAAGGCGCTCCTCAGGAAATCGATCGTCTATTTCGGGTTCGACGAGCGCTTCTGCGTCGGGGTGTTCTAAACGTGAGAGGTGGTCGGCTGCTAAATTTTCAGCCCCCTTCTTATCCTGGATCTCTAAGTCAAATTCCTGTAAAAGGAGGATCCATCGAAGTAAGCGAGGCTTGGCGTCTATTTTGGCCAAAAGATATTTTAGGGCGGAGTGATTAGTGAAAACGATTACGTGTAAGAGCGTTACGTAGGGCTGGAATTTATCAAAAGCAAAGATGCGGCGAGAAGTTCCTTTTCCGTCGTGGTGTAGTTAGCCTGTGCGGCTGTGAGTGTGCGAGAAGCGTAATATATTGGATGAAAATATTTATTTACGCGTTGGCCTAAGACGGCTCCTACCGCGATATCGCTCACGTCGCACATAATCTCAAACGGAAGAGACCAATCTGGCGCCACCAGAATTGGAGAATTGATAAGTTGCTTTTTAATAAAATTAAACGTCTCTACGCATGCTTTATCAAAAATAAATGGGGAATCCTTTTCCAGGAGGTGGGTTAGCGGTTTGGTTATTTTTGAAAAACCTTGAATAGACCGCCGATAAAAACCTGCGTGGCCGAGAAAACTTCGAATTGATTTTACGTATGAAGGAACAAGAAGTTGTTCAATTATAGCGACTATGGCCTTATCGACCTCCATCCCCTTGGAAGAAATTTTATGGCCGAGGACTAAACCCTCTCGGACCATGAAGTTGCATTTCTCCCAGTTCAAGACTAAGTTCGTCTCCTCGCACCGTTGGAGGACTCTATCTAAATTTTTTAGACAACTTTTAAAAGAGTCTCCAAAGACGGAGAAGTCATCCATGAAGACTTTCATTATGTCTTCTACTAGCTCGCCAAATATTGCCAGCATACATCTTTGGAATGTAGCTGGCGCGTTACAGAGGCCAAACGACATCCTTCGATATGTGAAGGTGCCGAAAGGGCAAGTAAAAGTCATTTTTCTTGGTCCTCGGGTGAAATAGGGATTTGGAAAAATCCCGAGAGACCATCAAGGAAGCAATAAAAAGGATGACCGGAGAGACGCTCTAAGATTTGATCAATAAACGGTAACGGAAAGTGGTCTTTTCTGGTGGCATCATTTAGTTTTCTGTAGTCGATGCACACCCTCCAACCCGTAACAGTACGAGTTGATATTAATTCGTTATTCGTGTTTGCCACGACCGTTATACCGCCTTTTTTAGGGACGACTTGTACGAGGCTTACCCACGTACTGTCGGAAATAGGATAGATAATCCCCGCGTCGAGGAGTTTAATAATTTCAGTCTTAACGACTTCCCGCATGTTCGGGTTAAGTCGTCGTTGAGGCTGAATTGTTTTGCGGGGGTTTTCTTCGAGAAAAATTTTGTGGGAGCAGAATGAGGGGTTAATTCCCCTGATATCGGAAATTTGCCATGCAATTGCACGGCGATGTTTAGATAAAACTTCAACCAATTCGGATGTTTCCGAATCGGTTAAAGTAGATGATATTATAACCGGAAGTTTTAAGTTCGCGGCTAGAAAAACATATTTTAAATGGTCGGGGAGTTGCTTAAGCTCCAAGACCGGGGGTTCTTCATAGGAAGTGGAGATTTTTAAATCTTTCGAATCGAAGGGCTCGAAAGGCGAATCTGGCGGTAATTCGTCTAAAGGAGGTTGATTCGCCAGATCCGAATCGTCTATCATTAAAGATAACAATTCTGAAAGAGAAGAACACTCGCCCACAAACGCGGATTCCAAATTGAAACAGGAATCATCATTCGATAGTGAGTTTCGCGTGGAGGGGTTGATATGTAAAGTAATTTCGTCGTCTCCAACTCGAAGGAGGAGGCGACCGTTACTGGCATCGATTAACGCGCGGGAGGTTGCGAGGAAGGGGCGACCGAGGATGATGGGTACCTCGACGTCCTCCTCTATGTCCAGGATGACAAAGTCTACCGGGAAGATAAACTTGTCGACCTTGACCAGAACATCCTCCACTACCCCTATTGGGTACTTTACCGAGCGATCCGCGAGTTGGATGCTCATTTTTGTCGGACTCGGGACGCCTAAATCGAGTTTTTTGAAAAGAGAAAAAGGCATCAAATTGATGTTGGCGCCTAAGTCCGCAAGAGCGTACTTTATTAACATATTGCCAAAGAGGCGCGGGATGGAGAACCGTCCCGGGTCGTTCAGTTTTGGTGGCAATTTGTTAAGGAGAACAGCCGAACATTCCGCGTTAAGGGAAACACGCGAAACATCCTCGAGTCGCTTTTTATTAGAAAGCAATTCTTTAAGATATTTTGCATATTTTGGCATTTGGGAGAGTGCCTCGCAGAAGGGGACGTTTATTTGAATTTGTTTTAAAATACGCAAAATTTTTTGATAATTTTCGTCCTCCTTCTCTTTATTAATTTTAGACGGGTAAGAAATTCGAGGACTCGAAACATTCGGCGCAATCGGAAAATCCGGAGCAATTAGAATCGAAGAAGAGGGTGGAGGGGGCGGAGGCGAAATGCATACCTTAGGCTCAACCCGTAATGGGGAGACGATCTCCTTGCCACTTCGAAGGGTTATAGCGTTGGCATTTTCCCTTGGGTTTGGCTCCGTATTCCCTGGTAGAGCTCCGTATGGCCGCTCGGAGACCATCTTTGCAAGTTGTCCAACCTGGTTTTCCAAGCTTTTAATCGATCCGGTAAGATTCCTGATATTTGAATCGTTGGACGCGATGTATTTAGACAAAATATCTTCGAGCGGCGAAGGTTTTGGAGGAGGAGGCTGGAATCCCTGCGGAAATCCTTGCGGAAATCCTTGGGGATTCATATTTGGGGGCCGCTGAGCATTGTTAGGATTGCTCCAGGAGAAATTAGGGTGGGCCTCCAACCCGGATTATAATTATTATTATACGGGTTGTTATTGGGGTTGAAGGGGGGCCTAACCGGATTACCGAGGTAATCCACCGATTCTTCGATTACGTTATTATTATTATTATTATTATTATTATTATTCCAAGCGGGAGTGGAGGAGGAAACAGTCATCTCCGCCACTTGCTTACTTAGCCGCTCTACCTGTGAGGCTAAGAAAGTAGTGGCGTCCACTTCAAAAAGACCAGCCGGTTTATTAGGACGCGACCTTGGCACGTTCCATTGGTACGCGTTCATGGCCATTTCGTCGATCAGAGCTTGAGCGGTCTCCGGGGTTTTGTTGTTTAACGTTCCCCCGGAGGCCGCATCAATCATCTGCCGCATAGAAAAATTTAAACCATTATAAA
Source organism: Dactylorhiza incarnata (assembly GCA_033032865.1). Taxonomy (NCBI): domain Eukaryota; kingdom Viridiplantae; phylum Streptophyta; class Magnoliopsida; order Asparagales; family Orchidaceae; genus Dactylorhiza; species Dactylorhiza incarnata. Next base: position 2,696,389 of record JAWHQI010000047.1, read on the forward strand.
ACGTCTGGACCTGTAGCCAAGTTGGTAGCGCGTGATGAGGACACCTACGCAAATATTCTTTAAAACGCTCCCAAGTCTCATAAAGAGACTCGGAATCGATTTGTATAAAGGATGTGATATCCGTGCGTAGTTTTGCGGTTTTTGACGGAGAAAAATACTTAGTTAAGAAAAATTCCGTCAATTGAGCCCACTTGGTTATGGACCCTCTCGGAAGAGAAGTCAACCACGATTTGGCCTTTGACCGTAGCGAAAATGGAAATAAGCGTAAACGAATGACGTCATCAGTGACACCATTAATTTTAAAGGTGTTGCATATTTCTAAAAAGTTTGAAAGGTGCTGATTTGGGTCCTCATCTGGCAAACCGTCGAACTGAATCGACTGTTGTACCATTTGGATTATGCTGGATTTTATTTCGAAATTATTATTATTAACTGTCGGGCGAGTAATACTTGATCTTGTATCTTCCAAATTCGGCCGGGCATAATATGCCATGGTCCGGGCCGGGGCCGCATTTGGAATTGGATCGCCCATATTTGCAGTATCTCCGATTGACTCTTCGGGGGTTTCGAGTAAGTTTTGATCACGAGATCGGATGCGCTCACGAAGAGTGCGCTCGATTTCGGGGTCAAAAGGAATAGTCGAATCGTCCGACGAGTTTCCTCGGGTCATATACTAAAAGCAATATTTTAGGATTTTTTGTTTTATTATTTTTTTTAAATATAAGTTTTTATATATATTTTTTTATATTACTTTTTTGTATTTTTTTTTTTTGGTTTTTTAGTAAAAATATATAGATAAGGAATAAAATTAATAGCAGTTCCTACTTTCAAATAACAACACAAAGTTCCCCGGCAACGACGCCAAAAACTTGATGATTTTCTTTGGGCTTGTTCTTTTTGTTTTATAAATAAAAGATAACCTTTATATTAAAAGCTTAGAATTGCGGATGTTTTCGAAGAGTCTCGCAAGTACTCTTACTTCGAGAAATTAACCGTTATCCAATCGAAGGATAAAAGTAACGGTCTTTTTCTTCTTTCGGAATATTGACAATCATGCCTCGACTACAACGCCGAATTCTATTGAATTAAAAAGTAGAAAAGGAGGGTTTTGCACTAAATGAGTTTTGAAAGCTGTGTTTGAATTTTTAGTCCAAATTAATCATTTGATAAAGACAAGTATACCTTATCGCAAGTAATACATGATATTTTGTTTTAGAAAATATCGGGATCGTATATTTTCGCGGGTCGTGTTGATTATGCTACTTCGAGGAACGAACTATTATTTTTATCGGAATAATATTTTTAGTTGATTTAACTAGAGTTCTAAATGATAAAATGCGAAAGATGATAATAAGCGATTAACTAGAGTTCTAAGCGATGAGAAAGATAGCGCGCGACGTCGAATTACCTTGAGACGAAATTAGATTTTTTCGTAGAATTAAAAGTGATGACTTTTCAAAATATTAAAATGACTTGGCCGCGGAGGTTCCATAATTATGAACGCTCCTCTCTCGAGGGTACGCCCACCAGAGATTATGAATATTCGACCGAACTCTCGTTCTACAATCGAATCTTCTTAATACTCGCTTTATGTTGTGAACCCCGCTATTGGGTTTTTATTTCCAATTCGGGAGAATTACCTCGTCCTCTCTCGAGGGTAGAGCGCACTTCTCTTTACCCGTGGGTGATCAGTCCATACGCACGAGCCTCTCGGCTAACTGGGTATAAAAACGGAAATGAAAACCACACATCGATTATGTGGCTCCACTCAACGTTATTCTCGGGTAAACCTTAAGCACGTTAATTATTTTTAGAAAAGAAATGTTTTAATTTTATAGAAAACTATTTTTGTGTCTCAATGCTCTTCGACGTCGTGTGCTAAAGGAAATTAGCCATTCATCGGAATAGGGACAGCATAATTAATTGGAAAATACATTTTGATAATTTAAGCGGATATAAGTGCGTTTAACGAGAAATAAAAGGACTTATATAAAAACAGTAATAGTATCTGTCCCAACCGTCTTAATCAAGCGCTAAAGAAACTTAGCCTCTCATCCGGGACGGAGGTGGTATAGAAATGAAAAGACTTATAAAGGTGTAGAAATAATATCCGTCCCAACCGTCTTAAACAAGCGCTAATAAGTTCTTAGCCTCTTATTCAAGATGGGGGTGGTATATAGCAGTTATATAAGACTGAAAAATTAAAACTAGTTAAAAGAAAAACACTATCTCATACACGCACACACTCTAAAAAAGACTGAAAAGAAAGCGTTTAAAATGAAAGCGATAAAATAAGGCGAAAAAGAAAACGATAAAACTATTTTATGAAAGCTTGTAAATCTAAGCTATGAAAACAGTAAACCTAGACTATGAAAGCAATAAACCTAACTAGAAAAGCAATAAAACTAAATTATGAAAGTAATAAAGCTAAACTCATACACGCACACACACTAACATTAATAAAAAAGAAGATGATGCAAATGAGAAAAACATCATTTTATTTCTAAAATCAGCATTACAACTAGACTAGGAAGACAAAAAAACTACAAACGAACTTAAACTGAAATGCATAAAAGAAGCTCACAATCACTCAAAAGAACTCACAATACAATAAGAACTACTCAAAATTTGGATGGGAAATACTTCAGCCGAGCCCCTCTATTTATAGGGAAAATTTGAGTTTTACACGCCCTAGGTCACGGGCGTGACTTGAATGTCACGGCCGTGACTTAGGGCGTGACATTTGCGCGTGCTTTAGAGGTCGCATCCGCCGTCTTCTGGAAGGTCCCGCCGTCAAACATGGCTACACACGGGCGTGACTTGATGGGTCACGGGCGTGACTTGTAGAGTCACGGGCGTGACTTGTTAAGTCACGGGCGTGACTATGGGCGGCAGACGTCAGCAGCGTGGGCGCGGCTTCGAGACGTGACGCGCTGTCGGCTCACGGGCGTGACATGTTTGGTCACGGGCGTGACTTGGTCAACTCTTCGAGATTTCACCTGAATATGGCTGCCAGCTGGAAATTTGGCTTTTTAAAATTACACGCCCTTGGTCACGGGCGTGACTCAAGGTCACGGGCGTGACCTGGGGCGTGACTTGACCAAATTCGCCAAAATCTGTAAAAACAAAAATAAAACTAGGTTAGTAAGGAAATAATAAAAACAAGCAATTTATTCATTAATTTACATAGAAAATTCACAATATTAATTAAAATATACTAATAATTATACTAAAAATACATATATTTTACTACTCATCAACGGTCATTTACGAAAAATGGTGATCCGTGTGCTCCAAATCGAGCAGCGTGATTCGCCCGGCAGGTGGTTATGGTGGTTACGACGGAAAAATTACCAGGCTACCCCCGACCAAAGCTATAAAAGGAGCTCCATGCCTTCATTTTAGAGGACCTTGCCTTCTGCACCCGAAAGAGCTCTGTGAAAGAATTCCCTCGGATTCTCCTTCGGTGCTTGAAGATCTCCTTCATGCTTCGAAGATCTCCTTCGAAGCCTCGAAGATCTCCTTCGAGTCTCGAAAGGCGACTCAGCATTTTCACTTTTGTTCTCCCCATCATTCTCACTTTTGTTCTCCATCGTTCTCAGAAGGAAAAGGACTTAGTTTTCCGAGAGGTGGTATGTTACCTTCGGAGTTCTCTCTCTCTCTCTCTCACTATTATGCAATATTTAGAATCACCAATTTCCCTGTGAATTATATATTACACCATTCTTGACATAATAGAAAGAAGATCCTTCTGAATACTAGGCGACATGTACATAGCATTTCCAGGGGCATTTTCTAATACAAACTCATAAACATCCCTGTTATAAGTTCTAAGTAATTTAATCACTTTGACAAAATTACCACGATTAAAAGATTCTTGAGTCGTGACCTCGAAATGCAATACCTTGAAATGCACAATATCGTAAAGCATCAATTGAAGTTCTAACCCTCAACTGGTTCATTACAATTTGCTGAGAAGTTTATTTTTCCATCACTTTATCTATATGTTGAGATTGAGCAATTAAATTTGCACAACTTTTGACTGCAATGTGGTGTGGACAATAATTCTTCCCTACATGAGTAAAAAAAGCACAATTTTTTCATTCACTTCCTTTCAGTTTCGAAATCCTTCGGTTGTCGCTTGTTCCAAACCAACCAGGGATTTGTTTATTGAAAATATAGCATGGAGAACAATAGGCAGCATCTTTTGCAGGAGAATACTCTAACCATGAGAATCTCTCGAACCATAACTTTGAAATCTGTGATTATGTTCACCTGAGGATGGATACTCTTGAAGCTTGTGTCGATAAGGCTCAGCTTTAACATATGCTCGTCACATTTCATCTTGTTGATTAATAAGATATTCTCAAATTTGAGGTCGTAATCCAGGATTACACTCGAAAGCGATTGAACGATGCTCAACTAGGGAATAATCAACATTAACTGGCTCTAATGACGAACGTGTATTGACTTCACCTATCGTGGCGAAAGTTAGCTGCAAGGTCTGCAGGACCTCCTGCCTGAATTTTTCAAACATCTCCAACATCACTCCTGCCATCGAAGGTTGCGAGTGGCCTGGGTCGGATCCTCATCCACCTCCAGCCCTGGAGCTCAGCTTGAGATTTTCTTGTGCTGGTCACTCTCCACGCTCACCGCACCATAATGTTGAAACCAATGACTTAGTCTCTATGGAGTTCGGGCCCTCAACAAGTTGGGGGGTGACCTCACACTTACTTCTCCCAAGGGAGAGCTCTAGGCTAAGAGGCTAAGGAACTAGGAATGAGACCAAGGGCTTAGCGAGGAGGTCCCACCGCACACCCGGAAGATCTTAGAGCGCTTCCCCTCCCAAGCCAATGATAAGCTTGGGCACCTTTGGAGGCTCTCTCCACCCACCAAAGAAACATGGGGAGAGAGTGGCCAAAAGAGAGAGATGCCTCCAAATGGTGCCCCTTGGTCCTATTTATAGAATTCTGGAGTTGGTCTGCCAATAACCACAATCTAGCCCACGAGATTACGAAAATACCCTCAAGATTGGCCTATCAATAGCCAAAACCCGTCATTCCGAGGCGCTAAACGCAGACCGCCCCCTCTCCTCGGGGCTGGGCGAGAGGGGGCAGGCCACCCTTACTGGAGCTGGGGCGAGAGGGGGGCAGGCCACCCCTCCTCCCCCCTTGTTGGGGCGGGGGCGAGAGGGGGGCAGGTCGCCCCTCCTCCTCTCGCCCCCTAGCTGGGGTGCGGGCGAGAGGGGGCAGGTCGCCCCTCCTCCTCTCGTCCCCTTACTGGGGTGGGGGCGAGAGGGGGGCAGGCTGCCCCTCCTCCTATCGCCCCCCCTAGCTGGGGTGGGGGAGAGAGGGGGGCAGGCCGCCCCTCCTCCTCTCGCCCCCCTTGCTGGGGTGAGGGAGAGGGGGGGGGGGGGGGGGGGGGGGGGGCGGCTGCCCCTCCTCCTCTCGCCCCCTAGCTGGGGCGGGGGCGAGAGGGGGCAGGCCACCCCTTCTCCTTTCGCCCCCCTGGCTGGGGCGGGGGCGAGAGGGGGGCAGGCCGCCCCTCCTCCGCTCACCCCCCCTTGCTGGGGCGGGGGCGAGAGGGGGGCAGGCCGCCCCTCCTCCTCTCGCCCCCCTTGCTGGGGCGGGGGCGAGATGGGGGCAGGCCGCCCCTCCTCCTCTCGCCCCCCTTGCTGGGGCGGGGGAGAGAGGGGGGCAGGACGTCCCTCCTCCTCTCGCCCCCCTAGCCGGTTGGGCGAGCGGGAGGCTCCCGCCTCCACCGCTCGTCCCCCTCTCTTCCTGCCTTGGACCGTGCTGGAAAATAGTGTCTTAAAATACCCCTTGGGTCCCGGGGGCCCACTCGGCGAATACAGGGTTGTACACTTATTTTTCTAAACATTACTTCAACATCCCCTAGTTGAGCAGATGTCCCTCCGTTTTCACTAATATCAAACAATATAAAACACGTGACATTGTACATATATATAATACTACAAACAGAGTTCATATGAGATGACTATCTAGTGTCACCATGTCATTGTAGTGAACCAATTTGATTGGCTCCCGTGTCGGTCTCAATTTCACATAAAGCAATCATGTGATCGAAGTATTCCTTTTGAGTAGCTCGTAATTGATCATTGTGTTTGGAGGAAACATCAAAATTATTAACAATATATATCACCTTATTGAGAAAATTAGGCAATGCGTTCATTTCCCTTGATGTTGCAACAAGAACTAACTGAAGCTTATGTGCAAAATATTGAACATAATAAGCTTGTGAATATTCATTAAGGAATAAAGTTTTTAAACATTTCCATTCATCTTGCATGTTACTTGCACCATCATATCCTTGACCCTGCATATCATGAATACTCAAATTATGACTAGAGAGAACTGCAGAAATTTTAATCTTAAGAGTCTGTGCACTTGTATCTGTAACATGAACACGGTCTAAAAACCTTTCATGCACAAAGCCACAAACATCCACAAATTGAATCATGATAGTCATTGGCTCTTGTTTTGACTCATCTCTGAATTTATCAACTATTATGCAATATTTAGAATCACCAATTTCCATATGAATTATATATTGCACCATTCTTGACATAATAGAATGAAGATCCTTCTGAATACTAGGCGACATGTACATAGCATTTTTGAGGGCATTTTCTAATACAAACTCATCAGCATCCTTGTTATAAGTTCTAAGTAATTTAATCACTTTGACAAAATTACCACGATTAAAAATTCTTGAGTCGTGACCTCGAAATGCAATACCTTGAAATGCACAATATCGTAAAACATCAATTGAAGTTCTGACCTTCAACTGGTTCATTGTAATTTGCTGAGAAGTTTATTTTTCCATCACTTTATCTATGTGTTGAGATTGAGCAATTAAATTAGCACAACTTTTGACAGCAATGTGGTGTGGAGAATAATTCTTCCCTACATGAGTAAAAAAAGCACAATTCTTTCCATTCACTTTCTTCAGTTTCGAAATCCTTCGGTTGTCAATGACTTGTTCCAAACCAACCAGGGATTTGTTTATTGAAAATATAGCATGGAGAACAATAGGCAACATCTTTTGCAGGAGAATACTCTAACCATGAGAATCTCTCGAATCATAACTTTGAAATCTTCGATTATGTTCACCTGAGGATAGATACTCTTGAAGCTTGTGTCGATAAGACCCAGCTTTAACATATGCTCGTCACATTTCATCTTGTTGATTATTAAGATATTCTCAAATTTGAGGTCGTAATCCAGGATTACGCTCGAAAGCGATTGAACGATTCTCAACTAGGGAAGAATCAACATTAAGTGGCTCTGATGACGAACGTGTATTGACTTTAGTTGAGGACTTCTTATTGAAAAACGAGTTAATAATTTTTAACTTCTTCGTGAAAACCTAAGAACACATTTCAAAAAAAAAAATCATTCTTCATATTATAAACCAAAACTTTCGTGAATGGTTAACGTATAAGGATGCAAATAACCTTGACCAAAGAGCAAAATGAGCCAAAACTTGAGGCAAGGGCTATGTGAGCTCACATATTAAATAACCTTGATTGCAAAGTCATTCTTAATATGAAAAATTGATCCAAAACTTATGGGAAATCGACTCCTGAAAATGTTATTTAACGTCTCTGTATTTCACAATTGTAACAATTGCTAAATGTGCTAAAATCTGACTTCTTTGATGTTGTAATATAAGTACAGTCTACAACAAGGGGGTGACCATTTGCAGAGATATGTGGTGGCAGTTTAAATCAAAATGACTTAACTATGCCTATGCAGTGTGTATTATGAGAGATCAAAGCATAACAAATATATAGGTAATTGAACAAATGAATAAATTTCAAATCTATAGCACCTAACATTGTTAAGTCTCAAAGTAATGTAAAAGAATAATACATGTTAATGTTATGTTCATTCTGTTCTGAATTTCAAGAAGGAAAACTTATTTTAAGATATATTTCAAGCTATATTTTAAGAGAAATAGAGAATCAACATCAACAACTTAACAAGATATCATTCTTAAATGGATTTGCAAATTGCACTAGAATAATAGATCTAACAGAACTTATACCTAATCACAGATTTACGCTAAACAGAAAGCACTCAAAATAGTGCCTACAAATTAAAATCAAAGACGGAGTTGTACCTAGTCGAGGAGATGAAGACGGTGGAGTTAATTGTTAAGAAATCAGAAATGGAAGGAGGCTTCCATGATGGAGAATCAACCATGTTCAGCAGTTCAGGAGATGAAGACTTTGCCTAGACGGCTATGCGAGAGGGCCTAGACAAGAGTCACGAGCGGCAGAGGCGTAGAGCGGCGGTGCGGCGGAGGCACAATGCGGCAGAGCAATCGAAGAATCGAGCGTGCACCCACTTAAATCCTCCCCTGCACCTAAGGAACAAATTCTATAATTGTTGGTGGCAATGCCAAAAATACGTTCTATAATAGTGGCATTTTTGTCCAAACTGATTGGAGCAAAAACTCAACTTTAAGCATAATTATTGCAATAATTTATAGTTGAAGGGGTATATTGGTAATTCTGTAAGCATAAAGCTCATCACGTTGATATTCGTACCGCACGCTAACACTTACTACGCATGATCCATCAATGGTCGGGTCGGGTCGGGTCGGGTTGAGGGGAGTTAAAAAAAAACTCTAATCAGATCGGTTAACAGTAATTAATAATCCCCCTCGGAAAGATCGTCTCGCCGCCCTCCCTCTCTTTCTATATTTACCCTTTCAGCCCGTGGTCTCGATCGAAACGCGGAAGAGCCAGAAGAGAGAGAAGAGGGCGAGTAACGCCACCGCTCTCGAGCTTTCGTCGCTTATTAAAGATCGAATTTGGATCTATTCATCCTCACCTCTCTCTCGATTCGATCGGCTTCGATCAATCGAGAGAGAGAGAGAGAGTAGAATCGATCGGCATCCATCAATCGAGACAGAGTCGAAGGTCTTTTCCAGCATCCGATCAGAGCAAAATAGAATCTCGAATGGCGGGGTCGGCGGCGGCGCCGGGGTGGTTCAACTGGCAAGGCATGTGGGAGGCGAGCATTCCGGCGTTCGACGGGGAGATCCGACGGCGTCCGTACCACCGGAACTGTGGCTGCGCGCTGCATCGCTCACGGGCTATCCCCTCCGACGCTCCATGCCCCACTCCCTGCTCCGTCTCCTACCCCCTCCGCCGCCGATCCTCCTCATGGCACTCCCTCGCCTCCTCCTCCTCCTCCACTAACCTCGCCAACACCACGCCAGCTACCGACGGTAGTCCCCGGACTTCCATCGACGGAAACGCTATTGCTGGAGAAGCTCCAGTCGTCGCCTTCACCATCGACAGCTCGTACCATGGCTGAGGGGGAGATCTATCTTTTTTATTAATGGACTTCTAATACCACTGTCATATACTCATGTGTATTATTATCATCGCCTTGAATTTATTTATTTATTTCCCCTCTTATTTTATAATCTAATCGCCTTGTAGTTGTAGGTAGGTTTATTGTGAACTAGAGTTCTTTCTGTTTTTTTTTTTTGGCATTTTGATCTTTATGAACGAGTATTTTATTTGTTTGTGATTCAGATGAACGAATTCACGGAGAACACAAAATATTCCTATTAAGGCTCCGTTCGGCATGACTGTGCCGGTCACGAATGCGGTGGTTATGACTCGTCATTCTTGAGCGCCGCCCGATCACACCCAAAAAATTTAATCAACTTTTATATTCAAACTAGTTTTCTTTTTTGATGATGTTCATAACCGTTGTTATGTTTAACATATATATATTCTTTGGCGGTGGCGTTTTTGTCCAAACTCACCGGAGAAAAAAAAAAGTGGCGCCAAACATAGAGCTAAATTGAATTAAAGAGGTTTTCATAGTTTGTAAAGACTCTTCCTAGCGCGACTCCATTCTTTGATGCTTATTTTCTTCGCTCGGTTTCTTTTTTTCTCTTGGAATTAGAATAAGCTCTAAGAATCCTTGTTTTAGTAGTGACACCATCAAATTTATTGCTATTGCTCAAGTATTATACAATTTGATGGGTAACATGGTCCCATGATCTCGATCGCCTCTTCGAGACAATTCCAACATGTCCAATTTCACTTTCAGGCTACTAATCGGCGGTCAAAGAGCATGGAGAGTGTCACCCAACACTCCCCCAACTCCCATGACCATGGGTGACCTCCCTCTCCTCTCTCTCATCTTTCTCCCCCAAAAAATGCCCAAAAGGCCGTTAATAAGGAGGAAGATCCAAAACTTTGGAAAGTCGTCTCCCCTCATGGATGGCCAAAATTACAACCGAATAGCTGGGCTGAATTGCTCTCGGAAAATGCTACAAGATATAGACTATTCAATCAAAGATTTTGGTAGAGTTTTGGTAGGGCAGCCACTTCACCCAAACTCTCATTACCCTGACGATTGTAGGAGCCGGTCGAGAAATTGTCGCCACCAGCGAACTCGGGGCCACAAGACGACTCTTACCTAAAATTTTCCCGGCGAGGAGGCCTCCACCACCGATGAACCTGACTGGGCTTCCCGTATCCGCCTAAGGGCAAAGCGAAAAACCTCCAACGAGTGCCTTGTGCGTTGCAACATCAAAAAACCTTCGACGAGTAGGCAGGTATTTGGAGGAAGTGTCCAAATCACGCGCCTTGTGTGTTGCTACATTGAAAAACCTCTAACGTGTGTGTTGGTAATAAGAAGAGTATGAATCTCGTGCCTTGTGCATTGCAACATCGAAAAACCTCCAACAAGTGCGCGAGTAATTGGGGGAAGAATATGAATTCTACACAATTTATGTTTCGATATTGAAAAACCTATAATGAGTGTCAATCAACGCCCTCGTGTGTCGCTCTCCCAAGCGCGCTCACACGCGTCTTTACAGAACTGGATCCGCTCCATGGAATGCGCTCTGCTCTACAAGAATGCACCCTGTGCCAATATCCACAACTCGCCATGTGCCCCTCTCTGGAATGCACTATGCTATACAAAACATGCACTGCCCTACAAGAATACTCATCGTGCCGCTCTCTAGTGTGTGCTCGGGCTCTCAACTCTCAAGTGCGCGCTCCACCATCCAGTGTGCACTTTGCCCTCCATTGCCTACCGCGTGCTCCACTATGCAGTGCATATTCCTAAGAACAGATCTCATGTGCGTATCCCATGCTTCGCCTGGTCGTGTGCACTCCTCTCTCTATTACGCGCTTTGACATCCACTGTTTTCCCTCGCGCTATGCCCTCTAATGTGTGCTTTGATCTCCAATGCGCCCACATGCAATTCGCTCTCTAGTGCGTGTTATCGCGCTCAGCTCTCAGGTGCGTGCTCAACTCTCCAGTGCACGCTCCACAATCAATTCTCCAGTGTGCACTTCACTGTAGTCTGCGCTTTACTCTCCAATGCACCTCCATACTCTATCCTCTAGTACGCGCATCGATCTACAGTGCATGCCCCCATGCTCCACTCCAATGTGCACCCCACACCCCACACTCTGCTTTTAGTGCACGCCCCACATTCTATTCTCTAGTGTGCGTCCCTGCGCACAACTTCTTAGAACACACCGCACATGCTGCTCTCCAGAATGCATCGCACACCGTTCTCCAGGATGCACCCCTACTTTTGACTTCACAAAGTGTGTCCCCGATGCACACAACAACAAGAAGACTCTTTGCGAACATTGTAAAATGAGAGGTAGCATACCACACTCGCTAAAAAAGTTGTGTATCTGAGAATATCACTAGTGGATTTTCTCCTGAACTGGGCCATGCCTCATAATTTTTTCCTTTTCCTTGTTTTCCAAGTATAAAACTCGGTTGGCAGGTCTATCTTGACGGTGTGCACCTTTGGTTGACTCTCGAGCTAAGATAAACCTAATCTACCAAATCTAAGGAGCATTGATCAACCCAAGATATTTTGACGCCATCTGTGGGAACACATTCCACTTTCATGATGATTTTCAGAGACAGTACTTGATCTACAATAGTAACTCCATCGATAGCCACGAATATAAGAGGCCCTTATGTCATGGGCATGGAAAATGCTAGTTTGCACATCGTGCAGGACGAGCTTCATTAGTCTCGACTGAATAATCTATAATTTGTCGAGATCAGAAATGCATATGGAAGAGACCTCAGGGGCCCAGCTCAGCGGACCTACTAAATTCAGCTCAACGGACCTGCTGAATTCACCTCGACGGACTTGCTGAATTAACTTTGTCGGCTTGACCTCGACATCATTGACCTCGTCAGCTTGAATTCAGCAACATTGATCTCGTCGGCCTGACCTCGATAACATTGACCTCAACAACATTGATCTAGACAATATTGACCTCGACCGCATTGAACTTGTTAGCCTGAACTCGATATCATTGACCTCGTCAGCCTGACCTCGACAACATTGACCTTCTCAGCCTGACCTCAGCAGAATTCACCTCGTTAAGCATTCAGCATGGATGAATTCACCTCGTCGGGGAGGGGGGGGGGGGGGGGGGGGGGGGGTACCCCGCCTTTGCCTTTAATAGATGCCTATTGTAACAAATAAAAGGCAGTTCACACTCTACGAAGAGTAGCCCATTTGAATATTTGGTGACCTTGCCTGCCTTCCTCTGGACTCGCACAACACTTAGTTCAGGAGGGGGAGTTCTTATACACTCCTAGGTATGCGACGAGACATCCATAATGTAACATGACCACTTAGTCTATTATTAAAATAGTCGTGATCTCTCTCTTGTTGAGTTATTGCCTATGTATGCTAACTCAGGGGCACGTAATCTCTGGACATCCTCTTGGTCTAAACTTTGTGAACCATTTTTTTGTTCTAACACTTTGGTGTCGTGAGCATGGAACTTGGTTCGGGAGGGGGAGTTTTTATACACTCTTGGGTATACGGGAATCTCCGACCATCCTCTTGGTCCGAACTTTGTGAACTAGATTTTTTTGGTTCCAACACTTTGGTGTGGTGAGCGTGGACCTTGATCGGAGGACGAAATAATTCAGAAGAATCTTAATGGCCTTAAATGCAAACAGAAGTTAGATCACAACCTCAAGCGAACTCAACAAGCTCAAGACGAGCTCAAAGCTCGCTCTGGTAGGCTCAGGCGAGCTCTAGTAGGCTCAGGTGATCTCAAAGTGGTCCCAGGAGAGCTTAAAGAGAGCTCATCCAGGGAGATCAGGCGAGTACATCCAACGAGCTCATGCAGTCTGCTCAGGCGAGTTCATCCAGCGAGCTCATCCAACGAACTCAAGGTAAGGAGAGCTCATGCAGGAGAGATAAACTCGCCAAGGCCAGTTCATGCTAGGTGGTATAGGCCGCCCTATTTATAGGCTTAGAAGGGGAGCTCAACTCACATGAAGCTAGGCGAGCTCAACTTGCAAGAAGCTAGGCGAGCTCAACTCGCAGGAAGCTAGGAGAGCTCAACTCGTAGGAAATTAAGCGAGTTCATACATGCGAGCTCATGCGGGAAAGCCCTTGTAGGAGAGCTCATACGATCTCATGTAGGCGATCTCAGTCAGGAGAGCTCACATCGAGCTCATGTAGGAGAGCTTATCCAGACAAGATCAAAATGAGCTTAGAGTTAGGCGAGTCCATGCTAGGCGAGCTCAAATCGCCAAGGCCAATTCAAGGCGATCTCATGTAAGCAAGCTCAAATAGTGAGTTCACTACGGCGAGCTCCGCTTGGCGAGTTCGCCATGGTGAACTGGGGCACGGAAATGACAAATTTTCCAGTGGTGATGCCCCCGAACCCCGCATGGGGCACTGTCCCCTTACAAAGTCACGAAATACCAACTTTCGTAAACCCGTGAGTGCTTTCATATGATTGGCAAACATGGTTATTCATGGTGAGTTCACCACGATGAGAAGGCATATAATCCTCAAATCTAGGCTTGTGAGGTGTTCTCTTATATTCCATGAGCTCATTCTAATAATATTCAATGAGAGTTCTTACTCGTGAGGTTTTCAAGCTGGTATTCCGTGACTCCATGCTCGTGATGATCTTCTTCAGCACCCAATGTTCCATGAGAGTTCTTACTCATGAGGTCTTTAAGTTGGTATTTTGCGACTTCATGGTCACGATGATTTTTTCAGCAACTGATATTCCGTGAGAGGTCTTACTCGTGAGGTCTTGAAGTTTATATTCGGCGAGCTCTTACTCACGATGATCTTCTTCAATAGTCGATGTTCCACAAGAGTTCTTACTCATGAGGTCTTTACGCTGGTATTTTGCGACTCAATGCTCGTGATGCCCTCTTCAACAACTGACATTCCACGAGAGTTCTTAATCGTGAGGTCTTGAAGATTATATTCCACGAGCTCTTACTCGCGGTGATCTTCTTCAGCAGCTGATGTTCCATGAGAGTTCTTACTCGTGTGGTCTTGAGGTATATATTTCGCGAGCACTTACTCGCGATGATCCTATTGGACAACATATATTCCGTGAGTGTCTTTACTCATGAAGTCTTGAAGAATGTACTTTGCGAGTTCATGCTCGCAAGGATATTATTCAACAGCTTATATTCCACGAGAGTCCTTACTCATGAGGTCTTGAAGTTTATATTCCATGAGCTCTTACTCATAATGATCTTATCCAGGACCTGATATTCAACGCGAGTTATTACTCATGAGGTCTTGAAATATGTTGTACGCGATGTCACGACTTAACCTATATGGGGGTTAACCTATGGAATGTTTTAGAGAAATCTAGAAGCATGTAGAGTATTTTGTGCATAGTATTCTAGAGAATTGTAGAAGCACTCTAGAATGATCTCATGGGAACATTCTAGAGAACTCGGGAAGGTTGTATATACATGAAGGTTGTAGATTAGTTTAGAAACATAGGCTTTCTAAATCCTTCCATCTTTTGGAGGGAAATTCTTTTGGGGCCTATAAAAGGGGAATGCTCCCTCATTTGTAAATCACCAAGTTACAAGCGACCAAGAAATACAAATTCTTTGCTCTCTCAATCTCTCTTGCTCTCCCTTACAAAGTGCTCTCTTACTCATCTCGCCACCAAGATCGTTGGAGGAGGCTGACTTAGATAGTTGCAAAGGGGCACACAAAGGAGCTAAGGCCACACGCGACGTTGTCAAGAGGACAAGTCTGTGACAGTTGGTATCAAAAAGAGAGTTCACTCAGGTTGACTCTAGTGCGTGGTTCGTGAAGATTAAGAGTAGATGGCTTTGGAAGGGAACAACAACTCGAGCATTGTTGATGAGCACGACAGGGCAGCCGAGGAGAAAAGAGATAGAAGGAATAGGAGGGACCAAAGCAAGGGGTCGCGATGGTTCCAGCATGGAGCAAAACATGGTTGATCTAGCTGAATTTGAAGCTTAACGAGAGACGCATCTTACTCTTTATCGGAAAGTGGATCAAATATGTAAGTATTTTGACACTTTCCATGTTGAACAAGAGAAGTTGCAGGTGGATATTGACCTTCTCAAGGAGCAAACTATGGGCAAGTCGGAAGGCGCTTTTGATACCATCATAAGCGACTTGCAAGAACGCCTCACAAGTCTTGAAAACGAATTGGATGACTTGCGTAGGAGAGTTGCTACAAATGGTGGAAATGGTGCAGCTATGGCAAATGCAAATCTTAATGTGCCCAAACCCAAGAAGTTTGCAGGAAAGCGGGATGCATTAGAGGTGGAGAATTTCCTTTGGCACATGGAGAAATACTTGGAAGGATATGACATCGCGGAGGAGACACTAAAGGTACGTCATGCTGGTTATTACTTGGAAGACCTTGCTTCATTGTGGTGGATGAAAATCCAAACATATATTGCAAATGGACTCTACCGGATCGATACTTGGGAGGACTTCAAGCAAGAGTTAAGAAGGAACTCAGAAAATGGACTTTTAGCCAGGGCAAATTGTCGTGGCTAAAAGTCCAAAACCGTGGCAAAAGGCTTTTAACCACGGCCTGCCCACGGCAAATGGGCGTGGGCAGTGCGAGCGTGGCAAAAAGTATTTGCCACGCTCATTTCGTGGCAAATACGTTTTTGCCACGACTTATTCGCCACGGTAATAAACTGTGGCAAATACTTGACAGATTTATAAAAAAAAGTATTTGCCACGAATTGCAACCGTGGTAAATACTTAGCAGATTTATAAAAAAAAATTGTCAGGGTTTAAAGCCGTGGCAAATACTTGTTCGAGTTATTTTTTAAAAATGTATTTACTATGATTTGAAATCGTGACAAATAATTCAGTGCATTTAAAAATAATAATGTTATAAGCACACCAATACCGGCTATTCACATCCAAATTATATTCACGGCTCAAATAATAATATTTGCACACCAACCTGTTATTGGCACACCTTGGCCTTCCTAAACATTTCATGCATGTCAACATAAAAATCCCTTCCAATTAGCATGATAGTAGTTTGTTAATGGGGGCAAAATGTATGCAGTAAATGTTTTTATATCCACTTGGACACCGAGTACTTGGTGTCGAAGAGATGAGCAAATAGGAATGGTCTTGAGAATCTAAGATGACAAGGACGCAAAGGAATTTGCCAAATTGTAGGTAATCTATGATCTACTTTAAAGTTTATCATACTCAAAAGTAAAACAACAAAGAAACAAATCTGCTTTCCAATGACATCGACGATGTCATTATGAAATTAGTATATAAAAAGACAGCAAACCAAACAAACGGTGTATTATATTAGGAACTCAGACTCTTATCTCACTTATCAGGTAACCAGAATGTGAGTAACCAGAATGTCTCACCTTAGTCCATGAGTAAGGATTGGCAACTAAGGTGGGCATGTTGCCATCAAAATAGTCCACGTTAAATTTTGCATGAGCTGTACAGAGCAAACAAAGAGAACAAGGAACATAAGCAACTATTCAATGAGCGCAGCTTCAGATAATCATATCATGAAGCAACAAGGAAAGGAAACATGCATATCTACCCATATCCATAGCAAATCCGCTGAAGGCGGAGCATCCGGGGCCACCGGTGAGCCAAATTAAGACAGGATCCTTGCTAGGGATTCTTTCAGATGGGACGAAGTAGAAAAATAGATCTGCTCCGCTCACCTCATTCACAGTGGTATAACTGACATCGAGAACAAGTATTGATCCGGTTAACTCGTCAAATAGACAAAAATAATGTAAACCAGCACTGCCTCTTACCCAGTCTCCAAGCGGAAGGGGAGGGCGCCATTAAAGCTGGGAAGAGTGGTGAGCTTAGCGGCTGAAACTGGAAGAAGGAATCATGTGTAAGAGTGGGCATGCATGATATCTTAATATTGGAGAGGAATCATGTGTAAGAGCATAGATTGAGTGATGAGATTAAAAAAATACACTGCATCCCCGACCTCATATCCAAAAGGAAGCAACTTGCTGGATACAACCTGTGCATTACCACGAAATGCTTCTTCATCAACAATCCAAGAAAATGAATCATAAGAATTCCACCCTCGTGGAGTAAGAGCATAATGTCTTGATACTTGAAATAATCTGTTGAAATGTTGCTCGAGAAAATAACAAATGGAACGCCGGCTCCGTTTGCCGCGCTTCGCCCCGCAGCAAGGAGGAAAACCCCCGCCGCCGCTCCATTTTGACCCCCGCGTTTGCGTCCTCCTTTCCGCCCGCCACCGCCGAGCCAAATAAAGCCTAAATCATAAAAACATACAATAAATTTTTTTACTGGCTTTATAAACTCCATAATTAGAATTGATTCAATCGTACTCAGTTTTCCAACTCATGCTCACTGGTACTAATAAAGTCTAGAAGATAGACTATTCTAAGAAAGATTATAGAATAAAAAACATACACACATATTCAATAACTTGTGTTCAACATGATTGCAAGCAATCACATATTGCAGTGAACTTCCCTTTAGAGTAAATATGTGCATAGCAAAACAACCAAATAACAAAGCAAAACCTGGTAACACTGCACAAATAAATATGCATACAAACAGTAAGAGATGAAAAAAAAACAAATTAAATATCATTCGTCGTTGATGCATTTATTCAGACATCTAGCAGGCACTCCAAAGAAATGTGAGTTAGAAGAAGAAAAAAATTGAATGTAAGCAAACATTACTCTCTTGGAGAACAAAATAGATATAGATTGATGTCATATGCAGGATCAAGTGAGATGAGGAGGCTAGGTTTTGATTGAGTTTCTTACTTGAGGTAGAAGAACCAGGAACATCTGTGTTATAAAGAAATGATTTAGGACTTGCATTAGTAACAAAAAACAGAAATATTTGAATGATGAGTAGTATGTGTTGTAAGAAGAAATTAAAAGACAATGATCAGTCCAGTTGGGTAAATAAAAGAAACCAAATACTCAAATAACCAAATCAAATGGAGCATTTACTCAAATAACCAAGCAATTGAATAACCAATGGTTTCATTACCATCATTATGGCCAGAACATGCACTCTGTTCTCCAACACTAGCTGTAGGATTGCCAGATAGGGTGACACCACCCTGATTACCATAAGGACCTTCAGACCCGCCATATCCCTAATTTCCATAACCGGCAGCAGTGCCAGCCGACTGGCCTGTATGTCCAGAAACAGGTACACCACTCCCTGAGTGTTCCACAATCCAGCTGCTCAGTACCCTGCATTTGCATTTATAATGGGGAGGAGAAGAATATGAGAAGAAGGAGGTGTTACCTGAGGGGGAGGCGATCCCGTAGACGCGATCCTATAGACGCAATGCCGTAGACGCGATCCTATAGACGAGGTCCCGATATGCTTCGGCTTAGGGGAGATCTTGAGCATGTGATAATCTGGAGGGCTTCAACATTCTCCGGCGAGGGATCGAGAGCAGGGTTTCGCTGGGAGGGCAGGGCGAGGGCGAGGAGAAGGTTGTCGAAGAGGCGATCCAGAGGGCTTTGACTTAGGCGAGATCTTGAGCAGGTGAGGGAAATATAATCTGGAGGGCTTCAGAGTTCTCCAGTGAGGGATCAAGAACGGGGTTTCGTTGGGAGGGCAGGGCGAGGGTAAGGGCGAGGGGAAGGCTGCGTGACTGCGGGGGAGATATTAGGGTTGGGTGTCGAGAGAACTGGAGTAAAAAATTATAACATAGTTTTTTTTGCCACGGCCAAAACCGTGGCTAATACTTCCGTATTTGCCATAGACTAGAAAGTGTGGCTAAAGCATTGGCCACGAATTAGGCAATCGTGGCTAATACAATCTTATTAGCCACGAATTAAATAAACCGTGGCTAATACTTTCTTTTTTGCCACGAATTAGACATCCGTGGCTAATACTTGATTATTAGCCACGAATTAGGACCCGTGGCTAATACTTCATTATTAGCCACGATTTTATACCCATGACAAAAAAGTGTGGCTAAAAGTCACTTTTCTAGTAGTGTCCATCCCAGAGAACGTGAAAGATGAAAACTTGCGGAGGCTCAGGGAATTGAGGCAAAAAGGAAACATCGGAGACTGTGTCAAGAACTTCACTGCTTTATCACTTCAGGTATTCGATGTCCCCGAACATATCCTTCTCTTTAACTTCATCGATGAGCTGCAAAATTGGGTGAAACAAGAGGTCAAGAGGAAGGACCCAAGAACTGTTGGATCTTACGACGCCCTTAGAGGGGGGTGAATAAGGGAATAAAATTCTTTTTAAAAATGTTATGAAAATTACTAAATTGTTTTATAATAGGAGAAGACAGAATAACAATTTTGTTATAGAAAGAGAATATTGTAATTTGCAATTTAAGATTTAGAAACAAGGGCTAAATTGTTTTATGATGAAAGAGATTGAAATACACAATTTAGATAAAGTGATACGAATTGAAAACTTTGTAACCAATATAGTAGAGATTATGCCAAAAGATAGAAATCAAGTAAACACAAAAAGAGACATGATTGTATTATATGAAAAAAAGTGTTTACATAAATTTTATTTCAATATCGCTAGAAATCGGAGGCGTACAAATGCAAATATCTTTTCCTTTTCTATACCGACTTGTATCCCAACAAACCGGTTGGCTTTAGCCTATCCTTCCCGGATAAGGCCTCAAACCGCTCTAGCCAATCCTTCCACGGATATGGCATCGAGCCCCCTAGATCTAATCACCTAGAACTAGTAGCCAACACAAGGCGAATTCCCCCCTAAGTCCTACCCAGACCTAGTCGCCAACACAATGCGAATTAACTAAACGATTACAAAAAGTATGGAATGAAAATAAAGATAACAATAATAAAACTCCTTATATGAGATCTTCTGAAGTCGGAGATGAAGGATCGTTGTAGTATAAGCGAGGTCGAAACGATCGTCCTTCGGATGTAGCGTGACGTAGTCCTCCTCCAGAATTCTCCTTAAGCTTTTGTGTGGGAGATCCTTCTTCGGTAGCATAAACAATAATGGAATTTTGGCGCAAGTATGCTTTCTGGAAGCTCTCTCAAATTTCTGGAATTGATGCTTCAATAATACTTCCAGCCCACCTTCAGCAACAACAAAATTATGTCTTTAAATAACCACTGGAGCTAACGCGTGCGTTAAGGATACCGCTCAGCGTTAGTGAATCGTGTACGGCAGTTGCTGACATCGTGTATAAAGTCGTGAGCGTGACAGAACCAATTTCGTCGAACGGGACTAATTTCGTCGAACATGCCTTCGTCGAACGCACCCTTCGTCGAACGGAAGAACCTGCAACCGTCAGGATCGTGCAAACTGCCGGGATCGTGACAGAACAAACTTTCGTCGAACGGAATCAATTTCGTCGAACGGAACTTCAAGTTCGTCGAACGTAATTGTCGGGCGCAATGTCGTCGAGCGCAGGCTCAGTTCGTCGAACGGAACTCCTCGTTCGTCGAACGCAGCTTGTCGAGCGCAGGTTCGCCGAGCGCGGGAAATTTCGTCGAACGGAACTCCTCGTTCGTCGAACGCAGCTTATTGAGCGCAAGTTCATCGAGCGCAGGAAATTTCGTCGAACGGAACTCCTCGTTCGTCGAACGCAGCTAGTCGAGCACAAGTTCGTCGAGCGCAGGAAATTTCGTCGAACGGAACTCCTCGTTCGTCGAACGCAGCTTCCTTCAGATTTCGTCGAGCGCCTTCAGAGTTCGTCGAACGCAGGTTCCATTCGTCGAACGTAGTTTCCTTCTCAGCGGTTTTCGTCTCAGCGGTTTTCGTCTCAGCGGTTGTTAGCGCCAGCGGTAGTCTTAATGCGGCGCGGTAGAGCTTTCAGATCTTCTCAGCAGTTTCCTTCTCAGCGGTTTTCGTCTCATCGGTTTTCTTCTCAGCGGTTGATAACGCTGGGCGTTAACTACTAACGTGAGCGTTAGCACATATTCCAGAGAATCATCTCCAATCTATTTTATACCTATGGAGTATTGTACCTATAGTTCCTGCATACTCTAAACACACAAAATACAAGATCAAATACAATTTGGGATTTGTTATTCTCAAACAAAGGGATGTGACACACATGTTCAATAATCTCCCCCTTTTGATAATAACAAATCCTCTTAGTTAGAAATCTTTAAAGTGCAACTATAGTATTTGAAATGCATGAAAATGCATGATAATGTGCATACTCCCCCTATCTTAATGCTCCCCCTATATAAATGCAATTTATGTTTTACTCCACCTAAATGATCAATTACATGAATTAGTCTCCCCGTATTCTTCTATATTTCTCTTATATAGATTTCTGCAATTAATCTCCCCATTTTTGTATTATCAAAAGAAAGGTAGGGTGAGGGTAGTAAGGAGGCATTTCTTATAAATGATAAAGCATGATCGAGCTTTTGTAATATAGATAATGATAAAGATTTTAAGCATAGTATATATAAGAGATTTCAAATAAAAAGATAAGAGTTGTAAGCAAGCGGAAGATAATAAGAAACATCTTTTTGTAAGCAAGAAAAGCATAAGTAAAAATATGAGTTTTAGTTCAAAATTGAAAGATGTTTTAACCTTTTTGAAATCTCAAAGTTTTTTTATAAAGATACCAAACATGAAATGAACATATCAAAGAGAGATTATACTACAATGTTACTTAATTTTAAGTTTAAGAGATACCAAAATATTGTAGAGATCATGCTAGGTTATCTAGTGCACTTCTTATATAAAGAGTAGTATTAGATAAATCATTAGAATCCAATACTCATGAGAAGAAGTGTTATGAAAGATAATGATGTGCACATAAGTGTATTTTGGGCAATGTTAGCAATTGATTTTAATCAACAAAATACAAGACATATGTAAAGTAAAGTGCACAATAAAACACAAGTAAATTACTTTCACACACTTTTAATGCACATAATTTTTAACAAAGTGGTGTAATAACCAAGGTTTGCACACGACACTTTACTATTCTTTCCAAGGTGCTCAACCTCACAATGTTTATGAAGACTTATCAAGAGGTTCTAGTAGTGCTTGGTGGAGTTATATTTATCTATTTTTATTCACTTTTGTGAGACAACATTCTCCGAATACACTTGTTTTGCAAACCCAACATAAATGTTTTTTTAACCACTTTTCTTAATTTGTAAGTGCAATTCAAATGTAGTGTAGATAATAAACTTATGCAAGTTTTAATTCATTGTACAAATACAATACACAAGCAAGCATTTGTAGATTTAGACACACATGTTGATTACTAAAATAAGTGAGTGAAAGTTATCATTATCAATCATAATACATTTACTCATACTTGGAGGCATGCTAAGCTTGGTTCTACACATATTTTTCAATACAATTGATACACTTTAAATAGATATATCAAAGCATGATAAACAAAACAATGTTCATAGTAATTTGAAGGAATAAATTTTAACATTGTAAATAATTCTAAATAATAGAATTCATTCATGCTTGATATTAGCAATGAAGATTACACAGTTTTTTTTATCTTTTTTAATGAGATAAAAACAGAAAATCACAAACACATATTTTTGTATTTTTTGAATTTTGAACTTTTGTATTTGATTTTTCATAATACGAATAAAACACAAATCTCAAGAACATATTTTTGTATTGAATTTTTGTAGTTGATTTTCTAAAATATAAATTAAAACAAAGATAATAAATGTCAGAAATTCAAAAACAAATTAGTAAATATAAAATAACATATTTTTAAGGATTTTTAGAAATTTTAAAAATCTGAAAATTCCAACACCAATGCTAACGCCAGCGTTAGGGCTAACGCTGGAAACAGTACATGATTTTTTGAGAATTTTAAAAATTTGATTTTTGATATTTATTAAGTGTCCTTAGAGCAGTCTTATGCAGAAATTTTGTAATTTTTGGAGATGTCTTGATTGCTCAAATTTGCATAAAACTTTAGTTTTTTCAAATACATGTGTTTTACAAAAACATTTAAGCTCAAAAGATAAATTATGCAAACACAAGAGGACTTTTTATTGAACAACCCAAAATATGCATGATTTAAGCGATAAGTAAATAAAATTGTCATGCAAAGAGTAATATAAGTATGTCCTAAGATTAAAAACTACCCCGACTAAATGTCTACACCCTAGCCTCATACTAAGTGACAGATGGGCATGAGGAGCTGCACACATGCCGTATGTTGGGGTGTTAATCCCATATGCACACACTAGAGAACGCTCAACCTAGCAATCTTTCCCCCCAGTGTCTCGCAAGGCCCCACTGGAACCCTCCCCGGTTAAGGACAAGACATGCCTTAGAGGTTAGGTCTCTAATGCATTCAATCATACGCCCCCGCTATTGTGAGATATGAAGTCATAGGTGAATAATCTTTGGACAACCTATGCTTTTAAACTATGGGTTGATTTATAAACTATGTGTTTTGTTTAATGTGATGAGTTATATATTACCGCATAGTTTTTCTACTTTTATGAGATGACGATATGAGATAACTAGCACAATTACTAATATTCAATAAGTGATAAAGCTAGTATGATGAGTTTTGGGTTTAATGTCATGTCATAAGATTAATATTAATATTGCATGTATTCCAAAATAGAATTTCAAATTATAGATCTAGAATAGAGTGATGATTAAGTTTGATTTATACTTTCATTACAAAGTTGATTCTAGAGTCTACAAATATGAGAGATACATGCAGTCGCTAGAAAAGCATATCAATACATCAAATAATGTAAAGAAAACAATATTCATATTTTTATCATAGATTCATAATTCCTAGGTGATAAACATCATTGATTTGAGATATTTCTTGATAGAACATGAATTATGAATTATGATTATAGAGAATTTTACATAGAATATATGTTAGATCATCATGATGTATGTGAATTCTATTCCTTCTAGACTTATGACAATTATGATTTGATGATTTTCTTTTGACTGAGCAAGTTTAATTTGTAAGTCTACAACATGATGATCATGCAATCATATCAAAGACAAAGATCACAAATATAACATTTTGAATTTTATAATAAAATTGCATTTAATAATTGAATTTATTGATCTTTGGTTTTGCATGAAAATATATGATTCATGATACACAATTCATATATATTGTAATGATTAATCCATAAATATGTGTTTGTTTGGAATTTTGGTATTCTATTATGATTTCAAAATCACATAGTTATCATGAAATTTGAATAACATTGTAAATATTATACCTAACATAAATATATAAGCATAGACCAAGAAGTGATGCTAGGATGATGAGTTTGAATGCAATGTTATTACATAGGATTAATGGAGATAATGTTGCATGTTATATTAGAAGTTTTCAAAATTAATTTTCTTTAGACCTAGAATGAAATGATTAAACTTTTGATTTGATCTTAATGATACAAGATGATTCTAAGGTCTAAATTTCATGCAAACAATGGTGACACACATCACACAATTATACTAAGAATATCATGTGATGAAAAATTCATAAAAACAGAAATTTCTGAATCAAGCAAACTAAGATAGCTTTTAAAACGAAGTTGAAATTGGGCAAATTGACAGCACCAAACGAACTCAAATGGGCAAGTCTAGTTCGCCGCTGGATGGAGATTTCTGTGCTCTTTCCGAAAATATATTAAATGCGAAAATCGGACGAGCGGATCAAAAGATATGGTTGTTTGAAGTTTTGATTGTAAACTCGCATTTTTGAAAGATAAAATATGCGTTTAGATGAATTTTTGCTTTCAATTTTTCTAGATAATATTCTTCATTATAAGGGCTATCATATGCAGCAAACTAAAATAGAAAAGAATCAAAAAACGTTGCGTATTTTAATTTTTAGTTTAAGCCCTTTAATAAACCATTTAAATCCATTCATTAAAATAATTTCATTAGTCTTGATAATAATTTCAATATTCAATTTATGATGATAATTCAAGACATTTATGAGTAAAGGCTTTACAAGGATAAAAAAACAAAGATGAGAGATAGATCACTTTTTAAACTCATATGACTTTATGTTCAATTTAATTTAATTTCATTTGTTAAACATTAGGCTTAATATGTGAAAGTCATATTTCATGATATATAAAGTGATCATAGCATATTTGTTCAAAAAATAAAAATAAACAGAAGAAAAAAAACATTAAGCATATAATGAAGTAGAGTAATGATATTTCGTTTTTTTTTCTATAGTTTCTACTTCATGCATTTGAAAGATACTAAATGATAAGAGATTTAGGTATCCAAAGTTGACCATGTGTAATGGTTCCTTTGGGTACCCAAATATAACATGATGATTTTTTAGGAGACAAGGATAAATGGGCCATTTCAATTAAAGTTGATGTGTCATTTTTTAAGGGTCTCCATTCATAGCTTGGTTGTTTATCTTTTAAATTCATATTATGATTATATGACATCTTTATATGATTATATTTGTTTGAAAATAATTCATTTGTGATTTATGGTTATTCAAATTATTTTTCAAAATAGATTGATGTTGATAATCATAAAAAATTTTATTACATGGATTCTTTGAAAGTTTATAAGAGTGATTGTCTTTCTCTAGAAGTGATTGTTGAAAGAGTGGGTTACAATATATTTTAAAAGATTGATTATTATTTTGATGATTTTCATTTCCACTCTTTCTTATAGACATACTCTTATAATATGAAGGATAATATTTTGTAGTTTGATTTTCATGTAAAAGAGTTTTTAAATTTGAGTCATGATTGAAAATATATTGAGACTTATAATAGTGACTCTTAAGAATTTGGTGAGGGTCATAGTTCTTTTTGAAACTAAACTCCTTTTGAGTTAATGTATGAAAATGGTCCCTTTTAGAAATGATTTTGTAAGTTAATTTATCTTTGTTATTCAAAATCTTATGATGAAAGTCATTACTAGAAATTAGAACTTTTTCAACAAAAGATTTTAATTGTCTTAACTTACAAGTTAAAGCATCATTTTCAATTATCAAATTTTCATTATGCTTTTTAGAAACTAAGAGCCCTTTTTCAATATCCTTGAATTTTTCTTTTAATAGACTGCAATCTAAATAAGGAGTAGGAATTTCAACTAAAGAGCATGAAAGTGAATTTAACACATCAATATTTGATTCTACTTTATCGTTTGCTTTTAAAGATTTATTTTCTAAACGTAATTTGGAATTAGTAATTTTCAACT
Source organism: Dactylorhiza incarnata (assembly GCA_033032865.1). Taxonomy (NCBI): domain Eukaryota; kingdom Viridiplantae; phylum Streptophyta; class Magnoliopsida; order Asparagales; family Orchidaceae; genus Dactylorhiza; species Dactylorhiza incarnata. The sequence continues at coordinate 2,722,900 of JAWHQI010000047.1, forward strand.
TTAAAATTTTACGTTTAGCAATTTTAAGCATACGAGATGTAGAAATAGAATTTATTACAAAATGAGAAGTTTTTTATTTTCTTACATTGCTATGTGATGAGACAAGATTTGAACCAAGGGTTCCTTTGACATCTTCTTCGCATTCCTCTTCCATAATTGAATTTTCGTCTTCTCTTCTGCTTGATGTGTTCCCAAAAAATGAGTCTAATATTGTTTCTCTCTTTGACTGATCTTCCTCCAAGAATGAGTCCTCGTCGATTTCTTCTCTTGGATCCATAAGGAATTCCTCTTGTTCATCATCTGTGGAAGGAAGACTATAAGTATTCTCAAGAAATTTCCAAATTTCAAAAGCAGTAGGGAGCGTATAAATAAGTTTCAAAATATTTTGATCTAGAGCACAATGTAGACTATTCATAGATTTGGCATTTTAAAACATTTCATTTTTATTCAAAATACTTGGGGGCATTGTAATTGTAATATTCCATACTTTAATATCCAAAGATTTAAGAAATTTTTCCATAATAATTTTCCACCCATTATAATTTTCACCCATAAATAATGGTGGACATAATGATTTTCCATTTTCATAAAAATTATCCCCTCTAGAAGATGCGAGATCATGAAGCGCCATTATTCCCGATTGTGAAGTCGTATTGGAATAACCTCGCTCTGATACCACGAGTTGGATCTTACGGCGCCCTTAGAGGGGGGGGTGAATAAGGGAATAAAATTCTTTTTAAAAATGTTATGAAAATTACTAAATTGTTTTATAATAGGAGAAGGCAGAATAACAATTTAGTTAAAGAAAGAGTTGTAATTTGCAATTTAAGATTTAGAAACAAGTGCTAAATTGTTTTATGATGAAAGAGATTGAAATACACAATTTAGATAAAGTGATACGAATTGAAAACTTTGTAACAAATATAGTAGAGATTATCCAAAAGATAGAAATCAAGTAAACACAAAAAGAGACATGATTGTATTAGATGAAAAAAAAGTGTTTACATAAATTTGATTTCAATATCGCTAGAAATCGGAGGCGTACAAATATAAATATCTTTTTCCTTTTCTATACCGACTTGTATCCCCACAAACCGGTTGGCTTTAGTCTATCCTTCCCCGGATAAGGCCTCAAGCCGCTCTAGCCAATCCTTCCCCGGATATGGCCTCGAGCCCCCTAGATCTAATCACCTAGAACTAGTCGCCAACACAAGGCGAATTCCCCCCTAAGTCCTACCCAGACCTAGTCGCCAACACAAGGCGAATTAACTAAACGATTACAAAAAGTATGAAATGAAAATAAAGATAACAATAATAAAACTCCCTATATGAGATCTTCTGAAGTCGGAGATGAAGAATCGCTGTAGTATAAGCGAGGTCGAAGCGATCATCCTTCGGATGTAGCGTGACGTAATCCTCCTCCAGAATTCTCCTTAAGCTTTTTTGTGGGAGATCCTTCTTCGGTAGCATAAACAATAATGGAGTTTTGGCGCAAGTATGCTTTCTGGAAGCTCTCTCAAATTTCTGGAATTGATGCTTCAATAATACTTCCAGCCGACCTTCAGCAACAACAAAATTATGTCTTTAAATAAACACTGGAGCTAATGCGTGCGTTAAGGCTACCGCCCGACGTTAGTGAATCGTGTACGGCAGTTGCTGACATCGTGCATAAATTCAGGAGCGTGACAGAACCAATTTCGTCGAACGGGACTGATTTCGTCGAACACGCCTTCGTCGAACGCACCCTTTGTCGAACAGAAGAACCTGCAACCATCAGGATCGTGCAAACCGCCGGGATCGTGACAGAACAAACTTTCGTCGAACGAAATCAATTTCGTCGAACGGAACTTCAAGTTCGTCGAACGCAGTTATCGGACGCAATGTCATCGAGCGCATGCTCAGTTCGTCGAACGGAACTCCTCATTCGTCGAACACAGCTTGTAGAGCGCAGGTTCGTCGAGCGCAGGAAATTTCGTCGAACGGAACTCCTCGTTCGTCGAACGCAGCTTGTCGAGCGCAAGTTCGTCGAGCGCAGGAAATTTCGTCGAACGGAACTCCTCGTTCGTCGAATGCAGCTAGTCGAGCACAAGTTCGTCGAGCGCAGGAAATTTTGTCGAACGGAATTCCTCGTTCGTCGAACGCAGCTTCCTTCAGATTTCGTCGAGCGCTTTCAGAGTTCGTTGAACGCAGGTTCCATTCGTCGAACACAGTTTCCTTCTCAGCGGTTTTCGTCTCAGCGGTTGTTAGCACCAGCGGTAATCTTAACGCGGCGCGGTAGAGCTTTCAGATCTTCTCAGCGATTTCCTTCTCAGCGGTTTTCGTCTCAGCGGTTTTCTTCTCAGCGGTTGATAACGCTGGGCGTTAACTACTAACGCGAGCGTTAACACATATTCCAGAGAATCATCTCCAATCTGTTTTATACCTATGGAGTATTGCACCTATAGTTCCTGCATACTCTAAACACACAAAATACAAGATCAAATACAATTTGAGATTTTTTATTCTCAAACAAAGGGATGTGACACGCATGTCCAACAAGAACCACCATGGATGCTATTGCCACCGCCGAGTATCTTATTGAGTTCCAGCGCCAACCAAATCCTATCAAGGAGAAGAAGGACAAGGTGGGCTATGGAAAAGGTGGGGGAGATCGACGAGACAACAAGGCGGCACAATTCAAAGAAGGGTCAAAGGCTTTTCCCGATCCAAGGAAGGAGTCGAGGAAAGGAAGAAGTCACACCTAGAGGAGGATGCTATATGTGCAAGGGGCCACACCAGAAGAGTAGCTGTCCAAAGCTCGGGTCATTGGCAGCTATGGCGGAGAATACTACTCCACCCGAAGAAGGTACATCACAGTTTAGTTCATTGCAATTACTAAATGCTTTGAACGTGCAGCCAACAAAAGCCGCATCATGAAAGGGGCTGATGTATATTGTATCTCCTCTTCTGAACATTTCCTGAGGAAACAGCATTACTGTGTCTTAGTTCAGGAGGGGAGACAACTGCAATCTTCCTATTTCTCTCAGCAATGATTTGACTGAATGTTAATCTATGTGTTGTCTTGATGCTCTTTGTTTTGATGACATCAGCTTACTTTGGCTTGGTAGCCATACAAGATCTGATGGCATCAGACACTGAGCAGCAAGTCTTGTCAATTGATTTGACAGCAGAAATTTTCTTTGTCGAGATAAATTTAGAAGAGCTTGCATTCTGATTCTTGAATGAGGGGGCTGAAGTAACAAATACAAAAGGTCCAGGTTGGGTCATTTGAATTTCCTCATGGGGAGCCTTCATGGCACTCAATCCCATTCCCTTTATTCCACTATGAGAAGGAGTGTTTTCCTTCCTATAGGTGCTTCCATTCTTCCAGTGATCATACATGCTCTCATGGTCATACCTATTGGAAGGAAGTAATACATTTTGAAAGGTGGTTTGAGGCTTAGCCTTACCCCTGCTCTTTTCTCCACTCCCTTCTCCTACTTCCATTTTATTGAATCCTAGTCCTCTTCTATTGGATTGAGAAGAGAATGAGTCAATAATAGGGAGCACTAATTTAGGCTTGGAGAATTGAGCCACTAGGCTTCTTTATTTCACAAGCTTCTCCTCAAGATCCTTGATGACCTTGTTCTTCAGGGAAATAGTGCCCAAATGCACAATTGTTATCCCCTTTAAGTGGCTTATCTGTCTACTCATCTGATCCACCAGGGTGGCAGATTCAGTGCAGTCATTTTCAGCCAATTTAAGGGAAGCAATTTCCTGGGCTTGCTTTTTGGCAAGCTTCTTGCTCTCTTTCAGAGCAATAACTAGAGCATCATATTTGTCAATCAATTGATTGGCACCTACTTCAGATTCTAAATCATAATCATCAGTTGATGAGTGTGCATCAAATTTTGGAATTGATTCATCCTTAGAGGAAGAGAGAGGAGCAGGTACCTGGTCAGGTGTGTCCTGACAATCTTCATCATATGATGTTATGGCCATTAGGCCAATATATTCTTTAACATCTTCACCCACCTCCATATCACTATCTGAATGTGATAAAGGGGTCCTGATGCCCACCTTTGCTGCAGGAAAGTCCTCATCTTCCTCAACTACAAACATCTCAATATAGGCCTCTTCTTCATCATCTGAATCTGATGATAATGACTCAGATTCACTCCAGCTTTTGTCCTTCTTGGCTAGGAAGGATTTTTCACCTTTTCTTCCCTTATGGTGATAAGGCTTGTTATCACCCTTATCCTTTCTTTTGACTGGACAGTCAGCAATGACATGTCCAGGCTTACTGCAGCAATAAACAATCACATTAGTTAAACCATGTTTAACATGTTTAGAGTCATACCTGTCCCCTTTGGGGTGCTGCCTGTCTGCCCTGCTTGAATCCTTCCTAGAATGTGAGGAGGAGGAAGGCTTATTCTTCCACTGCTTCCTTCTCATCATCTTTTTGAATTGCCTTGAGAAGGCAGCAAATTCCTCATCAGAAGAGTTGTTTTCAGATGAGTAGTGATCTGAATTGTCTGAGTCAGCAGCCCTTCTTGGAGGGGTGGGAATTCTTGTCTTGCTCTTCTTGGACCCTTCAGCCTTGAGGGCCACAGACTTCTCCCTAGCATGAGGCCTGGAGAAGGTGTCCTCTTCCTTTCTAGCAGATAGCTGCATCTCATATGAGAGCAACTTTCCAAACAGAGTGTGAGGAGGAGTTTCACTCAGCTTTGCCACTTCCCTGATGACACAGATTTTGGTATCCCGGTCTCTAGTTAGAGGTCTTAGGAATTTATCATTCAACTCATAATGAGTGAAGGTCCTTTCATAGGTCCTCAACTCATTTACTATTTTGAAGAATCTTTCATAGCAGTCAGCTATGCATTCCTGATTTTGTTGCCTAAAGGCTTCATACTCCTGATTGAGGAGGGATTTCCTATCATTCCTCACTTCTTCAGTCCCTTCCATGTACACAATCAATGTATCCCACATCTCCTTTGCAGTCTCACAGTGCACCAAGTTTTGGAAAGTTGAATCATCAATAGCACTGACTATTATATTTTGAGCCCTTTTATCCATTGTAGCCAATGTTATCTCATCCCTTGTCATTTCAGTGTAAGAATTGCCTACCTGCCTAGTAGGATCAATGGTGGAGGGCTTGGTGATAAGGAAGGGGCCTTCCTGAACAATGATATAGATTCTAGGGTCTGAAGCTTCCATGTACAGCCTCACCCTTTATTTCCAAATGCCAAAGGTTTCCTTTTTGCATATAGGAAGCTTCATGGAACTCATTTCTTTCTGAACTCCATTAGAAGCCATTGGATTCAGAAATGACAATACCTATGTAGGATCTGGTCAGACATTTAAGCCCTTTATGACCAACCTCCCTCTGATACCACTTGATAGATTATAGGTATGTGATCTAATTCACCTAGAGGAGGGGGGGGGGGGGGGGGGGGGGGGGGTTGAATAGGTCTTTTGATTTCTACTTAGATGATATAGATAGTTAAAATTATTCTAAGCAAGTAATCAAGCAAACCCAGAAAATACACAAGTGTTTATAAGGGTTCCCCAAAACAGTGTGTCAATGGGTAGTCCACTTTCCCCCTTCACCCTTCTAACAATGTGTTAGACCGGGCCAACTCCTCCAATCTCAGCTATAATAGCTTACAGTTTAGATCCCTCAAGATCTCTCAGGCTTGCTCCAAGCCCTACCTCAGGCCAGTCAGCCTTAACTCAGATCACACATTGATCCTACCTCAGAGGACTCCACCTCCTACAGCTCAGACCACCTCCTAGTCCTAGAACCTCAGGCCAAATGGCCCTACAAACTCAGGCCTAACAGCCCTACAAACTCAGGCCTAACAACCCTACAAACTCAGGCTAAACAGCCCTACAACTCAGGCTAAACAACCCTACAAACTCAGGCAAATAGCCCTACTGTAAAAGAGTTTTTAAGCCTTACTACAGCAGACAGTAGTGAGAAGAAGTCTCCTGTAGTTCCTGCACAGTTTGTGCTTTCTAGTAGCAGGAGATGATGATGGCAGCTACAAACTGATCTTCCTCTTCAGTTGAAGGATGGAAGATCACCTTGCTCCTTCTTGTAGAGGAGCTATCTTTATCTCTCGGATTCTTCTTGCTTGTTCAGTGAGCAGGAGGAGAGAATGAGGAGAACGGGGGCCGTCAATGGAACAGTCAATATGTTTTAGCACTCGACCAGCTCTTTCAAAAGTGCCCTAACTTCTTCTTTTATACGTCCCCGATCTTCAACGGCTCTCAGCCGTCCTTCTGACAGATATGGGAGTGATTGATGGACCCCACAATGCCTTTCTGCAGCTTGCGCCAAGGGCAGAACCCGCCAGGTTACTTTTGAATCTGTCTCAGCGATTGGGCTGAGATGGCTTCCTCTTCTCAGCGGATTCAGTCGATCTGCAGAGAAGTTTCTGCGTTCGACGAACTGCATTCTGCATTCAACGAACTTCATTCTTCGTTCGACGAACTCTATTCTTCATTCGATGAACTCGCCAAGTCTCAGCGTTTGCTTCTGTCCCGTCTCTGCGTTCGACGAACTTCATTCTTCATTCGACGAACTCGCCAAGTCTCAGCGTTTGCTTCTGTCCCGTATCTGCGTTCGACGAACTTCATTCTTCGTTCGACGAACTCGCCAAGTCTCAGTGTTTGCTTCTGTCCCGTCTCTTCGTTCGATGAACTGCATTCTGCGTTCGACGAACTTGCCAAGTCTCAGCGTTTGCTTCTGTCCTGTCTCTGCGTTCGACGAACTGTATTCTGCGTTCGACGAACTTCATTCTTCGTTCGACGAACTTGCCAAGTCTCAGTGTTTTCTTCTATCTGCAGCTCAGCTTGCCCAAATGCCTTCTCAGCGGCTCCTGGTTTTGTCTTAGCAGTTTAGCTGAGACAGTGAGACCTTCTCAGCTGATTAAACAGCACACCTTTGAATCTATTCCATTGTATGGAATATCATCTCCCTGTACAATACTTGAGACAAAATAGATTGTATCAAATACAATATGTACTTAGCATTGTGAGTGATGCCTCTTCAAATCAAAGGAACATTGAGGGCAATATTCCCAACAGTAAGGTCCCGACGTCGTAAGGACCTGCCCCTCTTATGGTCGTCAACGGTTTGAACGCATACGCTCTTCACCAGCCACTCTAGGCCCCTGCCCCCAGGAATTTGCGTTGGCGCCGATTGAAGGTCAGCCCTTCTCCCCGCAGTAAGGTCCCGACGTTGTAAGGGTTTGCCCCTCTTACGGTCTTCAACAGTTTGAACACGCGTGATCTTAATCGGCCGTCTTGCAGCATGTCCCCCCGACCAACGCTCTGACAACAACCAGAACAACGGAGTCACGAGACGCAAAAGCGCCATTACAACATTGTACATAGCAAGAAGTGCCTAACAGAACCGGAAATGAAAGCACCCTCACACTCATCCCCTATCAATGATTCTGACACAAGACGTCACAAAGAAGGCAATGAAACCTTTACACTCCTCCAAGAAGCAGTGTGGACTTCAAAGGTTTGGGGGGGCGGGGGCAATTGTTATGCAACTCATAAACGCGTAGAGGCCCTATGGGGTGCGATTAGCAGAAGCTCCATCATTAGAAAGTGGAGTTAGTGGGGTCAGAGTCAAGCCCACCATCATAGAGGCAGAGGAATTCGCCGACACACAACCCACAATTCGGCAATGCCAGGCACGACCAAGACCGCACCCCATTATGGGGGTGCAGTTAGCTCGCACCCCTTGTAGGGTTGCGGTCGCACCACCCATGGCGAGGTGCGGACAAGACACATGATAATGCATAATTTGACTTAAATTACTTAAGCAAAAATATTAAATTTTGATATAAATTATATATATTCTCTAAATAATATTTAATTTTGCTTATAAATTAGTTTTATATAATTTTTCACTAATGTTTCGTTATTCTGCAGGCCTGGGGGTATTTTTTGTACGTCTCGAAGTGAAAGCCCGCTGCAGAATTTTATTGATGTTGCGCGCATGTTTGATGAAGATTTTGCTAGAGTCGTCACATTACTCGAGACGCGTCCGTGCATGTGCAGCCCGCCGCACCATATTTGATGCCGCCCGCCATCTTCGCCAACTCCGCAAGCTCATGCCGCACAAGTCCAAGCTGCACGCAACTCCATCGCCGTCACCTTTGCATGTCGCCGCCACCTTTGCATTTCGCCACCCCCTTATATCATTTCCATGCACGTGAACGTATTCTCCCATGCAATATTATTTCTCCACCAATGCATGCATTATTTCATTATCATCATTCCATGTACGTAGCCGGTTAATTTCCTTCTACCCACACAAATTATTCACGATTATTATTATGTCATGCCATCAACTTATTATTAATAGCCATGCATGCATTTCATTAATCCCATGCCATATTAACTTCTCATATTATTATTATATGAAATTTGTTTCATTTCCCCATATGTAACTAGTTTAATTATCATTTCATGCATGTACTATCATTATTCAACTACCATATAACTGAATATTTTAATATAATTTATTATTATAATTGCAAACATTCAGTTCTCTCTCCACAAGTGCACCGGTTCATTTCTTCCATCAATGCAACCACTTGCTCTCCTCCAGTTAACCTTATTATTATTATTATTATTATTGTCATCTATTTTAACTAAATCAAATGCAACCATTAATTACATTCTCTCCAATTAAATACATCCATTTCAATTACATTCATGGCTAACCTCCAACGCCACTTTCACTTTAATATTGCTGCCACCTATTTTTTTTATTCCCTCCATATAATATTTCTTTCTATATTTATTAAATACCTCCCCTCTCCATTTGATTTCTATGACCGTACCTCTTCCTCTTCAAATACTACCACCTCCTTTTTACACCCATTTGATTGCTATGGCCCACCATATTTCACTCTTCATTTTTTAATACCGCCAATTAATGTTGATGCTCCCAATTCCTCCCCCCATATTCATATTCCTTTGCAATTCGTGAGCCTCACTCCAACTCGTTCATTCATCTCCCCTCTTGAATGCTAATTCTTGCCAACCCTTCACATTCTCCTTCATTCATCCTCTCATTTCTCTATAAATAGAGGTCTAAGCACTTCATATTGGCTCTCTCATGCTCTCTTCCCCTGCCCGTTTGGACAGTTCTATCTTGTTTTTTATATAGCTTTTTATTTCTTAAGTTCTATTTTCTGTTTATGCAATGTAATTTTATTTCATGTATTTCTTTCTAATTATGAAATGATAATTTAGTTTATTTTTCAGCAATGTCTCTTTTTCATTTCATGCCATTTTCTTTTATGTATTTTTATTTAGTAGTTAATTTTTTAGATCTTGTTCGTTGCGAGCTTTGGAATAAAATCAATATTTCTCTTTATGATCGTTCTTTTCTACCTTCGATTTATTCGTGATTTATATCGGGTTCATATGTCGATGTGTGGACTTTCGTATCTGATTCTGTATTCTAGTTAGCCGAGAGGCTCATGCGTACGAATTGATCGCTCACGAATAAAAAGAGTTGATCGCAACCCTCGAGAGAGGATGACGAAAATCTTCTGGATATGAGTCAAATCCTATAGAGGGATTCACTTCGGTAATGCGAGTTTTAGGGGTTTCGATTAGAACGAGAGTTCGGTCGATCAACCTAATCTCAGGTGGACGTATTCCTCGAGAGAGGTGCGTTCATAAATCGATAATCTCGACGGTCAAGGATCGGATTAGACGATTATAAATTATTATGTTTTATTTCATTTCAAGGGTTGTTCTGATCAAGTTAGTTTTTTCTATTTTCGTATTTTCATCACTCTTATAATTTCTCATAATAATTTCTGATAAAATAATAGTTGTTTTCTCAAAGTAGAAGTACTCGACAGACCCGAGTTTTAATACGACCTTGATATTTTTAATATCATATGCTATATTTCGATAGGTACGCTTGCCTTAATCGAGTATAGATTGGAGAATACGAATTTCTCTATCAACACACCATGTATTGGCGGGGTGCGTCCAAGCCGCGCCAAGCATTGGTGAGGTGCGGCCAAGCCGCACCCTCCCATTGGGGGTGCGACCAAGCCGCACCCCACCCCCCTATGGTGGGGTGCGACCAAGCTGCACCCCTCCATGGTGGAGTGCGTCCATGCCGCACCCTCCCATGGGGGGGTGCAACCAAGCTGCCCCCCCCCCCCCCCCCCCCATGGCGGGGTGCGGCAAAGTCGCACCCTCCGGAATGGGGTACGACCGAGCCCCCCGCCCACCCCGTGCCTTACAGGGGTTGCAGTCGAAACTGCACCCCCCCCCCCCCACCCGGCAGGTGCGGTCAGAGCCTGTTTTCCCCTTAGAGGTTGCGGGTTCGCATTTCCCGAATAGCGCAATCTTCGGAGGGCGCGTCCTCATTTTCATAGCAACTGCTTTCCATCGCACCCGCTAGTTTTCCGTTCACTCAGAACGCTCCTGTGTTCGTTGCGCGCTCAGAACGCTACCGTGTTTGTTGCGCCCTCAAAATGCTCTCGTGTTCGTGGCACGCTCAGAACGCTCACATGTTCGTTGCGCACTCAGAACACTTCTGCGTTTGTCGCACGCTCAGAGCACCTTCACATTCTCAACACGCACGACAGTTAACCTTTTCTTAATTTCTCAAATTACATGTCTTGTTTGTTGCCTTCATCGCCATCAACGAAGCTACCCAAACTGCCCAACCTGCCCGAACTGCCCAAAGGGTGAAACGGTCATTTACGAAATTAGTGATATGTGCTCTCCAAATCGACTAGCATGGTTCGCCCGTCATGTGGTTACGGTGGTTACAACGGCAAAATAACCAGGCTACCCCTGCCCAAGGCTATAAAAGAAGCTCAGAGCCTTCGTTTCAAGACATCTTTCCTTCAGCACCCGGAGAGCTCTGTTGAAGAATCCCTTGGAATTCTCCTTCGGCGCTTGAAGATTTCGTTCGGCCTTCGAAGATCTCCTTCGAATCATCGAAGATCTTCTACCAAGGGCATCGAGCGATCCCCAACAATTGCAATAATTGAGAACAGAATGCGCATATTAGTTATTCTGTAAGCATAAAGCTCATCACATCTGTCTGATAGACTAATATTGGAGTCCCTATATATATGCACAGGGAACATCAAGCATCTGCTACTAATAAGCTACTACGGCTCTGTTTTGACTCGGGCGGCGGCTGGGAAGGGAAATGAACGACGCCGTGATATCATACCGGAGGTATGGGCGGCGGTAGCGAACGACGCTAAATTATCGTTCGCACAGGGCGGCGGCAAGGAACGGCGGGGAAAGGCAGAAAAACAAACGGGAGACATTCCCGACGGTGACGTTCGCTGCAATCGGGCCGGAGCCCCAAAGGTGCGCCAAACAGACCAGCACACTTTTTTTTCATCCCCGTCAACACTAACTACTTACGTAGGCAAGATCCGTAGATTATCGGGTCGGTCGGGTCGGGTTGATTGTGTAAAGAGTTTTTACAGTCGTACGAAATTGTCAACGTGGCAATTAAACAATCCAGATCCGATTCAGTTCGTGGTCTCGATTGAAAGGCGGAAGAGCTAGAAGAGAGAGAGAGAGAGAATAGAGAGCGGGCAAGAGACCACCATTTTCAAGCTTCCATCCCTCAATAAGACCGACTTTGGATCTATCCATCTTCACCTCTCTCTCTCTCTCTCTCTCAATTCGATCGGCTTCGATCAATCGACAGAGAGTAGAATCGTTCGGCATCGATTCAATCGAGACAGAGTCAAAGGGTTTTTTCTAGCTTCCGATCAGAGCAACATAGAATTTCCAATGTCGGGGTCGGCTGCGGCGCCGGGATGGTTCAACTGGCAAGGCATGTGGGACGCGAGTATTCCGGCGTTCGACGGGGAGATCCGCCGGCGTCCGTATCACCGGAACTGTGGCTGCGCGCTGCATCGCTCACGGGCTATCCCCTCCGACGCGCCATGCCCCACTTCCTGTTCCGTCTCCTACCCCCTCCGCCGCCGATCCTCCTCATGGCACTCCCTCACCTCCTCCACCTCATCCACTAGCCTCGCCAACACCACCCCAACTGCCGACTGTAGTCCCCGGATTTCCATCGACGGAAACGCTATTGCCGGAGAAGCGGCCGTCGTCGCCTTCACCATCGACTACTCGGACCACGTCTGAGGGGGAGATCTATTTATTACACTGGAATAGACTCATGCGTTATTAACATCACGAATATATTTATTTATTTATTTATTTCCCCTTTTTTCTATCATCTACATCAATGTAATTTGGGCAATTTTATCCCAAGTTTGCAATTCTCCTTCATGTAAACTGATGAAGGTTCATCGTGAAATGAGCTCTTTATGCTTTTTGTTTGACATTTTGATCTTTATGAATGAGTATTTTATTTGTTTGTGATTTGGATGAAGGAATCTGAACTCATGAGGATCACGAGAGATTTCGATCCTCGTGCAAAGATTAAGACTAAAATGAGCTAAAGAAGAGTTGGGGTAACAATTCCTCCCACAACTCCATTCTTTGATGATTAATTTGTCGCCCGGGATTCATTTTTTTTTTTTGGAATTGAATAAGCTCTGTAAATCCTTGTATTTGGGGGTGACATCATCAAATTCATTGTAGTTGTTCAATTATCATACAACTATTATTATGATTTTAATTAAATAAATATTAAAAAAAAGTTCAAATGGGATGAATATGTCTGCTTAAGGTGTCATTATTGACAACGAAGTGTTGTGCCATTTACTGGGCGCATTTACTATTGATATGCACCCATATATTTATAGGCACTCCTGGGGTGCTTTAGAGAATGCTCCATTAAGGAGAAGTGAGGTCAGTGGAGTCAAAAGTCCAACCCATGATCATGGGAGTGGAAGAAACAGCCGAGCACTATTTGGGTGCGGTTAGTCCGCACCCCACTAGTGGGGTGCGGATAGCCACACCCCCCATAGTGGGGGGTGCGGCCAAACCGCACACCTTGGGGGTGTGGCCAAGCCGCACCTCCCTTTTGGGGTGCGGCCAAGCCGCACCTCCCTTTTGGGGTGCGGCCAAGCCGCACCCCCCACCCCCTTTTGGGGTGCGGCCAAACACCTCCCCCGCTTTACAGGGGATACGGCCGAAACCGCACCCCCCTCGGCAGGTGCGGTCGGAGCCCGCTTTCCCTTTAGGGGACGCGATTTCCTATTCCCCAAGTGCTCGCCGCAACTTCTCATCTGCTCGTTCGTTGCGCACTCAGAACACTCTCGTGTTCGTTGCGTGCTCAGAACTCTCCCGCGTTCGTTGCGCGCTCGGAATGCTCCCGTGTTCGTTGCGCGTTCAGAACGCTTCTTCGCGCGCTCAGAACGTTTCCACTTTCCCGACACGTGCCAGTTAACATTTCCTAATTTCTCAAATTACAGGTCTCGTTCGTCGTCTTCATCACCTTCAACAAAGCTGTCCTACCTGCCCGAACTACCCGAAGGGCGAGACGTTCATTTACGAAAAATGACGATCTGTGTGCTCCAAACAGGCGAACGTGATTCTCCCATCAGGTGGTTACGGTGGTTACGACAACAAAATTACCAGGCTACCCCCGGCCAAAGCTATAAAAGGAGCCCACGGCCTTCATTTCAAAAAAAACTTGCTTTCTGCACCCAAGAGAGCTCCGTTGAAGATTTCCTTTGAGCCCTCCTTCGGCGCTCGAATATCTCCTTAAGGCTTCGAAGATCTCCTTCGTGGACTTAGAGATTTCCTTCACTCTTGAAGACCGTTAGTCATTGAGTGCTGACTTGTCACCTAGAGGGGGGTGAATAGGTATTTCAAATTATTTTTCTTCCCCCTTTTGGTGTACTTGTTTTCTTATTAGATCTATAGATTAGAAAAGCACAACACAGAAAACATGCAGAATCTTATAGAGGTTCCTCAAGACAAGGTGTCTTGAGTAGTTCTCTTTCTCTCTGCGCCTACATAGCAGTGTGCTAGGCTAAGCAAACTCCGCCAACGTCTCTGACCCTCAAGCCTTACAACTCAGACCCGCAAGTCCCTGCAGCCTAGGCCCGCAAGCCCCTTCACTGCACCCGAGCCCGCAAGCTCGACACTCAGGCCCTCAAGCCCTACACAGCACCGACCCGCAAGTCTTGCTTGCAGCCTAGGCTCGCAAGCCCCTTCACTACACCGGAGCCCGCAAGCTCGACACTCAGGCCCCCAAGCCCTGCATAGCACAGACCCACAAGTCTTGCTTGCAGCCTAGGCCCGCAAGTCCCTTCACTGCACCCGAGCCCGCAAGCTCAACAGGTTTGGACCCGCAAGTCCTCTACCCTAGCCCTCAAGCCTCACAGATCTCAAGCCCTCGAGTTTGACACTCAGATATGAAAATAGATCCTACAACTTTGACCCGCAAGCCTTACAAGAGATTACAGCTAGGAATATTGTTTCTTCTGCCTGATGAAGATCAGCTTCTTGACTTGAAGAAGATGCTTTTGATATCAGACTTGATAACGCAAATCCTCTTCAAGCTTTCTCTATTTAGAACTCTTCTTTATCAGTCGATGAAGCTAGACTGATTCTCTTGAGAACAAAGGATGAAGATCAACTTGTTCTCCGTTCTTATTTCCGACGTTACTGTTCTATTCATGATTGCTTAGGGAGGTTCACTTAAGTTCCAGGATTCGAGTGCGAGAGTTTAGGGCATCCACTACTATGATGTCCTATTCTGACAAGCCCCCATGCCTTAAGAGCATGCTCTGATTGGATAATCAGGCGGCGGCATTAATTGCTGACAGCGCGTCCAGTTATTTTTGAATCTGTCTCGACGATATTTCCATTTTTACGACGACATGGACAATATCTCGACGACAGGGCTTGTCGATGTCTTGAGCTGGTTTCTTCTTCAATTCTTCATCAGATATTGATATTTCAACGATACGGGACATCACTTCTGCACTCGAGCTTAAGACGACATGAAGTCATCAAACTGATATTGGCGAGAACTCCTTGTCTGCTAGATATCGCTGAAATCACCTTATATTTTCGACGACATAATTGATATCATGTCGACAGACTATAGTTTAGCAACTGCCTGTCTTCATATGACCTTCTCTAGTCTTCTCAATGACACGCCTTCTTTACGACGATGTCATCGGCATCAGTCTTACTTAGCCTTTCCGACGACACGGCTTCTTGTCGACGATATCTGACTTTCCTTAGCCTTATCGACGTCAAGGCTTCTTGTCGACGATATCAGTCTTACTTAGCCTTTCCGACGACACGGCTTCTTGTCGACGACATCTAACTTTCCTTAGCCTTATCAACGTCAAGGCTTCTTGTCGACGATATCGTCGACATCTTTGAGTCTTCTTCGTCATCTCGACTTTCTGATATCGTCGTGAAGATGTCACAACGATATCACCATTTTGCCTTGCTCTGCATGTTGTCGACGATGTGCATGTTGTTGTCTACGATACGCTTGATTCTTTCGACGATATTATACTTAGTCAGGTTATTGAAGTACTGGACATATTGTCTTATCTCTGCAAGCATGAACTAGATATGACATTAAATACAACTTGCACTTATCATTGAGCTGAGCACTTCTTCAAATCAGGAACACTGTTGGGCACTGTTCCCAACAAAGACCATCTTCCTAAGTGATTCGGGAATCCTTCGAATCCTAAAAGGCGACTCAGTGTTCTATCTTTTGTTCTCACTACCATTATTAGAAGTACTTAGCTTTCTGAGAGGTGGCATATCACCCTCGAAGTTCTCTCTCTCTGCCTCTCTATCATTGTAACGAGTAGCAGTCTGTCGCACTCGAGTTCTTACTTTTTAATTGTAATCACCCAGAAGATAGTGGAAGTTGGCCGACACAGCTCTGGCCGCATGGTTTTTCACCCTTTCTGGGTTTTCCACGTTAAAAGTCTTCGTGTTATTACTAATTCACTCATTAACTGTTTACGCGCTCGGGTCGCTTCCGAGCTAAGGTGGTTCAATTCGACTGGTCTACCAGAGCACTCGAGCGACCCGCAACAGTTTGGTGCCGTCTGTGAGAATGTGTTCCCAAAAAAATCTGCAAAGGCTTCCTGGAAACAACACCCGCATCACCGCAATACTCAGGCCCAGTAAGAAGGGACACCCACCAGACTCTCTCGTACGCTTGTAGTTCCTCCGTCCCTGCGGTCTCAGGGTAGAAAGCGCTCATCGTTGCACCCATCCTGCCCTAGTGGCTCGGCGCAGCCGGCAAGCAGGCTCCTCCAACAGTGGAGTAGGATTCGAATGACGTCAGACTCCAGCTAGAACGATCCCCCCTGTCAAGACAAAGCTTGAAGTATCTGATTCCCTCATGGCTTAAGCTCCCGCGCTATAGAGAGCTTCACAGGACAGAAAAACCGTACGAGCACGTTAACTACTTCATGGCCGCAATGGAGACGTTCGCGCTTCCTGACCAAATTAGCTGCAAGATTTTCACAGAAACCCTACGTGGTGGCGCTCTCAGCTGGTATCGGTCCTTACCTGAGGGAACCATTCACAACTTCTCCTAGCTATCTCAATTATTCATTGGATAGCACGAAGCTCGCAAACAAAGAATCCAAAGAGATGGACAAGTATGGGAGGATCTCGAGTCAGGTAGATCCCCCCCCCCCCCCATCCAAGGCAGGCAAAGCATGGAGAGCAGCAAGAGGAGGTCTCCATAAGCTTCCCCCAAAAGCACCTCCACGGAGGGTTGGACTTTTCCCTGCACGCAAGCACTGGTAACCCGACTTGTGAGTTAAGAAGGGCATTAATAATCCACTGCATCTCATTTAACATCTTGTTCATGGTGATCATGGTGCAACTCAAACTCTTTGGTGGGAACCTCAAGCTCAGAGCAAGCAGCGCAGAACTCCCGGACGGGACGGTAATACCCATCATAGGGGTCATCATCCTCCCCGTCCACGTGGGAGCACTCCCGGAACCGGTCTAGTATGACGACCAGTTCGCCATTGCAGAAGCAGATTCACCTTACGACGCAATATTCGGGAGCATCCTACTAGATGCCATCCAGCATGATGCCTCCATGGCGGTCCAAATGGCAAGCAAAAGGAAAATCCTCCAAAAGTCAGTTAGCAGTCTAAGTGCTGCAACAGTCAAAGTTCCTTGGACCAGCCATGGGACGTCGCGAAGCCCGAGCCCTGAGAAAGGCTGCCCGCAGGAAAGCCGCATAGCTCCAGCACTGACAGCAGCAGCCAATTTTCCGGCACCAACAAACTCGCGGCAACATGAAGTAATGGGTCGAAAAAGGAAGGGACAATAATTAATGCCAAAGGCTGGACGGCTGAACGATCCCCGAGAGTCGACGAACCAGAGAACTCGGATCTACACTCCACTAAACGCCTCCCGCGAGCATATCTTGTCAGTAATCTACAACAGCAAAATCGTCAAACGGCCGAGGCCGCTCCCCCGAGATACATGGGATCAATCCCTGTTTTGTGATTTTCCTAAGGGTCTGGGACACAGTACGAAGCAATGTCTCAGCCTGAAAGACGAGATTGAGTGCCTCGTCCAATCAGAACACCTCGAGGTTTTTTGCCAAATATCTCGCAAGGAGGCAGTCAGGGGTCAGCCGCCGAAGTAATCAGCTCCTAGGCCACAATCGCGCTTCACGCTAGGCAATCCAGGAAGCTAGTACCAACGCTACTCAGAAAGACAAGAAACTGGGCGAAGGAGCCCCGCATTATCTACACTCTTATTTAATTTGTATTAATAAATAATCGCTAACTCCAAAGCCGCAAGATTACACTTGCGCATGTACCAATGTCTGTTTTGATTAAATGTGCTTCACTTGTTCTTAACTCGACTTCCACGGGAACATTTTGGGGCCCTGCCCCTAGGACTTCGCACTGCTGCTGATCGAAGGTCTGCCCTTCTCCCCGCAGTAAGGTCCTGGCGTCGCAAGGGCCTGCCCCACTTGCGGTCATCAATAGTTTGAACAAACACGCTCTTCACAGGCCATTCTGGGGCCCTACCCCAAGGACTTCTCACTGTCGTCGATCAAAGGTCCGCCTTTCTCCCCGCAGTAAGGTCCCTGCGTCGCAAGGGTCTGCCCTCTTGCGGTCGTCAACGGTTTGAACGAACGCGCTCTTCATTGGCCATTCTGGGGCCCTGCCCCAAGGACTTAGCACTGCCGCCGATTGAAGCCCCTCCCTTCTCCCCGCAGTAAGGTCCCGGCGTCGTAAGGGGCTGTCCCTCTTACGGTCGTCAACAGTTTGAACGCACACACACTCTTCACCAACACTCCGGGGGTCTGTCCCCCTAATCACCACTCAAAAAATGGTTAAGACAACGAAACCATCAAATACACACAAGAAACAAATACTATATAATAAATTCAAAGGAATACAACTACATCAGCTCAACGCTGCACATAAAGTAAAAAGCGATAACAAACAACAAAAGAAAATAATAAAATGAAAAACAATAAATACGAACATCAATCCTCGGCCACATCCGAGCGATCATCCTCTAAAAGGTCCCCAACTCCGAGACATGCGATGCCGCACCCGAACTTCCTCTCCATCATGCGGAGAGTCTTCTGAACGCCCCTCTGAAAGGCAACTTCGCACTCATCCTCTAGTAGCGGCTCCACCTTCTTCGACATAATCTCGGCGCGAAGCTCCTCTGACATCTAGAACCGCTCCTCCACAAATGCTAGAGAGTCTTTGTACTCGGACACGCCCACCGCATTGGTCTCTTCAATGCTTTGTTCGGCGGATGACAACCGGTCCACCTCACTCCTCAAGAAGCCCAGCTCTCCCTTCTGGCGGAATATCTTCCCCTTAGCCTCCGACAACTGACGAAGGGCATCCTGAGCAAGCGCCTTATCGACACCTCACTCTGCTCGCAACGTCTCAATCTCTGATCCGTAAGAAGAGATGTCGGCCTCCAGCTGTCTGATGTGGGCAAGATCGCGATCCCTCTTCTTCTTCAGGATGGACAAATCGCTTCTCGCCACACGCAGCTCCTCTTGAAGAGTGAAGTAACTGCCCTTGAAGCCTACATAACAGTCGCTCCACATGAGGGCAACGCTGGTTAGAATGTCAGCCTATAGAAAAGTAAGCAGTTAGTATACATAAACAACAACGGAGATGAAGGGCCAGAACTAGAGAAAATGAATTCCACTCACAGCAGAAGTCACCACCTGAAGAGAGGGGGAAACTCGTCTCGCTGGTGGCAAAGGAGGAGACAGCGGCAAGTCTCCCTATGGGACCTGGCCGGTGATAGGAGACACCAAAATCTCGACATCAGGATCGGATGGTGTCGGCTTGGCCCTACGACTGCTCGGACCAGCCTCGTGATCATGGCTCCTAGGCACTAGTGGAATAAGCCCAGGTGTTAGTAATGGAACGTTCACCTAGAAGGGGGGTGTTAAGTGATCTGGGTTCTTTTCAACTATTTGCGCGCGATTCTAATATTCAAGCACAGCACAGAAATATCGCACAGATAAGCACGGATAAAACACACCAGACGACACAATGATCTATAGAGGTTCCTCAAGATGAGGTGTCTTGAGTAGTCCTCTGACCCTCTGCGCCTACCCAGCAGTGTGCTAGGATTGGCAAACGCCGCCAAAAACTTCAGGCCCTCAAGCCTTACAACACGGACCCGCAAGTCCTACAGCCTAGGCCCACAAGCCCCTACTGCACCCGAGCCCGCAAACTCGACACGCAGACCCTCAAGCCCTAAATAGCCATACCCTCAAGTCTATCCTCTGCCCTGGCCCTCAAGCCTCACAGGTCTCAAGCCCTCAAG
This sequence comes from Dactylorhiza incarnata, assembly GCA_033032865.1. Taxonomy (NCBI): domain Eukaryota; kingdom Viridiplantae; phylum Streptophyta; class Magnoliopsida; order Asparagales; family Orchidaceae; genus Dactylorhiza; species Dactylorhiza incarnata. The sequence goes on from JAWHQI010000047.1 coordinate 2,742,661, forward strand.
CTTGACAATCAGGCCCGCAAGCCCTACACAGCTGACCCGCAAGTCTAGCCTCTGCCCTGGCCCTCGAGCCTCACAGGTCTCCATCCCTCAAGCTAGACAAATAGGCCCGCAAGCCTTACAAGAGTTTACAGTAGAAAAACAACTGTTACTTCTGCCGGATGAAGATCGGCAACTTTAGCCTGTTGAAGATCGACTTCTTAAGGTTGAAGAAGATGCTTTTAAATCAGATCTTGAGCACACAGTTCTTCTTCAATCTTTTCTTAGCCTGATGAGGATTGGCTTCTTATCAGTCGGTGGAGATGATTGCTTCTTCTTTCTCGCTTTCTTTCTTGCGCCGCTTTTTCTGTTCTCTTTTTTGTATGCGCAAGTTCTTTCTTATTGATCGATTGATACCGCATTAGGGCAACATCTTATTTCTTTTATAAGACTGCGAGGTCCCCAACGTTCTTCTGAAAAAGTTCCTTAAGTGTCAAATGCTCCTTTCCTTAAGAGAACGCGCTGATTAGACAATCAGGCGGAGACAATAAATGCTGACAGCACGTCCGCAACATTTGAATCTGTCTCGACGATATTCCTTCTTTACGATGATGATCAATGCCATCAGTCATACTTAGCCTTTTTAGCGACAAGGCTTCTTCACGATGATTTTTGTTCTTCTCGACGACAAGGCCACTTTGGTGAAGTCGACGATACTGCGTCTTCTCTGCGTTCAACGATCTTTCATTCTTCGTAGTTCGATGATCTTCCTTCTGCGTTCGACGAACACGCCAAGTCTCAGCGGTCGTCAATCTTCCTTCCGAGTTCGACGAACTCCATTCTTCGTTCGACGAGCTTCCTTCTGCATTCGATGAATACGCCAAGTCTCAGCGGTCGACGAACTCGCCAATTCTCAGCGTTCGACGAACTTCCTTCTGCGTTCGACGAATCTTGTTCTACTAACTTCCTGAGATTTATAAGCTAGACTAGAAGCCATCAAATACAAAGTGAAGTTTTTCTTGACTTGGTGACTTCTTCAAATCAGGAATCATGTGGGCAAGATTCCCAACAATCTCCCCCTATTTGAAGAAGTCAGAATCTCAATTCAAGACTACTTTCACTTGACAACGAACATTATAATCTTAACTTTTGAGCATGTAAGATTGTACTTATCTTTGCTGAACTCTCTGAGTACATCAAGCTTGTAACAAAATGAAGTTTTTCTTGACTTGGTGATTTCTTCAAATCAGGAATCATGTGAGCAAGATTCCCAACAATCTCCCCTTATTTGAAGAGGTCGGAATCTCAATTCAAGACTACTTTCACTTGACAACAAACATTATAATCTTAACTTTTGAGCATGTAAGATTGTACTTATCTTTGCTGAACTCTCTGAGTACATCAAGCTTGTAACTCCTCCTTGATTTGATGTCTCTTCTTTTATGGCTCCCCCTACTTCTTTGCTCTCCCTATCTTTGAGGTCTTCTTGAGCACCTTGTCTTGAACATTTGATGTGATGCCCTTTCTCTCCCTTTCTGACTTCTTTTCTGGAGCTCTTCTTTTAGTAGACAATAGTCTAAGGCTCCCCCTTGCTCGGTCACAGTTCATCCAAATCCTGAGAGATTTTCTAACCAAGCATCTAGAAAGGGATTAGTGAAAAATAAGTAGAGGATTACTCTATGTTTAACATCCCTAGTTGGAATTTGAAGAAATTAAACTTAGCTTCATCTAGGGCTTTGTAAATATATCAGCCACTTGTTTGTCTGTTGGGACAAACTTGAGAGTGATATCTTCATTTTTCACAGGCTCCCTAATGAAGTGATGCCTGATCTCAATATGCTTAGTCCTGCTGTGAGAGACAGGGTTCTTAGCAATTGAGATTGCACTTGAAGAGTCACAAAACAGGGGTGTTTTGGTCATCTTTAGGTTGTAGTCTTCAAGTTGATGTTTGATCCATAGCAGTTGGGCACAAAAGCTCCCAGCAGAGATATACTCTGATTCTGCTGTTGAGATTGCCACACTAGTCTGCTTCTTACTACTCCAAGAGATCAGTCTTCCACCAAGGAATTGACATGTCCCTGATGCACTCTTCCTGTCTTCCTTGCATCCTGCATAACCTGTATCACCTGCATCTGATGTCTAGCATAGATCCATTTAGGATTGTATGACATTTTGCTAGCTAAGTACACAAGGTGCGAAGCACGTTATCAGTTATCAGCAAGCAATAACTAGATGTAGCAGTGATTGCACATTTATGAATACCATACATATCAAGAATAGCATGCCGCAATATCATCACAGGCATATGCCTTATAAGCATTCATAGATAATTGTTCATATACTAAGATTGTTCATATATACCAAACTATTTAAATAGGAGGACCAATTGTTCTTGAAGTACTATTATCCTTAGAAATATACGTCATTCAATTGTTTTGAACGAGACGTTTCCTTATGGCATGTCGGAGCTGGCTCCCTTCGTTTCTTTCTTCTTCTTTCGCCTTTAGAAGTCAATAGGCTTCGGGATCTTCTGTGGAGGAGAAGGAGGACCGTGGGGAAAGGCCATCTTATGTCGCTTCCTTTCTTCCAGGTCTTTTACGTGATGATTCCATTCCGTGGAGGAGTTGACTCTTTCATGGTCTTTCTGGCCGTGACCAAATGCTATCCATGACTCTGTGATGATTTTGCTTGAGCGAGGGCTCCACCGGCTTGATTCTGGATCCTGCTTTACCTCATTTATTCTCTTCTTTCTATACTCTTTGCAGGAGGTTTTCCTTTTCTTTCTAGGTGTTGCGGATTCGTCCGATTCGGCTTCAGAGTCGGGGCTAACGGAGGGTTCAGTGTATCCATATGCGGATGGGGTTATTTGGAGTGCTTGCTTAATTTGATTATTTACCCATCTTGCTTGATGTGAACAAGCAGCTATGCTTCCCTTAGTCTCCTCCTGGATTTCTTCTTTAATCCTCCTTTCCCCGTCTTGGATTTCTTCCGTTACTGACTCCTTCAGTTCGAACAGCTGTTCCAGGATCTCCTGATCCCCGACATCAATGAAGTTTCTTACTTCCAGAAGATGAGCGTCTAGGGTTTGCTCGTGGTTGGCGATTCTGTTTAGGATGAGGGCGGTGGACTCCGTATATTGAGTGTGGAGTTGAGAGATGTCCTCCTGTATTGATTTTACCTCTTCCATCATCTCATCCCGGATTTTGTTCACAACTTTCTCTATGAGAGTTTCCATTCGCTCCCACAGAGCTGTGAGCATCATAGTGGAGGGCATCTCACCTGTCCCTTTTTCGGTTTCCATTGTCCTTGGGAAGGCGATACGACGGAGACGAGGAGGGGGTTTGTCGATTGAGTAGTTTGAGGCCGATGAAAGAGTGATTTTTGCATTCACTCTATTTATAGGGCAAGTAGGTGAAGAGGCACGTACCTTCGACGCCGTTGATGAATGATCAGACGGCTCCGATGGATCGATCCTAGTGCCAAGTTAAAAGGCTCGTCTTTATTTAGCCGATACTGCTTTTGTCGTTGAGACACGTCCAGGGTATGCATCCCTCCCGCCTAGTCCATTTGTCGTCGAGACATCTACTATGTCGTCGACATATCTTATTGTATCGACGATACAATTCTTCATTACATGTTTGCCTAAGGCATTCTTCCGCCCTGCTTGGGAATTATCCTTTGGCACCAACCCTGCACTAAGATGGTTAGTGAGCAAATTTTGTTGTTCCAGCCAATGGGCTAGAACAGCCACCTTGTCCAAGGCACAGATTTATATGGGCACTTGGACTATCTGTAAATTGAGATTACAGATCCTTAGGAACCCAAGTGATTTTGGGTCCTAACACATTGTTATCTTTGAAAAGCATACTGGATTTAATTACTTTCGGATAAGCGCAGTAATAACGAGTAAGGCGATTTGAAGGTTTAGTATTCGTTACCCTTGGAGCAGTTGGATTGTACCAACAATCAATTGCAAAGTGGCATGTTTTGCCACAGCACCAACAATCAAACTTGTTGTATCTTGTCCACTTGCTGTTGGTAGGTGTATGATTCTTCTGTGGACAGTTGGAAGAGTACCTGTAGGAGATAGAATTATATTGGTTAGAGATATGACTATTCCTGTTCACAATTCTTTTCTTGAGGACAGTTCTTTGTAAGGGTTCCTTCATAGTCCTGGATCTACCGAGCTCCTGTTACCTTGTGATCCTTTTTTCATGATATACTTTGGAGGTGGTAGGTAACTTCTTTCTCTCCCATGTGGAAGTTCCATCCATATGATACCCAGGAAACGGTCCCCTCATGCCCTTATTGAAGGGTGAAGTGACCTTCCTCAGGTTAGCCTTTTTGTCACAAAGTGGGTCTGAACTATTTTCTCTGAAGTATCTTTGCTTCCTTCCTTGAGTGAAACTGCCGCCATTAACCAGTGGAGGAGTTGTCTCTGGTTTAAAGAATTTGGCTCCTGTCCTTCCTTTTGTGGGGGATTTATTCTTCATGCCACTAACTTGATTAACCCTGGATTTCGGCAGTCCTGCCAGATCCCTATCCTTCTTTAGAAGAACAATTTCTTTGGTTAGAGAGTGGCATAGTTCTCTGCTGTCAACCAGAGCTTTCATGGTTTTCTCAAACTTGGTTATTAGATCCATGTTTGAGCTAGCATTATAATCTCTTTTGAGCTGGCAGAAATCTGCGTTCTCCATAGTCAGCCTATCAGCCTTTTCCAAGAGATCAGAGTTTCTGGCTTGAAGAGTTGAGATCTCATCAGCTTGCTTCTTGCAGAGCTCCTTGCTCCTTCTGAGTTCTTCTAGAAGATCCTCATAGTTTTCTGTGAGACTTACTTCAGATTCTGAGTCAGTATTAGATAAGGGAGCCCTTATGCCTACCTGTTCTGGTGTTGACTTATCCTGAATTTCTTCCTCTGATTCAGATAGGACAGTTAGTCCAAACTGAGCTTCCTCCTCTGTATCTGAATTGCTTGAGTCACTATCACTCAGGGTTTTGATCTTCCCCTCAGCTGCAGTACTTCTAACTTCTGAGGATCCTTCCATGAGGACTGTTAGAGAGTTCCACATCTCCTTAGCTGTTGTACATGTACAACCCTTATTCTCCGAGGGTAGGACCCACTCAAGGCCACGTAGGCAGGTCAAAGTCAAAGAGGCAAGACAAATCAGCCAGCAGGAGCAAAAGAAGGTTGGCGAGTATTGGCTAAATACTCGCCAGAAGGGCGACTATGGTCGAAGATACGTACCGAGTATCCCGTATGTCGCCCCAAAGTGTCCGGCAACCACAGAAGACCTGAGCGAGTATCAGCCAGGCTTGTGTGAGCAGCAGCAGATACTCGCCAGATGGGCGACTATGGTCGAAGATGCTCGCCGAGAATCCCATATGTCGCCAGGTCAGGGCTGGGCTATAAAAACCCCCCCTACCCCTTGGTTGCCTATAAATAGGACCCCAGGGGTACTTGGATTGGCACCTGTGCTTGAGCTTCTGGAACCCCATTTCCGAATTCTTGAGCCCGTCACCCCTGCTTGCTAGCCAAGTCGGTGCCTTCCTCGTACCTTGCTCGGCCATTCTTTGGTCTTGGAGGGGAAGTCTCTTCGGAGCTTCTGGGTACGTGGTGGGACCTCCCTGCCGCAGCACCTGGTGTCCTGTTTGTTGCTCTTCTAGCTTCTTCGTCGTTGCCAGCCAAGCCATCTCGTCGGGCTGCTGGGCGAGTAGCCTCCGGCTGCATCGGTCCGAATTTTGAGGTCAGGATTTTCCTGGCGTCAACACTTTGGTGCGGTGAGCGTGGACCGTAGTCGTTGGAAGAAAGTTCGGCAAGAAGGCGAGATGGTCGTAGGTGGCGACCATGAGGAGGAGGTCGGCAACTCGACGGGAACTGGCAGGTTCGTGACGCTGGAGGTTTTCGAAGCCTTCGCGCAGCGCATGGAGGGAGCCATGCGAGCAGCGCTTCAGCCGCGCGCCGAGGTCACTGCGACCTCGCCGCATCGCCCAGTTCCGTCCGAGGGAGGGAGTCCCCCTCGGCGAGCAGGAAAGGAGCACGTGGAAGACGAAGCCGAGCGACCAAGGAGGTCGCAATTCTACCAGCCAACCTCGCAAGGTATTCGCTTCCGCGAGCCGTGCGAGCAGGGGAGATACCCGGATACTCGCCCATATGGCGAGTATGGTGGTGATACTCTCCAGGTGGAGGATCGTCGCCGGGCAGGAGGGAGGAGCCCCTTCTGCGAGGAGATTCTCGCCGCGCCAGTGCCAGAGGGGTTCAGGGACCCTGCCTTGAACTATTATTCGGGGAAGGAGGACCCCGTCAGGCACATCCAATGGTTCGAGGATATAGTCTCTATCCGAACCATGTCGGACGCCTTCAAGTGCAGGTTGTTTGCCATTACCTTCCGCGCAAAGGCCTGGGACTGGTTTCATCAGTTGCCCGCAGGCTCAATCTACTGCTTCGAAGACCTGTGTCGTGGGCTGACGACCCGGTTCGACACGGCACGGAAGCTAAAGAAGGAGGCCACGACCCTGTTCTACCTCGTGCAAAAGCCAGATGAGGCATTGGGACCTTATATCGAGCGCTTCCAGGAGGAGGTTCTGCAAATCCAGGAGGTGGATAGCAACATCCTGTTGCTGGCCCTGACATTCGGCATCAGTCAAGGCCTCTTCAAGTTGGAGCTCAGCGAGAACCCTCCCTACTCCTACGACAACCTCATTCAGAGGGCCAATAAATTTGTCCGGGGAGAAGCCTCCAACCCTGACTTCTTGGCAAGGTTGGCGCGGGTGACCAGAGGCGATCGTGGAGAGAGGGATGAGACCCCTGGAAAAAGGAAGAGGGAGGAGCCCCGAAGGGAGGAAAGGAAGTGGCCGGAGCGGCAAGAGGAGAAGAAGGAGGAGGAGCTCAGGAAGAAAGAAACCGGGAGGATCGTGGAGAGAAGGCCCGTCGAGTCCCCTGAGCGTCACGAGGAGGGAAGACGCTACCAGGTCCCCGTCAATCGGCCACCTTGGAGGCCGGCTGGACGGCACCAGCGTCAGGACCAAAGGGGGAGATCCCCAGAAAGAAGGCTCTTTCACCAACCAGAGAGGCGTCAGGAGAGGAGGAGAGATGAAGCAATGGCGGTAGCCGGGCGAGGCCGCCGTCAAGGAAGGAAGAAGCCGAAGCCTAGGAGGCGTCAAGCAGAAGAGGTTCCTCTCTACTGCGACTTCCACCAGGTGGGGGGACATGCCATGGCTGCCTGCCCAGACTTTTGGGAAGCCCGGAGGAGGTTGGCAGCAGGAGAAGCTGGAGGAGAGCAGAGGAGGATGGAGGCCCCTGCCGAGCCACAGGCAGGACAGGCTGCAGTCGTTCGCAGGAGGAACGAGGATCGGATCGACCAGGGAGGTCGGGGAGACCTGGGCCAGGGAGGTCGAGTTGGAGTAATCCATGGGGGAGCAGGGCTGGAAGCTTCCCGCAAGGGAAGCCTCCATCAGATCTACCGCAGGAGTGTCGCCTCGACCTCACAAGCACCACCCCCGATGGAGGAGATTACCTTTTCCGAGGAGGACATGCTAGGGAACGAGAATCCCTTCCATGATGCCCTCGTGATTCAAGCCGCGGTGGAGGACTTCACCGTTGATCGAATTCTGATCGACAACGGTAGCTCTGTAAACGTCATCTTCAAGGGGACGTTTGACGGACTGGGAGTCGAAGCTGCCAGAGTTCGAGCATCAGATGGTCCCCTCTTCGGCTTCTCCGGAGAGAAGAAGGAAGTGGAGGGAGGAGCTGACCTCCTGGTAACACTCGACGGCACCTCCATCAGCTGTCGATTTGTTATCGTCGACGCCCCGAGCTGTTACAGGGCCATCTTTGGGAGGCCGCTTCTCAACGCCTTCAAAGCCGTCCCATCCTCCTACCATCAGTGCTTGAAGTACTGTAAGGGAGACGTCCAGGTGAGGATCAGGAGCGATCCAAGAGCCGCTAGGGAGTGCTATCTTAGCGCCGTCAGTACCATCAGCTGGATGGCTGACGCGGAAGAGTTCGGAAGAGTGCTGGAGAGCCCGGCCAGGCTGGAAGTGGCTGAAGAGGTCGAGGAGATCGAGGTACTCTCCGCAGCAGGAGTGCCGGGGCTGCTAAAGATTGGCGGGTCGCTGAAGACCGAAGAGAAGATCGAGATGGCGGCGTGTCTGCAGAAGAACGTCGACATCTTTGCTTGGAGTGCAGCCGAGATGCCAGGAGTCGACCCTGAGGTTGCGTGTCATCGCCTCAACCTGGATCCCACTGTCCAGCCCGTCCGCCAGAAGAAAAGGAGAACCGCCACCATCCTCGCCAAGCCAATTAGGGAGGAGGTTAAAAAACTGCTCGATGCAGGGTTTGTGTCAGAGATCCAGTATCCAGGCTGGGTCTCCAATGTTGTAATGGTGGCAAAGGCGGGGGGAAGCTGGAGAATGTGTGTGGATTTTTCCTTAATGAATAAAAGCTGCCCGAAGGATTGTTATCCCTTGCCTCGAATCGACGCGCTGGTTGATTCGGCCGTCGGTTTTTCTGTGATGAGTTTCCTTGATGCGTTTTCAGGATATCACCAGATCCGGATGCATCCCCCCGATTGCCGCGATGTCTCCTTCATCACCGATGATGGCTGCTATAGCTTCAAGATGATGCCCTTCGGTTTGAAGAACGCGGGAGCCACCTATCAGCGGATGATGGACCACATTTTCAAGGAGCAAAAGGGGAGGAACCTGGAAGTATATGTGGACGACCTCTTGATCAAAAGCAAGAGTGTCCAGGAACACATAGCCGATCTGGTAGAGACCTTCGCGACGCTAAGAAGATTCAAGATGAGACTCAATCCGACGAAGTGCGTCTTCGGAGCGGGCAGGGGGAAGTTCCTGGGACATCTTCTTACTCCAAGGGGAGTGGAGCCAAACCCCGACAAGGTTAGGGCGATCCTGGAGATGCCATCCCCAAAGACGATGAAGGAAGTCCAAAGGTTGACAGGAAGGCTGGCGGGTCTTAGCCGCTTCCTCTCTAAAGCCGGAGAGAAGTGCTCTCCATTCTTCAAAACGCTCCGCAAAACAGAAAGCTTCGAGTGGACCGAAGACTGTGAGATGGCATTCGGAAGGCTGAAGGAGCAGTTGACCCAGACACCTCTCCTTCAGAGCCCGAAGGAGGGCGAGGACCTGCTCATCTACCTCGGAGTAGGAGCGGAAGCAGTTAGCTCCATCTTGGTCCGTGAAGAGGGAAAGAGGCAGCTACCTATCTACTACGTCAGCCGGGTGCTAAAAAAGGCGGAGCTGAAGTACCCAATTCTGGAAAAGCTTGCCTTCGCCTTGGTGGTGTCGGCACGGAAGCTCCGGCCTTACTTTCAGGCTCACTCCATTCGAGTGGTAACTGATCATCCTCTCCGCAGTGTCTTAGAGGGAGTGGAACATTCAGGGAGGTTGGCGAAATGGTCAGTAGAGCTCAGCGAGTTTGACATTTCCTTCTCTCCCCGAGTAGCGATCAAGGCCCAGGCAATAGCAGACTTCTTGGCTGACTTCTCGGTGGAAGCGGAGCCAGGAGAAGAGGTGCTCAATCCAATTCCTTGGAAGATGTTTGTTGATGGATCTTCGGGCAAAATCTCTGTGGGGGTGGGCATCGTGCTCGTCAGCCCACAGGGAACAAGGATCGAGCAAGCCGTCGAGATCCTCTTCCCCGTCACAAACAACCAGGCAGAGTATGAGGTCATAGTGGCAGGCTTACGCCTTGCCAAGGAGCTGGGGATCCGTGATGTCCGGGCTTTCACGGACTCAATGGTGGTCGCGTCGCAGATTCGAGGCGAGTTCGAGGTGCGCGACACCATCCTGCGGAAGTACCTGGTAAAAGTAAAAGGACTGGTTGGAGGCTTCCAGTCTTTCTTCGTCGAACATGTGCCAAGAGAGGAGAACTCGGCAGCAGATCGCCTCGCCAAGTACGGGCCGAGGGCTGGAGGAACTACCACAGAGCTTTTCCACCCATCCATTGAAGAGGGAGAGATAATGGAGATCGAGCAACGCCCCTCGTGGATGGATCCCTTTGTAACCTTCCTGACCAACGGCCAGCTTCCGGCGAACGGAGGGGATCAGCGAGGATTTCGGTACAAGGCGGCATACTACCTCCTGCAAGATGGGGAGCTGTACCGCAAGACCATCTCGGGCCCCCTGGCCAGGTGTGTTTCCGAAGACCAAGTACCCCGAGTGTTGGAGGAGATCCATTCGGGAGAGTGTGGAAGTCATTCTAGGACTCGCACTTTGGAGCAGAGGGTCTTGAGGCATGGTTACTTCTGGCCTACTATCCGGAAGGATGCTGAGATCTTCTCGAAGAAGTGCCAGAAGTGCCAGCTCTTCGCCCCCCTTCAGTTGTAGCCGGCCCAGCAGCTCCGATCGATCATCTCCCCATGGCCGTTCGCCATCTGGGGGATGGACTTGATCGGCCCTTTCCCTCAAGCCAGTGGACAACGAAAGTTCATTCTCGTCATGATCGACTACTTCTCCAAGTGGATCGAGGCCAAAGCCCTGGCCAAGACCACCTCTCAAGTCGTGAAGAACTTCATTTGGGGAGAGATCGTCTGCAGATTCGGGATCCCTCTCGCCATCATCACCGACAATGGTCCCCAGTTCGCCAGCTTGGAACTGGAGGACTTTTGCAGGCAGCTAGGAACCGACCTTCGGTTCGCCTCCGTACATCACCCAAGGAGCAATGGCCAGGTGGAGGCCGCCAACAAACTGATCATCAACCTACTGAAGAAGAAGGTGGAGAACCTAAGAGGTAACTGGGCAGACCAGCTCCCCTCGGTCCTGTGGGCTCTGAGGACCACTCCTAGCTCAGCCACAGGGGAAACGCCGTCCAAACTCTCTCACGGGTCGGAAGCTCTCATTCCAGTAGAGTTCGAAGTCAGAAGCCCACGGGTGATAGCTGCGGAGGTCGGAAGCGAAGAATGGCGACTAGAGAATGAAGAGGTTCAAAAGTTATCTCTCGACTACATCGAGGAACTCCGAGATTTAGCTTCAGCCAGGCAAGAGGAGATCAAGCGCCGGATGGCAAAGCATTTTGACAAAAATGTTCGCCTCAAACAATTCCAAGCAGGTGATCTGGTCCTGAAAAAGGTGGACGCAGCAGGAAGGTCTGCGGCCGTCGGGAAGCTCAACCCGAACTGGGAAGGACCTTTCATCATCCAGGAAGCACTCCTAACAGGAGGATACCACTTGCAGAACCAGGAAGGCGAGCTGCTAGGGAGCACCTGGAGCGGCGATGACCTGAAAAGGTTTTATCCCTGAGGGGGAACATGTATACCCCATCCTTGTAAATTCATTTCTTTGAATAAAATCTACACCTCCCTGAAACATGGGAGAAGGCAGCTTCTTTCGCATCAACAAAGTTTTCATAATGAAGAAATCAGGCGAAGTCAATCTCCACGCTAGGTTGGAAAATGAGCCTCCGACTTAACCCTCGTAAAAACTCAGAACGGATGATGGGACAGTGCCTCGGGTGTGCGTTCCCTTAAGACCAAGCCTCTGCAATGACGGCCGAGATCAGCTCCCCCCTTGCATGTTGGCCACGGTTCCCACCGACTGCATTTCTCGTCCGACTGTAGAGATTACCGGGAAGAAGTCTGGACGCCGACCTTCCGATTCGGCGAATGAATGATCGATTTCACTAGCTCAGGGGACCCTTGAAAAAAGGCGTCGTGTACCCTTGAAAGCTGAAAAGCTCGCAGCAAAGCATTTCCTTTTCTAAATTACTGTGTTAGATCATATGAGTTGTTGTGCCTAAAGTGTGCTTAACTCCCTGCTAAACTCGTGGAGCAACAGGAAGCAGGTCCGATCCACATCCAGCATCCAAGTAGGAGGGAGGCCTTGGGATGTTGTATCCCCTTGGATCTCCCCGACTGCCACTCCCTGCTTGACGTCGTCCTACATCGACATTCGCCGCCGCAGGTTGGAAGACGAGCCTCCGACTTGACCCTTGTAAAAACTCAGAGTGGATGATGGGACAGTGCCTCGGATGTGCGTTCCCTTAAGACCAAGCCTCTGCAATGACGGCCGAGATCAGCTCCCCCCTTGCATGTTGGTCGCGGTTCCCACCGACTGCATTTCTCGTCCGGCTGTAGAAATTACTAGGGTAAAGTCTGGAAGCCGATACTCCGACTTGAGACGAGGAGGAGACCGACTCGATCGACCAAAAGACAAAGGCATCCAAGCATCCAAGTGATAGGATGAAGGCTCCTGGGTGTTGTGCCCCTGTGGGATCGACCCGGCGGCCTTTCCTTACTTGACGTCGGCCTTTGAAGGTAGCAAGCATCCAAGTTATAGGATGAAGGCCCTGGGAGTTGTGTCCCCGCGAGACCTGCCCGGCTGCCATTCCTTACTTGGCGTCATTCTCCGTCAACATCAGGTTTTAGAGTAGGAGGGAGGCCTCAGGATGATGTCCCCCCGGGCCTCCCCGATTGCTAAACCCTACTTCTTCCTTCCCTTGAGGAGCTCCGTTGATTATTGCCTAAATCCTAATAACATTCGTCACTAGGTACAGATCAAGGCCTCAAGCTGAAGTCTGCAGGTGCGAGTATGATGGTGCGAGTGTCCATACTCGCCGAAATCCTAGGAGCCTAGCGAGCATTCAACCACGCCTCGAACCTAGGAGCCTAAAGCAACATATAAGCAAGGAAGTAAAAGCACAGAAGGAAGGAATAGGCGAGTAAGAAACTTGTCAAAATTCCTTTTCATTTTTACAAAAAATCTGTACATGCTGCAGGTGGACAAAAAGGTCGCCGGGCGAGCAAAAAGGAGCCCGGGCGACTAGGCGACATCCTCGCCATCAAATATCTGCATCTGACTCGTCGCCATCGTCGCCGTCATCATCGCCGTCATCGTCGCCGTCATCATCATCATCATCATCATCAACCTCATCATCGTCGTCCTCGGCATCGCTAAGTCGCGGCGATGATGCTCGCAGGGGGGAGGTGGACTCCTCGGCGAGTATGGCCGGGATAAGGTCTCCCACCGTCAATCCCATAGCCTCCGGCTTCAAAAGATCATCTGCCTTCAGCTGATTTAGGATGACCTCTCTTGTTGCTCGCGCGATCTCCCGGCGAATATGGGGCATGTCGTCGCCATGCATCCTGACCTGCTTGACGAACCGATGAGGGCCCGACCCCGCCGGCTGTTGCTCGGCAGGCCGAGTTTCTAACTCGGCGATGCGGATTTGGGCGGCCTCCAAGGCCGAGCGAGTATCCTCCAGCTCCTTCTCGGCCTGGGACAGTCTCTTCGCCGATTCCAGCTCGGCAGCCTATCGAAGACAAAAAGAAAGAAGGTAAGCTTGACATCGTATAAAGAGGCGAGCATTCCAGAAAGCGCGAAAAGTCGCAAAGACGAAGTACCTCGAACCCATTGATCCTCTCCGCCATGGCGATCATTTTCGGCCCCTGCACCTTGATCGCCTCCTCGTACATCAGCAGCCGCTTCGCTGTTGAATGTGCGAGCTCGGCCGTCCGCAGGATTGAGCGCGAGGTTTGATGAGCAAGATGCTCGGCAGAGGCCTCCTGCAGCAGCTCGGCGTCAGTGCGACTATAGATCGCATGAAGCACATCGAAGGCCTCCCCCTTGTCCTCCCAGTCCTCGGACCAAACGGGGAGGTTCGAGCTCAGAGTCACCTCGTGAGCGCGATCAGACCAGGTCACCAATGGGCGACCAAAGTCGTCCTCGCCACGGGTACCCTCGTTGAAGAAAGGATGGCTGCTCGGCTCGCCAGCCTCCGAGGGATCCGCCTTCTGTCCCAAATCCTTATGGGCAGTCTCCTTCTTCCTTCTCTTGGGCTCGGGAACCTTGCCCTTTACTATTCGCCTCTTCGAAGTCCCGGCGACATCCAGATCGTCGCCTCCTGGCGACAAGTCGATTGGGGAGGAGTCCCCAACCTCGCGCGCCGAGGTTCTCGCACCCCCTTGGGCGACAGTGGTCGCCTTCGCCGCGAGGGGAAGAGCATCACGCGGAAGAGCCTGCACGCCTGTAAGAAGATCGAAGATTAGTCGCCAGAACGAAGCCTTAGGGCGAGTATGTCTGATGCTCGCACGAAGGATACCTTCCCCTGGGCGAACTTCCGTAAGCTCGTCTACTCGCCTCCTCCAAAGTATCACGTCGAAGCAACGATTCCTGAAGCAGGCGAGCAGCTTCACCTGGTCCTCGGTGAGCCAGGGAACCGTGAAGACGTTCTCTGAAGGTTGAATGGGCGAGCTGGAGATGCCCGCGAAGTCGCCCTCAACGGCGACTATCCGCTCGACCCAGCGATGGTTCTTATTTGAAGTCCCCGCCAGTGTACAGACGTGACTGCACAAGAAGATGACGCCCTCGCCGGTCGCCATGATGGTGAATATTCGCCTAAAGACCGAAAGGTCGAAGACGATGTTCTGCTCCCGAAGGTAGCACAGGAACCCCATGATCATCGCCACTCCGTTGGGATTGATCTGGGCGGGCACTATCCCATAGAACACGAGTATCTTCCGAAACTCGGGCCATATGGGAAGTCGCAGGCCGACCTCGAAGTGTCGGATTGGGAAGATCATCGCCATCTGCGAGGAGGTGTTTAGTCGCTCAGACGGGCGAGGAAGCCTGGCGACATATCCTGGAGTCGCGAACTTGGAGTTGAACTCGTCCAAGCCTTTCTGATTCGTGATCGGCTTCTTGAACGAGCTCTCATCGAAGTTCTTCGCATGGTTAGCTCGTCTGATGGCCGCCTCGTCGGTCATCTTGGAAGAAAGGGAAGAGAGCGAGTATCGTAGAAGGGCGAGGATTGGAAGCCTGGAAGATGCTCGCTCAAGGAAGCTCGAGATCGCTAAAGGCGTATTTAAGACTCACCCACCCCCCCCCCCCCCCCTATTTATAGTAGTCGGCTAGTCTGGCTTGTCGAACACGACGCCACGAGCACGACTAGGGGTGGCGAGTATCTAAGAAAAGTCGCCCAAAGTTCAAAGCGCGCCAACCGCCGACCTTCATCTAGCGAATACCTACATCATAGAAACACGAAGAAGCTCGCCAAAATATAGGCGACATTCAAACAGATATTCGGCAAAAAGGAGATAGAAGAAAAAGCAAAACAAAAGAGGATCAAGTAAAACAAAGACAAGATTGAAGGGCGAGTATTCGATTACTCGGCAAATCTACACTGCTTCAAATAAATCGTTCAAAAGATTCAAATAATGCTTGCGAGGAGCTACAAAGCTACATGGAAGATAAAGATGAAGAAGAGCAGCAGCTAGGGTTGCGCCTGGATGTTCGCCTGGGGATCCGGGATCTGAGGTTGTCGACCGGCCCAGCCCATGCTGCGAGCACGCTTGAAGTGCTCGGAGGCCAGGGACATCGCGTCCTCGCCTTGTCGCAGTTGGTCTTCGATCCTCGCCAGCCTCCCCACCGAGCCCATGCTCGCGCGCATCCCGACCAGCTCGTCATGATGCAGCTGTTGCCGATGCTCGATCCTCGCCACCCTGCGCTCCAAGTCGCTGACAGACTGGAGGCGAGCTTCAGTACCCGACAGGCGAGTATCAAACTCCTCCAGCCGGGATACTCGTACCTCCAAGTCAGTTAGGCGGCGATGAGGGTCACTAGCCGCCAAGCGCTCAACCCGCGACTCCACCTCAGTCAAGCGACGATGAGGTTCGCAGATCGATAGCCGCTCTATCCTGGATTCCAAGTCCAAGATAGCGCGAGTAGCCTTTTCCTGGTACTCGCGAGGAGGGAGCCCAACGGCATCGATCAGAGCTCCCACCGGAGTATGCGCGCGACCTGCGAAAAAAGGCAAAAAGGGCCCGAACTTCAGCAGAGTTCAGAAAACAGTGGCGACTATCCGAAGGCAGCGATCAAATACCTGGCCGAGGACTACGGGATCGTCGGCGAGGAGGGCTGCGAGATCGTCGGCGAGGAGAAGACCTTCCTCGGCGTGGGGAGGGAGAATGGACGCCATCTCGGCGAGTCGAGTAGTTGCCGGAATGATCCCGGTTGGAGGGCAGGTCCCCTCGACCGCGACCATCTCCTGGTCGCCCTCCACCCCTTGGAGCGAAGAAGGCCGAAGACCCTCCAGTCCCGCCCCTGCGCGAGGATTCCCCCTGGTGGGAAGAGGGAGCAGTTGAGGTAGAAGGACGTTGATCGCCTGGAGGATTCCCTGGTGGCGGGAGTCCAGGAGGAGGAGGCGGCAGCGCGGTCACAGGCAGCTGTGTGTTGCTCGCCGGCTCTGGTCGCGAGTTAGGTGGAGGAGGAGGCGGAGGAGGAACGATGTTCGCCAGAGGAGCCCCATGCTCGCTCATCGGCCTCTTCTCCACAGAGGAGCTGTGGAGAATCCTTACCGCGCGACCACTCCGAGACCCACCCTCAGGCGAGATCATCGGGGATGATCGCAGCGGTATTGCAGTCAAAGGCTCCTCCCGAGCCTCAGTATTCGGCGGATCTACAGATAGCAACAGAGACGTCAGAATGTCGCCGGAAGACAGCATAGATCGAAAAAGGGCGAGCAAGGAGCTCACCTCGGGCAGGGGGAGGGTCCGGTTGGGTTTGAGTTTGGGTTTCATCCCTACTCGCCTCCGGGGCGACCTCTGCCGAGAGAGGAGCAGGGGGGAGAGCAGGCGAGAGCCCTTCGAGGCCCAAATCCTCCAGCAGCTGCTGACGCTGCCCACTCAGAGGATCGGCGACGTTCTCCTTAGTCGCCTCCTTTTCTCTCTCTCTCTTCTTCTTCTTCGCTGCCCTCTTCCTCTTTTTGTTCGCGAGGAAGGCGTCTACCTCGGCGTCCATGCGAGGAGGAGGAAGGGACACGCCGATCAGATTCGCAAGGTCGGCCTTGGCCTTTTTGGCAGCCTCAGCAAAACCTAGCGACATTGTGAGCGAGTACAGAAAGGTGGTTCCATCAGAGACCCCCCCCCCCCTCCTTTATATAGAGTCCAGGCGTCGGACAGTCAAGATCCGAGTATCTCCCTATACTCGCCAAGGCAGAAGCTCGTCGAATAACGGTTGGATGTTTCTTTCCGAGCAACTCCGTTACTCGCAAAGAGCGGGGATTGTGTACAACCCTTATTCTCCGAGGGTAGGACCCACTCAAGGCCACGTAGGCAGGTCAAAGTCAAAGAGGCAAGACAAATCAGCCAGCAGGAGCAAAAGAAGGTTGGCGAGTATTGGCTAAATACTCGCCAGAAGGGCGACTATGGTCGAAGATACGTACCGAGTATCCCGTATCTCGCCCCAAAGTGTCCGGCAACCACAGAAGACCTGAGCGAGTATCAGCCAGGCTTGTGCGAGCAGCAGCAGATACTCGCCAGATGGGCGACTATGGTCGAAGATGCTCGCCGAGTATCCCATATGTCGCCAGGTCAGGGCTGGGCTATAAAAACCCCCCCTACCCCTTGGTTGCCTATAAATAGGACCCCAGGGGTACTTGGATTGGCACCTGTGCTTGAGCTTCTGGAACCCCATTTCCGAATTCTTGAGCCCGTCACCCCTGCTTGCTAGCCAAGTCGGTGCCTTCCTCGTACCTTGCTCGGCCATTCTTTGGTCTTGGAGGGAAAGTCTCTTCGGAGCTTCTGGGTACGTGGTGGGACCTCCCTGCCGCAGCACCTGGGGTCCTGTTTGTTGCTCTTCTAGCTTCTTCGTCGTTGCCAGCCAAGCCATCTCGTCGGGCTGCTGGGCGAGTAGCCTCCGGCTGCATCGGTCCGAATTTTGAGGTCAGGATTTTCCTGGCGTCAACAGTACAGTGGATCAATTTCTGGAGTATAAGGGTATCAATTGCATCAGCTATAATGTCTCTGGCTTTCTTGTCCAAGTTAACTAGGATGATCTCATCCTCAGTCATTGTCTTGGATATGGTCTTGGGGGCATATGGCCCTTCTTGAGTAACTTGAAACATCCTGGGATCCATAGCCTCCATGAATATTCTTGTTCTAACTTTCCACAGGGCAAAGTTCTCTAAAACAAGTAGCTATTCTTGACTCCATACTTGTGATACTTGGACACCCAATGGCAGATCTGTTCAAGCTGTTAAGTTTTCATTTGAACAACCTCCCTCTGATACCACTTGTTAGTAATGGAATGTTCACCTAGAGGGGGTGTTAGGTGATCTGGGTTCTTTTCAACTATTTGCGCGCGATTCGAATATTCAAGCACAGCACATAAATATCGCACAAATAAGCACAGATAAAACACACCAGACGACACAATGATCTATAGAGGTTCCTCAAGATGGGGTGTCTTGAGTAGTCCTCTGTCCCTCTGCGCCTACCCAGCAGTGTGCTAGGATCGGCAAGCGCCGCCAAAAACTTTAGGCCCTCAAGCCTTACAACACGGACCCGCAAGTCCTACAGCCTAGGCCCGCAAGCCCCTACTGCACCCGAGCCCGTAAGCTCGACACTCAGGCCCTCAAGCCCTACCTAGCCAGACCCTCAAGTCTAGCCTCTGCTCTGGCCCTCAAGACTCACAGGTCTCAAGCCCTCAAGCTTAACAATCAGGCCCGCAAGCCCTACACAACTGACCCGCAAGTCTAGCCTCTGCCCTGGCCCTCAAGCCTCACAGGTCTTCAGCCCTCAAGCTAGACAAATAGGCCCGCAAGCCTTATAAGAGTTTACAGTAGAAAAACAACTGTTACTTCTGCCGGATGAAGATCGGCAACTTTATCCTGTTGAAGATCGGCTTCTTAAGGTTGAAGAAGATGCTTTTGAATCAGATCTTGAGCGCACATTTCTTCTTCAATCTTTTCTTAGCCTGATGAGGATTGGCTTCTTATCAGTCGGTGGAGATGACTGCTTCTTCTTTTTCGCTTTCTTTCTTGCGCCGCTTTTTCTGTTCTCTTTTCTGTATGCGCAAGTTCTTTCTTATTGATCGATTGATACCGCATTAGGGCAACCTCTTATCTCTTTTATAAGACTGCGAGGTCCCCAATGGTCTTCTGAAAAAGTTCTTTAAGTGTCAGACGCTCCTTTTCTTAAGAGCACGCGCTGATTAGACAACCAGGCGGCGGCATTAAATGCTGACAGCACGTCCGCAACATTTGAATCTGTCTCGACGATATTTCTATAGTTACGACGACATGGACAATATCTCGACGACAGGACTTTGTCGATGCCTTGAACTTAGGTAGAATTTCAATCCTTCTAGCTTCTGCCTCTGATGCTGGTATCTCGACGATACGAAGCATTCTGGTGCTCTTGCATATACGACGATATGTTGTCTCTGACTGTGTCGTCGTAATCACCTTGTTCTCTCGACGACATGAGTGATAGCATGTCGACAGATCATATTTTAGCAGCTGCTTGTCTTCACCAGTCCTTCAGTCTTCTCGACGATATTCCTTCTTTACGACGATGATCAACGCCATCAGTCATACTTAGCCTTTTCAGCGACAAGGCTTCTTCACGATGATTTCTGTTCTTCTCGACGACAAGGCCACTTTGGTGAAGTCGACGATACTGTGTCTTCTCAGCGTTCGACGATCTTTCATTCTTCGTAGTTCGATGATCTTCCTTCTGCGTTCGACGAACACGCCAAGTCTCAGCGGTCGTCGATCTTCCTTCTGAGTTCGACGAACTCCATTCTTCGTTCGACGAGATTCCTTCTGCGTTCGACGAATACGCCAAGTCTCAGCAGTCGACGAACTCGACAATTCTCAGCGTTCGACGAACTTCCTTCTACGTTCAACGAATCTTGTTCTACTAACTTCCTGAGATTTATAAGCTAGAGAAGCCATCAAATACAAAGTGAAGTTTTTCTTGACTTGGTGACTTCTTCAAATCAGGAAACATGTGGGCAAGATTCCCAACACCTGGACTGGAACCCCCGTTCTTGAAGACGATCTTTCTCTTCTTTCCATGTACCAGGGGAACGACGGTCGCGCACTCGGCATCCCAAAAAAGTCCTACTGAGAGCAGTCTGTTCTCTTCCACACAGCTGGAAATGCAATACAGGGCCTTCGACAGCCCTTCTTGACCAGGGAAACCGAGAAGAGGTGAAAACTCACCTTCCTGCCCCGGCTGCCCGACAACAACGACTGGAAGCTTTCTCCAAAATTCTGGCAGCTCCCAACGATTCTGGACATACCCGTAAAGGGTATTCCTGTGCCGATAGTCTTTTTTCTCCCGGAAGAGAAACTAGTTCTTGTTGCTCAGAACCTCGATACGACCACCTGAGTCAGTGGAAACCTCACACCAATCCTTGAACACCTCCGGAGAAAGTCGCGCATTATGCTCCCGAAAGAGCACAATAATCCCCATTACCCTCGATATCCCAGCTGGGGTGAACTGGGTGATTGGAACACCGCAGAACCGAAATATCTCAATAGCCTCCTCTGAGGAAAGGAAGAGAAACCCAGACTTCAAGCAGCTCTCAGAAAGAGTCATGAAGCCAGACAGCGGGTTATGGGCGCGCTCCTCCTCCCGAGGAATTTTCACCTCAATAATAGAGGGCAGTCCAAGCCGCTTGCGCCATATATCAACTCGAGCACCGTCAAGAGTCGAGCGCAACCGCATCGGCCTCGACTGGCCGCTCCACTTTGTGGCCTGAAAAAATAAATCAAATCTTTAACAAAAATTACGAGTAAATAACTAGCTACCAAAACATCTGATATCCCACAAACGCATGCGCGCCTCAGGAACGGTCGGCCCATATCGTGCAACCAACCGCACAGGTCACGCGTGCAAGCACACCCACCCACATACGACCGCACGCGTTCGGGCAGGCATCATCCGTTCACACCAACGTCATGCCAACCGGCCGCAACTGGGCGCGCAACCGCGCACGGACGGTTCAAACGCCGCCCGGGCATCCCGAGCGCGCCATTCGAGCACGTTCGAGCGCGCACATGACCGGCCGCATACCGGTCGCGCGCAGCAGGCCACGCTCACGCAGGCCGCACTTGCGCAGACCGAGCGCCGGCATGGCCGGCACCGGTCGCACGATGGTAGCGCATGCGGGCCACGCACTGGCCGTGCGGGCCGTGCAACCACATGGCCAGCACCGGCCGCACGCCAGCCGCGCTCGCGCAGACCATGCGCCATGCACACACACACTCTCTCTCTCTCTCTCTCTCTCTCTCTCTCTTCCTTTTTTCATGTCTCACGCGAAACGAAAAAACTACTTACCTATGGCATCGTACTGTGTGTCACACGAAGATTATAACGATCTGGACTGCCACGAGCAAGACAAAACCTTCTCCCTCTCTATCGTTGTAACGAGCAGCGGCCTGTCGCGCTCGAGTTCTTAATTTCTAATTGTAATCCTCAGAAGATAGTGGAAGTTGGCCGACACAGCTCCGGCAGCGTGGTATTTCACCATTTCCGGGTTTCACGTCAAAAGTCTTTGTGTTATTACTAATTCACTCATTAATTATTTGCGCGCTCGATTTGCTTCCGAGCTAAGATGGTTCAATTTGACCTATATCTACATCATATATTATTATTCACCTGCTCGACCCGCAACAACTATCATGCATTATTATGCATTCAAAATTTACTAGCATCTAATGTTGTGCATGAGAAGAGTAATATATATATATACATATATATACCTATATATATACATATATCTTTATTATATAAAACAATACTCATATCTTAAAAGTCACACCAAACATTCATTTTTAGCCGTAAGATCTCTGCAACTCTCAATTTCCACCGTTGGATCCA
Organism: Dactylorhiza incarnata; assembly: GCA_033032865.1. Lineage (NCBI taxonomy): Eukaryota > Viridiplantae > Streptophyta > Magnoliopsida > Asparagales > Orchidaceae > Dactylorhiza > Dactylorhiza incarnata. The sequence goes on from JAWHQI010000047.1 coordinate 2,764,257, forward strand.
AATAAAATTCATAAAATATCCAGAACCCCACCCACGTTTCCAAGAAATCCTTCCTGAAGCCCCGTGGTTCCAAATCAGCCCGTGCTTCCGAAACCCTCCAAGCCACGGGAGACTCGGCCGATTCCTCCCGCCTTCTCGATCTCCTCTGATGCCGCCTGGACTGCTCCTCCTCTCTTGGACTGCTCCTCCTCTCCGACAAATGATTTCCTCTCTGCTTAGGTTTTCATGGCTAGGGTACGCACTTGCCGCTGCTGCCATCCGACGCCGCTGCTCTCGCCCTCCTGCTCCATGCTGCCGCACCTCCTCTAACGGTAAACCCGACCCCAGCCATCGCACAATGTTGATGCCGCTGCCGCTGCACATTCCACTTCCGCTGCCGCTTCCGACGTCGCACCCTACAATCTAATCTCTGACTCCCTCACTCGCGCTCTGCACATCGAAAGTCCATCCCTACTTCGTATTTCAAAGGAGACATCTTCTCTGCACAAAGCACTCACCTACAACTTTCACGAAACTGCAGAGGTAAACCAATTTTTTTTTACTTACCCTCCTCATCTCCCAAAGATCTGCAATTCTTCATCTCATCAATTCATTTACATGTTCTACGGAGCGGTCCAAGGTAAATCCCTACGACAATGTCCTAATTAACATTATTACACCCAGTTTTCAGTCTTAAGCCTTTTCTCCCATGAAATTGATCAATTATAAATTTTTGATTTTGAGATTTTAACACATCTTCAGCGAATCTGGAATAAAGGAGCTTTTGTATCTGAAGAATAGGAGGAGCATGCTCCTTTTGTCTAAATTTTTAGTTTTAGTGGTAGATACTTCTTTGAGTCCTGATCAAGTGACTACCCAAGATTTGTAATTGAATTTCTATGTAGTTTATTAATTAATGTGTAATAAAAAATATCCACTTTGATTGTGTTCTATTTAATTAACTTTTTATTCAGAATGAGAAAGCATGTTCTCTCGAATTCGTGCGCAGCCCGCCTGGAAGCGTGCGCAGCCCGCCTGGAAGCGTGCGCAGCCCGCCTGGAAGCGTGCGCAGCCCGCCTGGAAGCGTGCGCAGCCCGCCTGGAAGCGTGCGCAACCCGACGTGATGCGGGCGCAACCCGCCGTGATGCGGTCGAAGGTCGCGGTCGAAGGCCGCATTGCAAAATTGTTTGAAAGTGTTCCAAATTAATTTAATTAAAATTTAGATTACTTTCAAATTTTAAACTTTTACATAAGTGCGGATGGCCTCATCGAGCACGGAGGGCGGGCGAAGCCCGCCTGAATGTGGCCGAAGGCCGCAGCGCCGCATCGAGAGCGGGCGAAGCCCGCTTCAATGTCGAACGGGCTAAGCCCGCTTCAATGCCAAGCGGGCGAAGCCTGCTTGGTTGTGGCCGAAGGCCGCAACGCCGCATCGAGAACGGGCGAAGCCCGTTCGAAGATGCTAGTATACATATATATATACATATATATATACATATATATACCTACATATATATACATATATATATATACAGTGGCGGACGCATGATACATTTTCTGTGTGGGCGGATGCTAATTCATTTAAAAATTTTAATTATCAAATATAAAACAAATATTTATAGTATATTAATGTCAACTTTTTTTATATTATTTTCATAATTTAAATTTTTTTATACAATTTGTGTAAATATATAGAATGTATATCTATATTTTTTAAAAAAAAATTAGAATGTCTAAATACTAAAAAAATCTATAAATTTAATGAATTTTTTACAATATATTTCTGTAATTATATAAAATATATCTACATTTTTAATGATTTTGTTGTCTAAATATTACATTTTGGCAAAAATATCAAAATTTTGGCATTACGAGGATTTGAACTCAGGACCTCTCACAAAATTTTAATAATCTTAACATAAAGCCAAAAACCATTATGACAAGCATAACTTATTGTTTATTTTTGAATAGAAATTATATATAATATGTATAAGTCTACAAGAACAATTTTTTTAATAGAATATTCTTAATTTTTTTTAAATTGAGTGTGGGCGGCCACCCATGCTCGGCCCCATATAGGCCCGCCATGTATATATATACATATATATATATACATATATATAGACATATATATATGTACACATATATGTATATATATATATGTATACATATACATATATAGACATATATATATGTATACATACATGTATATGTATATGTAGGTATATATGTAGGTATATATATATGTAGGTATATATATACCTACATATATACCTACATATATACCTACATATATATACGTATATACATATATACGTGTATACATATATACGTGTATACATATATACTTGTATACATATATACGTGTATACATATATACATGTATACATATATACGTGTATACATATATACGTGTATACGTATATACGTGTATACGTATATACGTGTATACGTATATACACACACATATATGTATACACACACATATATACACACACACATATATATATATATATATGCACACATATATTTATATATATAATACACACACACACATATATATATATATCTATATATACACACACACATATATATATATATTTATTTATATTTATATGTATAATTTATGTGTGTATATATATATTTATATGTATAAAAAAATTTATAATAATTTTTTTTATAAGAAACCGCCGCCCCCCTCTCGCTGCCCTTCCTCGTCGCCGCCGGAGCCCAATCAGTCATTGGATTTGTCTGTGTACTCCTCTTCCCATCAAGACATTCTCTACGCAACTCCAATCAGTCATAGGATTAGTCCTCCACTCATATCCAATATCACTACACCATATCATGCATATGGTAACGCTTAATTTATAGCGGTTTAGTACACGCTACCAAAAATTATTTATGGTAGCGTTTATAAGCGCAACGGTAATATATAAATGCTACTATAACATATCATACCAAAACTGGTGTGCAAATAGACAAAACTAGTGTGCTAATAACAATTGCCTTAAATTTCTGCCATTGCTAATACCCAACTACTCACTTTTCCCACTTTCTCTCGCTCCTGAAAACGTCGCTCCTGGCCAACTCGTGAAAACCCCTATCAGTCATAGGATTAGTCATCCACTCATATCCAATATCACTACACCATATCATGCATATGGTAACGCTTAATTTGTAGCGGTTTAGTACACGCTACCAAAAGTTATTTATGGTAGCGTTTATAAGCGCAACGGTAATATATAAATGCTACTATAACATATCATACCAAAACTGGTGTGCAAATAGACAAAACTGATGTGCTAATAACAATTGCCATAAATTTCTGCCCTTGTTAATACCCGACTACTCACTTTTCCCTCTTTCTCTCGCTCCCGAAAACGCCGCTCCTGGCCAACTCGTGAAAACCCCTATCGCTTCCATCGCCAGCGGATTCAGGCTCGTCACCGACGCTCCGGACCCCGCTTTCATCGTCGACGCTTCCATCGTTGACGGCCATCACAGGTATCTTCCGTCTCCTCACTATCGAGAAACTAGGGCATTCCAAAAGTCGCAGGTTTACGGGTATTTTGCCACTTACCTCTTGCAGATGCTCCATCTGAATCCCAAGTTTTTCCTCTTGATCTGCATTCTTCAGCATTTCGAAGTCTCCTCCGACATTTCAAAGCCATCTCCTGTCTTCTACAAGTAAGAAATCCAAATCCTAGAAAACCTAGAAAATGCATTGTGCGTTTTCTCTTATTTTTTAGACAGATTGTTTTAGGTAGATTGTTTTCTAGGTAGATTATTTTTTAGGCAGATGGTTTTAGGCAGATTTTTTTAGGTAGGTTGTTTTTTAGGCAGATTGTTTTAGGTAGGTTATATCTTGACCGAAGAATCTGCCATGGTAGATTATATCTTTGACCATCAAAGAATCTGCCATGATCCATTGTTCATGATGGTAGATTATTTCTTTGACCTAAAGAATATGCCATGGTAGATTCTTTGACCTTAAACAATCTGCCATGATTCTTTGACCTAAAAAATATGATAAAGAGGGGACTTTGTACTTGTTTTTTCCAAACAGCTGTAATTAGGGATTCATCATATTTTTTTTATAACTCTCAAAGTCCCCTCTTTATCAATTGTTAAATTTTCAAGTCCTTTTATATATTTTTTTGTCATTCAAGATCTTGATTTTGAGCTTCTTTGATTATATCGGGAAGTATGGTGTCTATAGATAGATACTCACAGTCTACAAATGGTCATAATATCAACTTGTTAACGTCAGCTGAGTTCCAAAGTCTGTCCAACTAATGTCTGATTTCATACGCCGAAAATACTAGAGATTCAGGTTGAATGATCTTGTATAATTCTTTTATGAATTATTTTAATTTGTTTTCTTCTTTGTGATTGAACTAAAGTTTATTACGGTGGCTAACTCTCATGTATAACTCGTGGACGTAAGATCGATCGGATCGTGTGGGTCCTTTTCGCTTGATCGAACACTGGCAAATAGCCATTGTAAGATCTCAAGAGGCTTAGCGAACCTTCGGTATTGCCTTGTGAAATTTTTTGTCATATCACGAGTTGGTTAGGTTGCGTGGTAACGGTGTGTACGTTAAGAAATTTTCAAATTAATAATGAACTAAACGTTAATCTAGTAATTGCTCTGTTGCCTTGTCAATATAGTTTCCTCCCCTCTATATTTTTTACTGAATTTAGGTTTCTATACTTTTTTTAATCAATATAGTTTCCTCTCTATAATTTTTACCGAATTTTTTTATGCACATCTTCATTCTTTAATCACTATCACTATGCATTTTTTTCTTCTTTAGAAATACATTTGTGATCTTGCTAATGGATGGAGATAAGAGTTGGATGACCCTTCCTAGATGGCATCATGATTACGTTGAAGGGGTTGATCATTTCCTTCAAACAACATTTGTCCAAAAAACTCAAGGGGAAGAAATTTGTTGTCCATGCATCAAGTGTGTTTTTCGTTATTATCATACCAAGGATATCGTGAGAGATAACTTGATTGTTGATGGCTTTATTGATGGTTACGATGACTGAGTTTTCCATGGGGAAAGTGATGAGCTGAGTATTGACAATCGAATTGATGATGGTGGGTTCATCCATGATGACATCGATGGTATGTTGCATGACATGTATAGAAATGTTGAACAAGATTCTCCTACACGTCAAGAAGTTAGGGGAGAAGCAAGGGCAGAGTTAAATGAAGATGCCAAAAAATTCTATAAGTTAGTGTAGGAAGGCCAAGAACAGCTGTATCCTGGGTGTACTAGCTTTTCTAAGCTATCATTTACTATTCGTTTGTATATCAGCAAGTGTGTCCATGGAATGAGCAATGAAGCTTTTGATGATCTTTTAAGTCTACTAAGAGAAGCATTCCCAAATGCAAAACTTCCCGATTCTTTCAATGATGCAAAAAAGACGGTGAAGGATTTAGGTCTTCATTATCAAAAAATACATGCATGCCAAAATGATTGTATGTTGTACTGGAAGGAGCACAGTGATGCTTCATCTTGTCATATTTGTGGATCTTCTAGGTGGAAATCTGAAGGAGATAATAAATAAAAAGAAGTTGATTCATTAGCTAAGAAGACTCGTCAAATTCCAACAAAAGTTCTGTGGCATTTCCCATTGAAGCCTAGGCTTCAAAGGCTGTTCATGTGCTCAAAAACAGTTGATTTGATGACTTGGCATGCTAATAAATTGTCAAAGGATGGAAATTTAAGGCATCCAGCTGATGGTGAAGCTTGGAGGACTCTTGATGCCTTAGATCTTGATTTTGCTATGGACCCTAGGAATGTAAGGTTCAGCCTTTCTAGTGACGGATTCAATCCATTTCGAACAATGAGTAGTGACTACATCACATGGCCTGTGGTGTTGATCAATTATAATTTACCACCATGGCTAAGCATAAAGCCAGAGTTTCTGATATTGTCTCTTCTAATTCAAGGACCCCAATCTCCTGGAAATAATATTGATGTTTATCTGCAACCATTGGTTGAGGAATTAAAGGAGTTGTGGGAGTTCAGTTTAGAAGTATATGATGCTTCAAAGAATCAAACATTTCAAATGCATGCAGCTTTATTGTGGACAATCAGTGACTTCCCAGCATATGCCATGTTATCAGGGTGGAGCACCAAAGGAAAATTTGCATGCCCTTCCTGTAATTATGAAACATCTTCTCAATTCCTAAAGCATAGTAGGAAGTTTTGTTATCTGTCCTCTAGGTTGTTCTTAGAGGAAGACCACCCTTGGAGATTTGATACAAGATCATTCAATGGGAAAATGGAAGTAAGGACCACTCCTACCCCCTTATCAGGACAAGAAGTGATGGAGTTGACGAATTTTAAAACAGTGTTTGGAAAAAAACAAAAGAGGAAGTCAGACAGCGACACCCCATGGAAGAAAATATCAATATTTTTCCAGTTGCCCTATTGGGAGCATAATCCTTGTCGTCATTGCATTGGCGTTATGCACATTGAAAAGAATATATGTGAGAATGTGCTTGGAACTTTGCTAGACATTTCAGGAAAGACAAAAGATCATTCAAAGGCTCGCTATGACCTTAAAGAGATGAGTATCATAAAGGAACTTCAACTTTTTTTGTAAGAAACGTAAAAAAATCATCTTCAGGGCAACAACTTTCTCTATGACAGATGCTGAAAAGAGAACCTTTTGTAGTGTCTTAAAGGATGCTAAGTTGCCATATGCTTGCTCATCCAATATACCCCGCTTTGTGCAAGACAAAAAGCTTTCTAGCGGATATAAGAGTCATGATGCACATATTTTAATGCAGTACTTGCTTCAAGTTGCTGTTAGGAAGGCATTACCAAAATAGGTTGCACTTACTTTAATGAGACTAGGAGCTTTTTTTAAGTCCATATGCAGTAAAGTTATCAAAGTTCACGACCTTGATCAATTGCACAGAGAAATTGTTGAAATACTCTGTCAACTTGAAAAGATTTTTCCTCCAAGTTTTTTGACATAATGGTGCACTTGCCTATTCATCTCATTCATCAAATTAGACTGGGTGGACTAGTGCATTTCCATTGGATGTATTGGATGAAAATATATCTTTGTAGATTGAAATCATATGTTCATAATCGGAGTCGTCCAGAAGGATCTATTGCAGAAGCATACTTGGCTGATGAATGTTTAACATTTTGTTCAAGGTATATGAATGACGGGGTGAAAACAAGATTGAATAGGTATTCTGGGGGTCAGAACTCGGGTGAAACACATTCCATTCTTCCCTTTGTACAAAAGGGTTATCCGCTAGGGGGAAAGAAGGAAAGAAGAAAAGAGGAAAAGGGAAGAAAAAGCTGAAGGGTTCATTTCAGCTAGCTGTCATTACAGAACTGGAAGTTCATTTCATTACCTATGTGTGTGTGTGTAACTACTGTTACATTACAAGATACCTGTGTTATGCAAGATACCTGTGTCATTACAAGATACCTGTGTTTGTGTGTGTGTAACTACTGTTACATTACAAGATACCTGTGTCACAGAATTGGAAGTTCATTTCATCTAGCTGTCATTACAGAACTGGAAGTTCATTTCATTACCTGTGTGTGTGTAACTACTGTTACATTAATTATGATATTGGTTCTTGAAGTTTTAACCATGATTTCAAGGACCAATTTCAAATCATCAATTTATGCATAATTTTAGTTGATATGAAAGCCAAACATCAAGCAGGCATCTGCATAGAACTGAAATCAAGCCAGCTGTCATTACAAAAACTTGCAGTACTCAATTCCCAGTTCTTAATCACTGGGTAAGGACAAAGGTAAAGACAAAAATGGCAACCTGCTCCTCCTCCATCCAGCTAGAAAAATAATATCATCATGCCTGCTCTTCAATTCCCAGTTCTTAATTCTTGTTTATTTTTTCTCTGTTAATTAATTACCAGAGCTGCATAGAGTAGTAGTAGCAGTTCAGAGGCTGCAGAACCAGAGGGGCAGTTCTAAAATCAAAAGGATGATGTTCAGAAGGAAAAAGACATGGTTAGTATATTTACCTCCACCTGTAGGTATTATCTTAAATTCCCTTCCTATATGTTTCATTTAATTGTACTCTATAGATACATATATGAATCGATTATACCTACAGATCTGAAAATCTATATCTTTGCATCTTCCTCCCTCCCTCTTCTCCAACGGTCAGAGCTCTGTTAATTAATTACACCCTAGTTCCTTCCTACTGATCAGGAAAATTCTTCTTCATATATTTATTAAATAAATATTTATACAACTAATTACTTGTTCTTTTTGTTTTAATATCCTTCTTCCGGTTTGAGAAAACCTAATGAACATTATTCTTGAGGTTTTGTGTTTAGTTTGATTGAAACATCCTGGAGGTTCACATCAGTTATGAACTTTATCTTTATGTAGATAGGTAACCTGCTCCTCCTCCTCCTGTGTATTATGTTGTACATTGTTTTGCTGCAAGGAAAGCTTATACTACTGCGACCTCTTACTGTTTATAGCAAGAGGGATCTGATAATGTTAATTTACTAGCTTGCAACTTTGAACATCATTCCATGATACAAACAACTAGTTGATCGCAATGCCCTTGTTTTAGTTTCTTTTATGTTACTGCTTTTGATTTTATTAAAACTAGAAGTTTCAGCTTATTTATTTTGCAAGAAGCTAAATTTCCTATAAATTCCTGTACAGGCTATTGTTGCTCTGAAGAGTCTTCTGAAATGTGGAAGGAGGGGAAAGTATAAGTTCTGCTCTTTCAGGGTCTCCACCTATGGCCAACCACACTTCATCGATGATGGGGGATGGGCGAGCGCCCGCAATGCTCACATGGATATCGACTTGATGCGGGAGAAATGATATCTATCTACGGCGACATCATCACTGGGGAGAGAGAGAAGGAGAGAGAGAGAGAGAGAAATGGTTGGTGCTTGTATGTTGTGATGGGGGGAGGAAGATCATATTGGCACAACTCCCCTTGGGTCATGCAGAAACCCTCAAAATTAAGTGAGATCTATATATTGATTGTATTCATGAAGGATTTGGGCTATCTCCCACTTTCTTTTTATTATTAATAAAAAAAATTATTTGAATTCTTTTAGAAATAGATATTGTCTCCATTATTATTCAATTTAGTATATTTATTTTTAGTCAATTTAATAGGAAATAATTGAATTTATTAAACGTCTGGCGATGAAGAATAAACGTTGTCAAATACAAGAATAAACGGCAGGCGAAGAAGAATCGTAGTCATTGCTGTAGAATGGTAGCGCTCAATAACTGCTACCATTGAAAACCATAATTGCTATAATAGATGTACCTATGGTAGCGGTTTCAGGACGCAACAATACATTGTGTAACCGTTACCATACCCTACGACCACAGCGGCAGATACAACACACGCGCAACCGCTACTGTATCACTACAGTAGCGGTTTTTTAATATATAGTAGCGGTTTTTAGGCGCTACCAAATGCATGATATGGTGTAGTGAATATGAGTAAGGCCAACACAATCCTTCATCCAATTTCTCCAACACTGTTATGTGCGACCCTATAGGCTCAAATTGCGTTGGCAGTAAGACTAACTGTTTGATTGCTTTGAGATCACTTTGGAAACACCAACAGTTATGTACAGAAATGAAAGGAGCAAAAAATGTATATACTCCGAATTTAAAAAATCAGTAAAGACATTCAACCCTAAGAAAATAAAAGAAGGAAATGTTATACTTCGCCTGCGGCCATGCAGTCCGTGTCCATTTGATATAGTTGCGCGAAGAACTGAAGGTCTCGTCTGGGAAGAGGAGTCGATTGGAGCTGTAATTTCTTCGACGGAGTTGGATTTTGCTGCTACAACAATGTGGATGTCAGCTAGTTGGGAGAACTGAAGGTCGCGACAGGGAAATTCCAAACAAAGGGCAATATCTTACGCGCCCGAGAAATGCCACTTCTTCTTCGACGATCTCACCGAGGGGGTGGACGTCAGGGAGATCTAGAAACCTGGACAGGAAGAGCTGTGCAGGAAGATATGGAGTTGGATTCCTTCTTCGACGAGCTCAGCGGGCAAGAAATGAGGGAGCAGCAGGAAAGAGGGCTTCGGTGAGGAGAAGAGGTAGGGCCAGCGAAAAGTAGCAGCTATTTATTCGCGTATCGTAAAAAAGATATCGTATCAAAAAAATTTGGGCGCTGATATCTGCACTGCTGTTTAGGCTATCAGCACTCAAATTTTTGACATTTTAGGGGTTTTAATTTTCCTATCAGCACGCACAGTTAAAGTGCCCTATTTGCAAGCACACGAGACTCCCTCCTCACGCACGCAAAACTCCCTCTCGCCCTAGGGTTTTCTCGATTTTTCCCGCGATCCGGCGACCCTTCTTCCATGGCCAACAACTCTTCCCCATTTCCATAGCAGATTCTGTAAGTGTATATTAGGATAAATAACGGGTTCGAAGGCTTAATGGATCTTGTACGAATGCCGGGATATCCGTTACCCATTCCAACCGTAGGGTTTCTCTATAAAACCCAAGCTAAAGGCAACGGGGAGATAGTTCCACATTGACCACCACCCCAGGATGCTTCGAGCAACCGTCACAATCTCGAAGTAAATGTGACAAAACCTTGCATAAATAATGGGTTCGGAGGCTTAACGGGTCTTGTACGGATACTGGGATATTCGTTACCCATTTCAACCCTAGGGTTTCTCTATAAAACAAAAGCTAGGGGCAACGGGGAGGTAGTTTCACTTTGACCACCACCCCGGGATGCTTCGAGCAACCGTTACAATCTCGAAGTATACCTTAATTTGCTCTTGCTCCCATACGCACGCCGCCCAAAGAGAAACTGCCCAGACGCAAAGCTCTTGCCGTATCTCCCGCTCGTGCGCCCTCTCCCGCAGCCGCTCGTGCGATGCCGCAACCGTCGCCATCCTCACTCGCGTGCACCTCATCTCCGCCGGATCGGGAGGACTCGCAACCACCCGCATGCAAGGATCCTGCTGCCGCTCCTGTTCACGTGCGCTCATCGTCGACGAAGCCGCAGCCGTCGGAATCCCAAACCGTGCACTGCAGTAGGGCTCGCCGCTCGGACGAAGCCTACGCCACTGCCGCCGCCCTATCCCAGATCCCCAGATCTAGTCTTGCGCCGCCGATCCGCTTCCATCCCAGGTCCCTCCTAGCCACCGCCGCCAAGCCCGCCGCCGCCGTGAAAGATCATTGTTGTCGTTTTCTTTTTCGCTACCGTCGTGCGCTAGTGGCTGCAACCCTAAACCCGATACCGCCCCGACTACCGTTGGCGCTAGCGACAAAGATTTTCTTTCTCTCTTTTGTGGTCGGATCTCCATTGTTGGGTGCACAATGATGAAGGGGAACAATCTTTCGTCTCTCATTCTGATGATCAAGTTGGAGAAGTTCACGACGACTGAGTTCAACAACTAGAAGTTGAATACTCAGTTCCGGATGAAGTATCTGAACGTATTTTACGCAGTTGGTCTGATCATTTTGGGGACGTCGGGACTGATGATGAAGCTCAGTGGGTTACTGATGAGGACTTCTGCCGCGACTACTTGCTGAACTGTCTTTCCTCCAGTCTGGCAAAGACCTACCTGAAGATGAAGACTGCTAAGGAGATTTGGGAGGCACTTGAAGGGCACTTCGGGCAAGAGGAGGATCTGTCAAAGACACACTTGGTGGATAAATTCCATTCTTTCACGTTCGACGAGGAGAAGATCATTCTCCCGCAGGTAACTGAATTTGAAAACCTTGTTGATTCTTTGCACAGTGAGAGAATTACTTTACCAGATAGCTTCGTTGTCGGTATGATCATTTATAAGTTGCCTTCCACGTGGTACTATTTCAAAACTGAAATGCACCACAAGAAGATGCAGGTTGGCCTAAATGACCTCAAGCGTTTTATACGCATTGAGGATGAGAATAAGACCAGGCATGCGCTAGAAGCTGTTAGCAAGCAGAAAGTTGTGGCTAACATGATCACTAGCTATAAACGCGTGTTTCATCCTAAGGCGGGCAAACCTCCTACATGTACTCCCCATGTTGCAGGCCCAAGTAAAAAGATTAAAAAGTTTAAGGGCAAGTGTTTCAACTGCAATAAGTGGGGACACAACGCATCTGACTGCAGGTTCCCTAAAAAGGAAAGGACCAGAGCACCACAAGATGACAACCATGCCAATATGGTTATCCTAGCTGAGCCGTCCGACTTTGTTGCTATGGTCGTACACGGGAAGGACACTATCGAGTGGTACCTCAATTTTGGGGCAATGTGCCACATGTGCAACAATGCTAATCTGATGACAGGACTCACTGATGCCAAAGAATCTGTCACGGTTGCCAATGGCGAGTCAGCTGACATGCTGAAGGTGGGGAACGCAACTCTGCTACTATCCTCAGGTAAGACTTTAACCTTAAAGAAAATTAAATTCATTCCTTCTTTAGCTTCAAATTTAGTGTACATTAGTTTGCTTTGTGATGCTGGTATGTCATTTACTTTCTATAGCGGTAGAGTAACACTGGTAGTTAACTCATACTACTTTGGATGTGCCTACGTCCACAATAGAATGTACCGACTAAGTCTAGCAAACGAAATAGTTCAACAAGTTCAAACAAACTTAGTTAGCCCTAAGACTCTACATGAGAGGTGATGCGCAAATCTCGCACACCGCTATAGGCGGTAGCTCGACTGCGACACGAAACGGCAGTGTACCGATCGTTCAAGTAATATAAAACGAGGAGAAAATCCCCGAGTATCGATCTCGGAAGGAACACAGTAAGGTGGAGTTAACTATTGAGGAAGGACTTGAGATCGAAGTCCTTAAGGTCGGATGGATTGCGGGAGGCTTGCTTTGGATTGTGGAAAATAAAGGAAAAATACTACAACTACTACTATGCAGGCCTTGAGCGCACTGCTTCGCCAGGCGGGATGGAAGACTACACGGGCCGCAATGCACCGAATCGCTAGGCGGATGGACGAGTAGGCTCGCGGATGGAATGGTTCGCACCGGCGGAGTCGGAATGGATTACACGGGCCGCTATGCCACGCTTCGCTAGGCAGATGGAAGAGTAGGCATACGGATGAGGGTCGCAAGCACCTCGTCGACAAGCACACCACTAACAATTGTTAGGGCGGCACAACACAACAAGCCACACCACAAGGCACACCTCAAAATGATAAGCAGGAATACCCAAATTACATAGACATAATTAAGTATAAATGCTAATAGTCAAAACACACTTCATCAAACATATAAGAAATCCAACTAAGCTATCACTACAAGGGGAGGTGAGTGTGCGAAATCGACCGGCTCCGAAGTCTTGTTGAGGATTCACGGAAGGAATCGTCGGGTTGTCAATCCGCGTCCAAGCTCGGTCCTCAACTGCGTCCGGGGTAGAGAAGGTTGTCACTACCTTCCAGTGGACCCGTCTTCTTCGTGTCACGAACCGGAAGAATGATCACACAAGTTGCTCAGATCTTGAAGAAGAAGGCTAGGTTGACTCCTTTCTTGAAGCTCTTGGATGAAGGAGATGGCCGAGAGGAAGCTCCGGCGAAGATTTGGCGTTGAAATCTTGCCCGGAGATCCTCCCTAAGGTGGGCGGCGCTGGAGGAGTCGGAACCCCCCGAAATAGGCGGAAAACGGCGGACTGGAAGTGATCCTCGACCTAAAATCGCGCTTGTCTATTTATAGACGGAGCAGAATTAAACAACGCGCACGATCAGGCGCACGACCAATGCTCGTGCGCGAAGGAATGCCTCTGATCGTGCGCGAAGAACCTGTAGCTCGATCCAAATTTGCATAAAAGCGCACAGTCAGCAGCGCACGACCAGTGGTCGTGCGCGAAGAAGGCCAATGATCGTGCGCCGTCGATCGATCTGGGAAGGGAATTAACGCACGACCACTGGTCGTCCGCGAAGGAAAACGCACGACCAGTGGCTTTTTCTACCAAAAATTGCCCCGCACCAATCCCGAGTGTCGCACAATCCTTGGACCTGCATGAAAATATACTAGACCACAGAAATACATGAAAATACACCGAAACGGGCCTAAAAGTGCACTTAGCATGGAATGACGTATAGAGAGCAAATATGAACGAAAATACGTCTAATGTGTAGTGCTTTGACTCAATACTCGGCCCAGATGAGTCCATAAAAGTGTATATAAATGGGACTCATCACACCCCCAGACTTACCTGTTTGCGCGTCCCGAGCAAACAAATCTGGCGGAATATGAAAATGGTAGTTAGCGTAGAGAATTGCAAAGAAAGAGTACGGTGCGAAGTAACATACTCATGCAAATAGAAATTCAGCAAAAGAAGATTCTAACTATGCTTACTAAATTACAATAGTGCCAATGCGTAAAATAGAGATTTATTAGTACTCAGATGGTGAATCATGAAGAATTTGTGTGGTCGTGCCCGGTGTGAAAGTAAACAAGCCACTCAGAAGGGTGTTGCTAAAGACCGGAGTTTAGGGATAACTCCGCTGAAATCCATCAACGACGAGAACCATAAGCTTGCCCGGTTACACTCTCTCCACGGCGCTAGCAAACTCAAAAGTTAAATCAGTTGGACTTTCAGGTTATAATGCAGCTTGGGTTACGGTATGATATTCAATGATAAACGAGACGGCTACGCAACCCAATTGAGTTAACAGATAACGCTGCACCAAAACAAGACCAAGAACGGAGCTAGTGTGACACACCCCCAGACTTAGCTTTGAACTGGGTGTGCACACAGCCTACTCCAACAAATACCAACTGAATTTTTTTCTATTAGCCCAAGGGGATTTCTTTTCATTTTTATTCTTTACAGATTATTTCTTTTAACTTCATTTTTTTTATTTATCCCCCGGTTGGTTTACAACAATATGTTCAGCACACAATACACATTTTCTTCACATCACAAAAATTTCCATACATCACATCCAAATATGAAATGTAATTTCAGTTAACTCACTACTTGGCTACGATAATAGGATAAGCTTCAGGCTTTGGTGATTTAAAGAAGAGCTGAAACAAAGGAAGGGCAGGCACAAACTTGGCTTGCAACGGTAAACGCATAGGTCATGGAAAACAAAGCTCAATCTAGCCAAAAATTGGCCTACATCACGTTTAACAATAGTGAGTTGCTCTCACCCATGCTTCAAGAGTCGCTTGGGGCAAGTTCTTAGCCCACGAGAAAGGTAAACCTTCCTTCCGACTCGAGCAACACACAACTAGCGCTTGCTTACACACAACACCGTACTACCGCAAATTTCGGTTACATTCACCAAATGAGTATAATAAATCAAAAACTACACAAGAATACTAATTGTAAATTAAAAGTAAAGAGACAATCTAATTCTACTCAAATTTCTATGCAAGCAAGGAATATGCGACTAAAGCACTACAAGAGTCAACATCGCACTCCAATTTGCAATTCCTAAGCTAACATCATATTTCACATTCCAAACCAAGATAAGCGTGAAAGGAAGCACACAAACAAGTGAGTGTGCGCTCAAGTGGGTGCAGTGGTGTGTGGAGAAAGTAAGTAAATCATAAAACTGAAAATAAAATACTTATAGCATGCTAAGCACTAGTGCACGTGCAGTGAACACTCGGTACACTCCCCCCAGACTTGAATTGGACAATCACATGAATAATGACAATGAGAATAAAGAAATGTTGAGGAAGAGGGTACCTATGCTCAGATATGAGCATACCAGAAGATTGGCGTTAATACCGCGAAGGGAATCCAAGTCCCCCACCAAAGAAATTGCCGCACACCTGCAGGCAAAAGGCTCCAAGCAAAAATATATAAAACTAAACTATTAGCGGGTTAGAAAAAAATAAAAGCAACAAAAACTTGGGTTGTCTCCCAGCAGCGCTTTTGTTTACAGTCCTTAAGCTGGACTTAATACCTGTATTAAGAAGTTTTAATAATAGTCTAAGCATAAAGCAAAAGCTAGTAAATCCTAAATATTACATGCCTCAAAATGATCAACTATAAGTTGATTTAAAATAGTAACTAAAAATAAAAGAGATGGGTCTGAAGACCCAACAGCAGCAGACGAGGGGGTCGGGAGGTTTCCACCTCCATATTTCATCTTTCTTCATCCTCTTCCTCTCCTCCAATCGGCGGTCATGGATGAAATATCGTTTACCACCCTGCACCCAGTCTTTCAAGGAAAACGTGGGCAATGATGATGAAGTGGAATAGACGATTGAATTCATCATTGCCAACTGCTTTCCCTGCCAAGACTGCCTCTCAAAATTACCCAAGAATGGGTCTATAAATTCAAGCATCTGCAGAGGGATAAATTAAATATCAGACATTAAAGAAGGCGGTGAAGCAGGAAGGATGAACTTATCAATATCAACATTAAAAGAAGGTTGATTAGGAAATAAAATGGACGAAGAACTAAAAGAATCAAACAAAGGAGGAGTGATCCCGGTTTCACTCCTGGCAGGATCCAAGGATAGATCACTATCATCATCGTAAGTATCATAGCGAGGGGAACCCAAGAACTCAAGGGGCTCGGTGGTGAGTTGGACCTCCTCGTCCCATGAGGAAGTGCAAACCTCCTCATCAAAGAGAGTATCCTCCTCATCCCACCAAGGTGCATCATCGTGATCAAAGTATTCATTCTCCCCTTCAGGGAAAATGACATCCTCATCCCACTTTGGGGCACCCTCCGAGTCAGAAGCATCACCCCACTCCTTCACTTCGATAGGATCATAATAAATGTGTGTAGAAAAATCATGCAAAGAGACTGGAGGAACAAAAAAATTTGGTTCCTCCGCAAAAAGATCCGCTAACGCCTCCCCAATGGAAAGAATACTTTCCTCATCATACTCAGGTGCATCTAGGAGCTCCCATTCCTCTCCTTGTTGGCTAACAGATGAGTGATCATCATCACTGAGAGTGAAGCCATTCACAGGAAGTGAGGAGTCCATGCACGAGACAAGCTCGGGGGCAAAGGGCACAATTGCCTCCATGGGTAAAGAATGAGCGATAGGGACAATGTTGTCATGAGTGGAGGAGCAGTGGTCAGGATTGAAAAGACTAAGACAGTCCTTCAATTCATGACCCTCTCCTCGACACAACAAGCAAACAAAGTTCATATACTGCCTAGCATTTAATTCATTCATTTGGTCTATATAATAAACCATCTTGTCATTAAAGCTAGGTGAAATATCCCATGACGACATTTTCAAAAATTAAAGCAGATATAAAGAGACTGAAATTCTTTGCAAGGAAATCTACACAAACTAATAAAACTCCTTAGATTAAACTTGCTAAAAAATTTAAAACAGAAGAGAAATAAGCAAACAAACTGAAAATGATCAGAAAGCAAACAAAAATAATAAAGCGGCTATACACACTGGAAGAAACTTCTCTCTCTCAGCTCTCCCTCTCAAGAGAACTCACACGTCTGTGTTCCCTGGCAACGGCGCCAAAAACTTGATGCGCAAATCTCGCACACCGCTATAGGCGGTAGCTCGACTTCGGCACGAAATGGCAGTGTACCGATCGTTCAAGTAATATAAAACGAGGAGTAAATCCCCGAGTATCGATCTCGGAAGGAACACAGTAAGGTGGAGTTAACTATTGAGGAAGGACTTGAGATCGAAGTCCTTAAGGTCGGATGGATTGCGGGAGGCTTGGTTTGGATTGTGGAAAATAAAGGAAAAATACTACAACTACTACTATGCAGGCCTTGAGCACACTGTTTCGCCTGGCGGGATGGAAGACTACACGGGCCGCAATGCACCGAATCGCTAGGCGGATGGATGAGTAGGCTCGCGGATGGAATGGTTCGCACCGGCGGAGTCGGAATGGATTACACGGGCAGCTATGCCACGCTTCGCTAGGCGGATGGAAGAGTAGGCATACGGATGAGGGTCGCAAGCACCTCGTCGACAAGCACACCACTAACAATTGTTAGGGCGGCACAACACAACAAGCCACACCACAAGGCACACCTCAAAATGATAAGCAGGAATACCCAAATTACATAGACATAATTAAGTATAAATGCTAATAGTCAAAACACACTTCATCAAACATATAAGAAATCCAACTAAGCTATCACTACAAGGGGAGGTGAGTGTGCGAAATCGACCGGCTCCGAAGTCTTGTTGAGGATTCATGGAAGGAATCGTCGGGTTGTCAATACGCGTCCAAGCTCGGTCCCCAACTGCGTCAGGGGTAGAGAAGGTTGTCACTACCTTCTAATGGACCCGTCTTCTTCGTGTCACGAACCGGAAGAATGATCACACAAGCTGCTCAGATCTTGAAGAAGAAGGCTAGGTTGACTCCTTTCTTGAAGCTCTTGGATGAAGGAGATGGCCGAGAGGAAGCTCCGGCGAAGATTTGGCGTTGAAAGCTTGCTCGGAGATCCTCCCTAAGGTGGGCGGCGCTGGAGAAGTCGGAACCCCCCGAAATAGGCGGAAAACGGCGGACTGGAAGTGATCCCCGACCTAAAATCGCGCTTGTCTATTTATAGACGGAGCAGAATTAAACAACGCGCACGATCAGGCGCACGACCAATGCTCGTGCGCGAAGGAATGCCTCTGATCGTGCGCAAAGAACCTGTAGCTCGATCCAAATCTGCACAAAAGCGCACGGTCAGCAGCGCACGACCAGTGGTCGTACGCGAAGAAGGCCAATGATCGTGCGCCGTCGATCGATCTGGGAAGGGAATTAACGCACGACCACTGGTCGTCCGCGAAGGAAAACGCACGACCAGTGGCTTTTTCTACCAAAAATTGCCCCGCACCAATCCCGAGTGTCGCACAATCCTTGGACCTGCATGAAAATATACTAGACCACAGAAATACATGAAAATACACCGAAACGGGCCTAAAAGTGCACTTAGCATGGAATGACGTATAGAGAGCAAATATGAACGAAAATACGTCTAATGTGTAGTGCTTTGACTCAATACTCGGCCCAGATGAGTCCATAAAAGTGTATATAAATGGGACTCATCACACCCCCAGACTTACCTGTTTGCGCGTCCCGAGCAAACAAATCTGGCGGAATATGAAAATGGTAGTTAGCGTAGAGAATTGCAAAGAAAGAGTACGGTGCGAAGTAACATACCCATGCAAATAGAAATTCAGCAAAAGAAGACTCTAACTATGCTTACTAAATTACAATAGTGACAATGCGTAAAATAGAGATTTATTAGTACTCAGATGGTAAATCATGAAGAATCTGTGCGGTCGTGCCCGGTGTGAAAGTAAACAAGCCACTCAGAAGGGTGTTGCTAAAGACCGGAGTTTAGGGATAACTCCGCTGAAATCCATCAACGACGAGAACCATAAGCTTGCCCGGTTACACTCTCTCCACGGCGCTAGCAAACTCAAAAGTTAAATCAGTAGGACTTTCAGGTTATAATGCAGCTTGGGTTACAGTATGATATTCAATGATAAACGAGACGGCTATGCAACCCAATTGAGTTAACAGATAACGCTGCACCAAAACAAGACCAAGAACGGAGCTAGTGTGACACACCCCCAGGCTTAGCTTTGAACTGGGTGTGCACACAGGCTACTCCAAACAAATACCAACTGAATTTTTTTCTATTACGCCCAAGGGGATTTCTTTTCATTTTTATTCTTTACAGATTTTTTCTTTTAACTTCATTTTTCTTATTTATCCCCCGGTTGGTTTACAACAATAGGTTCAGCACACAATACACATTTTCTTCACATCACAAAAATTTCCATACATCACATCCAAATATGAAATGTAATTTCAGTTAACTCACTACTTGGCTGCGATAATAGGATAAGCTTCAAGCTTTGGTGATTTAAAGAAGAGCTGAAACAAAGGAAGGGCAGGCACAAACTTGGCTTGCAACGGTAAACGCATAGGTCATGGAAAACAAAGCTCAATCTAGTCAAAAATTGGCCTACATCACGTTTAACAATAGTGAGTTGCTCTCACCCATGCTTCAAGAGTCGCTTGGGGCAAGTTCTTAGCCCACGAGAAAGGTAAACCTTCCTTCCGACTCGAGCAACACACAACTAGCGCTTGCTTACACACAACACTGTGCTACCGCAAATTTCGATTACATTCACCAAATGAGTACAATAAATCAAAAACTACACAAGAATACTAATTGTAAATTAAAAGTATAGAGACAATCTAATTCTACTCAAATTTCTATGCAAGCAAGGAATATGCGACTAGAGCACTACAAGAGTCAACATCGCACTCCAATTTGCAATTCCTAAGCTAACATCATATTTCACATTCCAAACCAAGATAAGCGTGAAAGGAAGCACACAAACAAGTGAGTGTGCGCTCAAGTGGGTGCAGTGGTGTGTGGAGAAAGTAAATAAATCATAAAACTGAAAATAAAATACTTCTAGCATGCTAAGCACTAGTGCACATGCAGTGAACACTCGGTACACTCCCCCCAGACTTGAATTGGACAATCACATGAATAAGGACAATGAGAATAAAGAAATGTTGAGGAAGAGGGTACCTATGCTCAGATATGAGCATACCAGAAGATTGGCGTTAATACTGCGAAGGGAATCCAAGTCCGCCACCAAAGAAATTGTCGCACACCTGCAGGCAAAAGGCTCCAAGAAAAAATATATAAAACTAAACTATTAGCGGGTTAGAAAAAAATAAAAGCAACAAAAACTTGGGTTGTCTCCCAGCAGCGCTTTTGTTTACCATCCTTAAGCTGGACTTAATACATGTATTAAGCAGTTTTAATAATAATCTAAGCATAAAGCAAAAGCTAGTAAATCCTAAATATTACATGCCTCAAAATGATCACCTATAAGTTGATTTAAAATAGTAACTAAAAATAAAAGAGATGGGTCTGAAGACCCAACAGCAGCAGACGAGGGGCTCGGGAGGTTTCCACCTCCATATTTCATCTTTCTTCATCCTCTTCCTCTCCTCCAATCGGCGGTCATGGATGAAATATCGTTTACCACCCTGCACCCAGTCTTTCAAGGAAAACGTGGGCAATGATGATGAAGTGGAATAGACGATTGAATTCATCATTGCCAACTGCTTTCCCTGCCAAGACTGCCTCTCAAAATTACCCAAGAATGGGTCTATAAATTCAAGCATCTGCAGAGGGATAAATGAAATATCAGACATTAAGGCAGGCGGTGAAGCAGGAAGGATGAACTTATCAATATCAGCATTAAAAGAAGGTTGATTAGGAAATAAAATGGACGAAGAACTAAAAGAATCAAACAAAGGAGGAGTGATCCCGGTTTCACTCCTGGCAGGATCCAAGGATAGATCACTATCATCATCGTAAGTATCATAGCAAGGGGAACTCAAGAACTCAAGGGCCTCAGTGGTGAGTTGGACCTCCTCGTCCCATGAGGAAGTGCAAGCCTCCTCATCAAAGAGAGTATCCTCCTCATCCCACCAAGGTGCATCATCGTGATCAAAGTATTCATTCTCCCCTTCAGGGAAAATGGCATCCTCATCCCACTTTAGGGCACCCTCCGAGTCAGAAGCATCACCCCACTCCTTCACTTCGATATGATCATAATAAATGTGTGTAGAAAAATCATGCAAAGAGACTGGAGGAACAAAAAGATTTGGTTCCTCCGCAAAAAGATCCGCTAGCGCCTCCCCAATGGAAAGAATACTTTCCTCATCATACTCAGGTGCATCTAAGAGCTCCCATTCCTCTCCTTGTTGGCTAACAGATGAGTGATCATCATCACTGGGAGTGAAGCCAAACACAGGGAGTGAGGAGTCCATGCACGAGACAAGCTCGGGGGCAAAGGGCACAATTGCCTCCATGGGTAAAGAATGAGCGATAGGGACAATGTTGTCATGAGTGGAGGAGCAGTGGTCCGGATTGAAAAGACTAGGACAGTCCTTCAATTCATGACCCTCTCCTCGACACAACAAGCAAACAAAGTTCCTACACTGCCTAGCATTTAACTCATTCATTTGGTCTATATAATAAACCATCTTGTCATTAAAGCTAGGTGAAATATCCCATGACGACATTTTCAAAAATTAAAGCAGATATGAAGAGACTGGAATTCTTTGCAAGGAAATCTACACAAACTAATAAAACTCCTTAGATTAAACTTGCTAAAAAATTTAAAACAGAAGAGAAATAAACAAACAAACAGAAAATGATCAGAAAGCAAACAAAAATAATAAAGCGGCTATACACACTGGAAGAAACTTCTCTCTCTCAGCTCTCCCTCTCAAGAGAACTCACACGTCTGTGTTCCCCAGCAACGGCGCCAAAAACTTGATGCGCAAATCTCGCACACCGCTATTGGCGGTAGCTCGACTGCGGCACGAAACGGCAGTGTACCGATCGTTCAAGTAATATAAAACGAGGAGTAAATCCCCGAGTATCGATCTCGGAAGGAACACAGTAAGGTGGAGTTAACTATTGAGGAAGGACTTGAGATCGAAGTCCTTAAGGTCGGATGGATTGCGGGAGGCTTGGTTTGGATTGTGGAAAATAAAGGAAAAATACTACAACTACTACTATGCAGGCCTTGAGCGCACTGCTTCGCCAGGCGGGATGGAAGACTACACGGGCCGCAATGCACCGAATTGCTAGGCGGATGGACGAGTAGGCTCGCGGATGGAATGGTTCGCACCGGCGGAGTCGGAATGGATTACACGGGCCGCTATGCCACGCTTCGCTAGGCGGATGGAAGAGTAGGCATACGGATGAGGGTCGCAAGCACCTCGTCGACAAGCACACCACTAACAATTGTTAGGGCGGCACAACACAACAAGCTACACCACAAGGCACACCTCAAAATGATAAGCAGGAATACCCAAATTACATAGACATAATTAAGTATAAATGCTAATAGTCAAAACACACTTCATCAAACATATAAGAAATCCAACTAAGCTATCACTACAAGGGGAGGTGAGTGTTCGAAATCGACCGGCTACGAAGTCTTGCTGAGGATTCACAGAAGGAATCGTCGGGTTGTCAATCCGCGTCCAAGCTCGGTCCTCAACTGCGTCCGGGGTAGAGAAGGTTGTCACTACCTTCCAGTGGACCCGTCTTCTTCGTGTCACGAACCGAAAGAATGATCACACAAGCTGCTCAGATCTTGAAGAAGAAGGCTACGTTGACTCCTTTCTTGAAGCTCTTGGATGAAGGAGATGGCCGAGAGGATGCTCCGGCGAAGATTTGGCGTTGAAAGCTTGCCCGGAGATCCTCCCTATGGTGGGCGGCGCTGAAGGAGTCGGAACCCCCCGAAATAGGCGGAAAACGGCAGACTGGAAGTGATCCCCGACCTAAAATCGCGCTTGTCTATTTATAGACGGAGAAGAATTAAACAACGCGCACGATCAGGCGCACGACCAATGGTCGTGCGCGAAGGAATGACTCTGATCGTGCGCGAAGAACCTGTAGCTCGATCCAAATCTGCACAAAAGCGCACGGTCAGCGGCGCACGACCAGTGGTCGTGCGCGAGGAAGGCCAATGATCGTGCGCCGTCGCTTGATCTGGGAAGGGAATTAACGCACGACCAGTGGTCGTGCGCCTGGTCGTGCGCGAAGGAAAATGCATGACCAGTGGCTTTTTCTACCAAAAATTGCCCCGCACCAATCCCGAGTGTCGCACAATCCTTGGACCTACATGAAAATATACAAGACCACAGAAATACATGAAAATACACCGAAACAGGCCTAAAAGTGCACTTAGCATGGAATGACGTATATAGAGCAAATATGAACGAAAATATGTCTAATGTGTAGTGCTTTGACTCAATACTCGGCCCAGATGAGTCCATAAAAGTGTATATAAATGGGACTCATCAAGAGGCTAAGACACGTAAACTATATGAAAATTTTCCAAATTGCTAGAACTCACCAGATCGCTTTAGACACTACAGACAAGACTGATAAATGTGAAGTATGTGCTTAGACTAAAATCACTAGGAAACCTTTCAGTGCGGTTACTAGGTGTACTACCCGTAATTCGTCGAGATTAGAAAGGCCTAAGGAGACGCCTATTCACAGAGCGAGCCGGGCGAGCAGGAAAGGAGCTTGGCGAGCAGGAAAGGAGCTTGGCGAGCAGGAAAGGAGCTTGGCGAGCAGGAAAGGAGCTTGGCGAGCAGGAAGGGAGCTTGATGAGCATGAAGGGAGCTTGACGAGCAGGAAAGGAGCTTGGCGAGCAGGAAGGGAGCTTGGCGAGCAGGAAGCGAGCTTGGGCGAGCAGAGCCAAGTATGGGCGAGTATGGTCAGGAAACTCCCCCCCAGGATTTGTCTATAAATAGACCCCCAGGGGTACAAGAAAGAGGACTTTTTGGACGAGGTTGACCCCCTCAGGTGAGATACTCGCCAGGTCCCTGCCTTCCTTGTACCTAGCTCAGCCTTTGGTTTTGGAGGGGAAGCGCTCTAAGATCTTCCGGGTATGTGGCGGGACCTCCCTGCTGGAGC
Organism: Dactylorhiza incarnata; assembly: GCA_033032865.1. NCBI lineage: Eukaryota > Viridiplantae > Streptophyta > Magnoliopsida > Asparagales > Orchidaceae > Dactylorhiza > Dactylorhiza incarnata. The sequence goes on from JAWHQI010000047.1 coordinate 2,788,647, forward strand.
ACCTAGGGTGTGCTTGTAGTCATTTTCTCTCTCCTATTTTAGCAATCCTAGCCGTGGAGCTGGACCGCAGGATCAGTAACCTCGGGCTGCATTGATCCGAATTTTGTGGCCGGGATTTTCCTGGCGTCAACACTTTGGTGCGGTGAGCGTGGATCGTAGTCGGAGGAAGAAATTTTTGCGAGAAGGCTTCATGGCTTAAAGTGGCGAGATGGTGGTCAAAGGCAGCAACTCGCGAGCATTCGACAAGTTAGGCGAGTTCCATGCTGGCGAGATCCCTACTCGCCATAGGCGAGTTCCTGCAGGCGAGATCCAGAGATAAGTTCAGACCAGCGACTTTACTCGGAAGAGAGGCGAGCTTCCTGGATAGTGGCGAGATCCTTCCTTACTCGCCATCCTTACTCGCCCATAGGCGAGCTCCTTCAATACTCGCCCATAAGCGAGCTTCTTCATTACTCGCACATAGGCGAGCAGCATCAAATGAGGCGACTTCATGCAGGCGAGCAAGATTCTTCTATACTCGCCCATAGGCGAGATCTCTACTCGCGAGGGTGAGTTCTCTACTCGCCATAGGGGTGTCTATTTCAAGAGTGGCGAGTTCCTGAAGGGCGATTTCAAGATCTGGCGAGTATGGAAAATAAAAAATTTCCAGGGGCGAGTATGGTCACTCCTCCCCTCAGTTTTGTCCTTCTTCAAGCTAGGATTCCGCGAGCTTCTACTCGCGATGATCTTCATAAAGGACTTATGTTCCATGAGAATGCTTACTCATGACGTCTCCAAGCTTGGTATTCTGCAAGTTCCTTATTCCCGATGATCTCCTTCCGTCGGCTATGATCCATGAGGGGTCATACTCATAAGCATGGGAGATTGAAACAGGTTTGGTCGGCATTCAGCACCCAAGTAGGATGGAGACCTCGGGATGGTGTGTTCCTTTGGAACCTCCCCGACTGTCAGTCCCCTTCATGGTGTGTTCTATGGGATGAAGAACTGCACAGAAGCACCTAAAGGCTCAACAGGGAGATCACTTGTCATCGAGAAGCTCGAACTGAACTAGGAGGGATCTTTCATCGTTCAAGAGGCATTCGAGACTGGCAGAGACCGTCTGTAGAATCATGAAGGGGAATCGCTTGGGAATACCTGGAGCGGCAATGACCTGAAAAGGTTCTATCCCTGAGCGGGAAGGTGTATTCTCCCCCTCCTTGTGTTTATTCCATTTGAATAAAAATTCCTCGCCCCCTGAAACATGGGCCGCAAGAGTTATTTTTTTTTCTGGCAAGAGCTTTTTGAAGTAGGTAAAACCGATCTCCACGACAGGTTGGGAAACGAGCCTCCGACTTGATTCTCGTAAAACCCAGAACAGATGATGGGACGGTGCCTCGGTAGTGCGTTCTCCTAATACCAAGCCTCTGCACTGACGGTCGAGATCAGCTCCCCCCTTGCACGTTGGTCGAGTTACCCTCCGACCGCATCTCTCATCCGACTGGGGAGATTATCAGGAGAAAGTCTGGACGCCGACCTCCCAACTCGTCGAAGCGATGATCGATTTACCTGACTGAGGGACCCTTGTATAAAGGTGCCATTTGACCTCTTGCGGCAAAGCCTAATATCTCTTGTCGTTTATTCCAATCATATGGGTTGGTGCGGTTAATCCCCTCTGATTGTTGAGTGACAGTATGAAGACTCTTTCGCAACCTGGCGACCGATTGGGGGATAGGTCTCCGACTCGACTCTCGTAAAAACCCAAGTCGGGTGGTGGGATAGCGCCTCGGGAGAGAGTCCTCCTAAGACCAAGCCTCTGCATTGACGGTCGAGATCAGCTCCCCCCTTGCACGTTGGCCGAGTTACCCCCTGACTGCACTTCCCATCCGGCTAGAGAGGTTATCAGAGGAGAGTCCGGACGCCAACCCCCAACTTGACGAAGAGATGATCGATTTGACCGACCAGCATTCAGCAAACGCAATAGGATGGAGGCCTCGGGATGGTGTGTCCCCTTGGACCTCTCCACCTCTATTTGAGCTCGGCTCCTACGAGGTGTCGACCTTCTCTCCACCTCTAGTTGAGCTGGTCTCCTAGAAGGTGTCGACCTTCTCTTCACCTCTAGTTGAGCTCGGCTCCTAGAAGGTGTCGACCTTTTATCCACCTCTAGTTGAGCTCGGCTCCTAGAAGGTGTCGACCTTATATCCGCCTCTAGTTGAGCTCGGCTCCTAGAAGGTGTCGACCTTCTCTCCACCTCTAGTTGAGCTCGGCTCCTAGAAGGTGTCGACCTTCTCTTCACCTCTAGTTGAGCTCGGCTCCTAGAAGGTGTCGACCTTGTATCCGCCTTTAGTTGAGCTCGGCTCCTACGAGGTGTCGAACTTCTCTCCACCTCTAGTTGAGTTGGGCTCCTAGAAGGTGTCGACCTTCTCTTCACCTCTAGTTGAGCTTGGCTCCTAGAAGGTGTCGACCTTCTCTCCACCTCTAGTTGAGCTGGTCTCCTAGAAGGTGTCGACCTTCTCTTCACCTCCAGTTGAGCTCGGCTCCTAGAAGGTGTCGACCTTATATCCGCCTCTAGTTGAGCTCGGCTCCTAAAAGGTGTCGACCTTTTATCCACCTCTAGTTGAGCTCGGCTCCTAGAAGGTGTCGACCTTATATCCACCTCTAGTTGAGCTCGGCTCCTAGAAGGTGTCGACCTTCTCTCCACCTCTAGTTGAGCTCGGCTCCTAGAAGGTGTCGACCTTCTCTTCACCTCTAGTTGAGCTCGGCTCCTAGAAGGTGTCGACCTTGTATCCGCCTTTAGTTGAGCTCGGCTCCTACGAGGTGTCGACCTTCTCTCCACCTCTAGTTGAGCTGGGCTCCTAGAAGGTGTCGACCTTCTCTTCACCTCTAGTTGAGCCTGGCTCCTAGGAGGTGCCGACCTTCTCTCCACCTCTAGTTGAGCTGGGCTCCTAGAAGGTGTCAACCTTCTCTTCACCTCTAGTTGAGCTTGGCTCCTAGGAGGTGTCGACCTTCTCTTCACCTCTAGTTGAGCTCGGCTCCTAGAAGGTGTCGACCTTCTCTTCACCTCTAGTTGAGCTCGGCTCCTAGAAGGTGTCGACCTTCTCTTCACCTCTAGTTGAGCTCCGCTTCTAGAAGGTGTCGACCTTCTCTCCACCTCTAGTTGAGCTGGTCTCCTAGAAGGTGTCGACCTTCTCTTCACCTCTAGTTGAGCTTGGCTCCTACGAGGTGTCGACCTTCTCTTCACCTCTAGTTGAGCTCGGCTCCTAGAAAGTGTCGACCTTCTCTTCACCTCTAGTTGAGCTCGGCTCCTAGAAGGTGTCGACCTTCTCTTCACCTCTAGTTGAGCTCGGCTCCTAGAAGGTGTCGACCTTCTCTCCACCTCTAGTTGAGCTGGTCTCCTAGAAGGTGTCGACCTTCTCTTCACCTCTAGTTGAGCTCGGCTCCTAGAAGGTGTCGACCTTATATCCGCCTCTAGTTGAGCTCGGCTCCCAGAAGGTGTCGACCTTTTATCCGCCTCAAGTTGAGCTCGGCTCCTAGAAGGTGTCGACCTTTTATCCACCTCTAGTTGAGCTCGGCTCCTAGAAGGTGTCGACCTTATATCCGCCTCTAGTTGAGCTCGGCTCCTAGAAGGTGTCGACCTTTTATCCGCCTCAAGTTGAGCTCGTCTCCTAGAAGGTGTCGACCTTATATCCGCCTCTAGTTGAGCTCGGCTCCTAGAAGGTGTCGACCTTTTATCCGCCTCAAGTTGAGCTCGGCTCCTAGAAGGTGTCGACCTTATATCCGCCTCAAGTTGAGCTCGGCTCCTAGAAGGTGTCGACCTTTTATCCGCCTCAAGTTGAGCTCGGCTCCTAGAAGGTGTCGACCTTATATCCGCCTCTAGTTGAGCTCGGCTCCTAGAAGGTGTCGACCTTTTATCCGCCTCAAGTTGAGCTCGGCTCCTAGAAGGTGTCGACCTTATATCCGCCTCTAGTTGAGCTCGGCTCCTAGAAGGTGTCGACCTTTTATCCGCCTCAAGTTGAGCTCGACTCCTAGAAGGTGTCGACCTTATATCCGCCTCCAGTTAAGCTCGGCTCCCGTGAAGTGTCGGCGTTCTCTCTTCCTCCAGTTAAGCTCGGCAAGGTATCGACTCTTTTTCCTCCTACAGATGAGATCCCCTCTTGGGAAGGACCTCGCGCCTTTACTCTCTAGTGCCCATCTCTCCGAACCACGGGTCCTACATTGTTTTTTCGACCTCGCGAGCGAGCTCGAAAAAAGCGGGGATTGTGTACTACCCGTAAGTCGTCGAGATTAGAAAGGCCTAAGGAGACGCCTATTCGCAGAGCGAGCCGGGCGAGCAGGAAAGGAGCTTGGCAAGCAGGAAAGGAGCTTGGCGAGCAGGAAAGGAGCTTGGCGAGCAGGAAAGGAGCTTGGCGAGCAGGAAGGGAGCTTGACGAGCAGGAAGGGAGCTTGACGAGCAGGAAAGGAGCTTGGCGAGCAGGAAGCGAGCTTGGCGAGCAGGAAGCGAGCTTGGGCGAGCAGAGCCAAGTATGGGCGAGTATGGTCAGGTAACTCCCCCCCCCCCAGGATTTGTCTATAAATAGACCCACAGGGGTACAAGAAAGAGGACTTTTTGGACGAGGTTGACCCCCTCAGGAGAGATACTCGCCAGGTCCCTGCCTTCCTTGTACCTAGCTCAGTCTTTGGTTTTGGAGGGGAAGCGCTCTAAGATCTTCCGGGTATGTGGCGGGACCTCCCTGCTGGAGCACCTAGGGTGTGCTTGTAGTCATTTTCTCTCTCCTATTTTAGCAATCCGAGCCGTGGAGCTGGACCGCAGGATCAGTAACCTCGGGCTGCATTGATCCGAATTTTGGGGCCGGGATTTTCCTGGCGTCAACACTAGGAGCACAACACCTCTAGAGCTCGTACATTCTGACATCTGTGATTTTAAAAGCTTCGTCACAAGAGGAGGAAGGAAGTATATGATCACCTTTATAGATGACTACTCTAGGTTCTGTCACATTTATCTCCTTAAATCTAAAGAAGAAGCATATGAAAAATTCTGTATTTTCAAAACCATGGTATAAAACCAGGCATGAAAATCAAAAGGTTTATAAGTGACAGAGGAGGAGAATATATGTCCAGTGAGTTCAAGTGCTTCCTTGCCCAACATGGAATCATAGCAGAAACCACTGCTCCTTACTCACCCCAATCTAATGGCATAGTAAAGCATAAAAATAGTACGTTAACAGAAATGTTAAACTCCATGCTCTTAACTGTAGGCATGCCTTCTGCTTATTGGGGAGAAGCAGTCTTAACTGCAAACAACATTCTAAATAAGGTTCCTCATGCCAAGTTAGAGGTTACACCCTACGAGCTTTTGTTTAAGAGACCCACAACCCTTACTAGACTTAAGACCTGGGGCTGTATAGCCTATGTCAGGGTTCCTGACCCTAGACGGTCTAAGATCAGACCTAGGACTAATACACGTGTCTATCTAGGTTGTGCTAAGGATAGTGCTGCAGACAGATTCTTAGATATTTCTAATAATGTCATTATAGAAACTAGGGATGCAGTGTTCTTTAAAGATTAATTCCTCAAGGATAAGAAACTGTTACTCCCAGGTATGCAAGTAACTATTACTAAAGAAGATCCAGATTCGGCATTGAGCACCTCCTATTCAGTTCCCGTAGACAACTCTGGCCTAGAGTCTAGGAGAGCTTCAGTAAGAGAGAGAACTCCCAGAACCTTCGGTAGTGATTTTGTCACTTGCCACGTTGAGGCTGATCCATCTACCTATAAGGAAGTAATGAGATCACGAGTGTAAGACCCCCTCCCCGAAACTGAACCCGGTTCAGGGAGGGTGGATCTTACTGCCCAAGGACGGCCACTAGTGCTTCCCGGATGGCAATGACCCACCCTCTCAAGCACTGAGTGGTCGCCTTGTCAGGCACAAGAATCACAACAACACATCAGAATCACATAGCGGAAGCAATAGAATAGGAAAACTAAGCACACAACTTATATTTACATAAAGAGAAAAGGTTGAAGCCTATTGTTTATAACATCTGCCTCAGGGGATACATATAACTATAATAAAAATACTCCCAAGCTAGTCCTATACTCTAGGACTCGCGTCGCGGAAGACAAGGGGCGAGGCTGGTGTATCCGATTGGGCCATCTCTAAGGCCAGTAACTCATCCTGCGGTGCGGGGGCTTCTCGCTGTCCCATCTCCTGTGATTGGTTATAAGAATAACCATGTCATAGAGCTAAGTAGAAAACACATTCACTCCCCGGATCCATATCCTGGGGTGGGCTAAAGTACAGGAATAAATAGTCGAAGCAAGGTAGATGGTTAGCAGCAGGCAAACATATATCCGTATATATATCTATAGGGCCTACCAACCATAATATCCACAAGGTGACACAGACGCGCAGTACGTAATAAAGGCAATACTATCTCGCGCACACTCGCACTCAGGTATTCAAACCTGCACACACAAAAACCCTGTGTCGACACAGCTTGGACCGCTTCGCTTCAAGCGGGGTTGTGAACCACGCGGGCCTCACCGATGTGGCCGTCGGTGACAGTGGCCAGTCCTGCCACTTCTGAATGTAGTTGTACCGTATCACTCAGTCCCTCCCGTACACCTTGGTGTACTAACTGGATGTGAGCGACATCCGGCGATTCTGAGATTTAGGCCGACCAGCGGAGGCAAAACTGCGAGTTCGGAGTGGTGGTAACCCACTGTGCACATCTCCCTGTCGCCATGAGTCGTCAACCCTCCCGCACCGGTACGAACAGTCTGCGGGCGTGACCGACCCGCCACTTTGACAACAAACAATCTTCAAACAGCTTAAATAAGGAGTAAGCGCTTTAAGTCTTGACGCGACATTCTTAACTCGACCGGTCACTCGACTCTTGACCAGGAGGCTAGACGGTAGGAGGGCTCCTTATTTGGTGCCAACTCGGGAGGAGGGACTCAAATCCGGGTTTTCCCCAACTAAGACCTCACAGAAAGGAGGAGAAGCACCGCTTGCCAGCGTAGGACCACGGTTAGCAAAATATATAAAGTGCAACATAAGAAGTAAGAAAGGCCGGAAGCAGGGGCCGAAATATCAGGACCAGTACGAGACTAGAGAATTGAATGTACAAAAAACAGTAAATAAAGGACCAGTGCGAGACTGGATTGCTGGAAATGAACGAACAAAAATATAAGTAAGGGGGAACAGTGCGTGACTGGATTACTAAAAGCATAAACAGAAAGCAAAAGTATGGAGACCAGTGCGAGACTGAATTTAAGGAATAAATGTAGAAAGTAAATGCAGGACCAGTACGAGACTGGAGAGCATAATAAATAAAAGAGGTTAGTAGTCCAATCACTCCATAACAGGAGGCTTCAAGGTCGACTCCATTCTTAGGAGGAAGTTCCGTTCAATCCCGGTTCATAGGGGTCTTTTCTCCGTTCATAGGAGCTTACTTATATTTCATGAGATTCCATATTTTCGTGTGCCTTGGGTTCACATTTTTAAATATCTTGACGTTATTGAATTGGCGGTGTCGCCTCGCGATTGCAACCCAAATTGCGCGTCAGCACTTTTACTTAGTTGATTTCTTAAATCCATAATCATAACCTTGCTATGTAGCTAAAATACGCGTCGCGAGTCCGCCAATTTATCCCAATCAATTTCGCTCACATTAAGGCGTTTACTTTGCTCGAAAAGACTTTTAAAGAACCAAGAGAAAAGGTCATACCTTCAAACTTTCGTAGTGGTTGCAAAATACCCTAGGTTAGAGCCAATAATTTTTTGAGAATTTTCCAAACTCATTTGGGCTTTTGATTCTTGTAAATAAACCTTGTATAGGGGCTTAAAAATAGCAAAACTTCCCCTAAAAATCTCAAAAAATTACAGGAGGTGCCCCTCTGAGTGGGGAACATTTTTCATGTTGGGAGTTTTAGCCAAAGGTGCCTTATTTACCCTCAGAAAATTAAGGAAGGGGGAGGGCTTTGGGGGTGCAGATAGCAAAAGGAAAGAGAGGGAGGAGGCTGCACCGCGCGCCGTCCTGGGGTCCCCACAACGGATCTGCAGCGGATCCACTGTGGGGGGGGGGGGGGGGGCACACAAGCGGAGGAGGGGGCGAGGGTTAAGAAAAGGGGAGCCGCCCGATCTCCTGGTGGAGATCGGACGGCCCCCCGCTAACCCAGCGGTCGGCTGGGGCCGGCGCCACCCTCGGCCGGTGCGCTGGGGGCCGGCGACCACTCCGGTGGTGGTCCGGCAGCCTGGCGCCGCCGGCCACCTCCGGAAACTGCAAAGAAAGGGAGGCGGGGGCGGGGGCGCAGCCTGCATGTGCCATGCAGGCTTTCTGTGCCACCTCCCCTACTAGGGAGCCTCCCCTGCCGCACCTGGATGGGGCGCCGGGGAGGGGGCTAACCTCCGGCGGGGGTCCGGTGTCCTGGCGCCGGCGGCCGCCGCCGGGGTGGGGCTTTTACCCCGTACAGGAAGCGGAGAGGGAGGGGGAAGGGCGCAGGTGTCGTCGGAGGCGCGTCCTCCGGCGGCCCTGTCGCCTCCTTCCGTCGGAGATAGGGTCCCGGGGTCGGGACCTGCTCCCCCAGCGCCACCACCGACGCTGGGGGTGCGAGGTTCACAGCCATCCCCCCGCCCCCGAGCCTGGGCAGGGTTTGGGGTGGGGCTTGCGGCATTCCAGCGACCGGGGGGGGTGGGGGGGCTGCCTTAGGGAGGTAGGAAGGAGGAGGGAGAGGGGTTCTACCTGGGTTGGAGGGGCTTGGGAAGCTGAGGGCGGCTGGCCATGGTGGGGAGGTGGCGGCTTGGCTAGGATGAGCTCCGGCTGGGGGAGGGGAGGGTTGGCCGGCAGGGGTTGTGCTGGCCGACAAGGGAGGAGGAGGGGGCTGGTGTGAGCTCAGGGAGGGGTTGGGGCCCCTTTTATAGGGGAGGAGGGGGCCCTCCCTCCCTTTACCCACGATGTGGGACTAAAGGGAGGGTGGGTGGGGGAGATATTTTCTCCCCCCCCCCCCTCCCTTCCACTACCCTAAGGGTTGCCCACTCATGGGCATCCCTCCTCCCTTGGGGGAGGAGTTTCTCTCTCTTCCCCCCCCCCCCCCCTTCCTTTTTACCTCTTTTTTCCAAACTTTCAAGCTTGGGGGGAGGGGGGTTGACCAACGTCAACTTAGGGTGAGGTCCTCCATGGTCCTGGGGGTCCATCCAGATTCACCGGGGCCGATTCCGAGTTCGTGCGTTCCGTATTTCGTGCGCTGTGCCGAGGCGGTCTGCATAATCCAAAATGGACATATTCTCTGTATGACCTCAGATTGAAATGGAACGAGTTCCATTACATCTGTATAGATTACACGAGTCTAATGGAACTGACATAAGTCAAATCGGAGTACATTTGGTCACCGTACCCCAACGACTTAGTTGCGGCGCACAATAATACCCAAAATGGTCCTTTTCTCCAAACGACCTCGGATTGGAATGGAACGAGCTCCATTACACTCGTATTGATTATACGAGTCTAACAGAACTGACGGAAGTCAAATCTGGGTACATTTGGTCACCGTACCCCAATGACTTAGTTGCGACGCACAATAATACCCAAAATGGTCGTTTTCTCCAAATGACCTCAGATTGGAATGGAACGAGCTCCATTACACTCGTATCGATTATACGAGTCTAACGGAACTGACGGAAGTCAAATCGTAGTCCCTTAGTACACAATCATATATCGGGTCATTTCTATCGCTCAGGCCTACTTTTATTGGGCTCATTGGGGTCTAGTGACCCAATAAAATTCGGGATGTTACAACGGGATTCACTACTCTGGAAAGAAGCAATTGATGAAAAGATGAACTCTCTACTTCAGAATAACACCTGGACATTGGTCGATAAGCCAAAAGGGGCTAAAATCGTAAGGTGTAAGTGGATTCTGAAAAAGATATTGAATCCTGATGGTAGCGTAGCTAAGTACAAAGCACGCCTGGTGGCTAAATGTTTCACTCAAGTAAGCAGAGTAGACTACTTTGATGTTTATTCACCTGTGTGTCACCAAGCAACCATTAGGACCCTCCTTGCCATTGCGCCTATTGAGAACTTTATTGTTCATCAAATGAATGTTAAGATTGCGTTCTTGAACGGAGATCTGGCCGAAGAGATCTACATGAATCAACATAAAAGTTTAATTGTAGATGGTCACGAAACTAAGGTCTGTAAATTACTTAAATCCTTATACGGACTAAAACATGCATCGAAATTATGGCATGAGAAGTTTAACTATAGTGTAAAGAACATGAGATTCATGTCGAGTCTCTCGGATAAATATCTTTATATACGTCATAGATCAAATAAAGTCGCTATAATATGCGTGTATGTAGATGATATGCTCATTCTAGTGTCTGGTCAATCCGAAATGGATGACATTAAGTCAGACTTAATAAAAGAATTCAGCATTAAAGACCTAAGTGTAGCTAACATAATACTAGGCATGCAAGTGAGCTTTAGGAAGAATGCAATCTCCATAAGTTAAAGCCACAGCATAAAGTCCATGTTGGATACATGAGGATACAATAACAGTAGAGCATTTGAGACACCATATGACTATAACAACCGTCTAAAGCCCAATGAAGGAGATACGGATAGACAGTTAGATTACTCTAAACTGATTGGTAGTCTTATGTATGTTATGGTCTGCACTAGACCTAACATAGCCTTTACGGTCGGCATGTTATGCAGATTCACTAGTAATCTTGGCCAAGACCATTTGAACGTCTTAGATAGGCTAATGAGATATTTAAAGCACACCCAAAAGTATGTTTTAAGTTACACTGGACATCCTTCAGTTCTTAAAGGATATTTTGACGCATCATGGTGCTCGGAATTAAACGATAGCAAGTCCACTAGTGGGTTTGTATTCACACTAGGAGGAGCAGTTGTAGCCTAGAAGTCCAAGAGACAGTCCTATATTGCTCTCTCTTCTATGGAATCTGAACTCTATGCTCTAGCTTCAGCATGAGAAGAAGCAGAGTGATTAAGAGATTTGGTGATGGGCATTCCACTTACAAGCCTGAAACTGAGCTTTGTTGCAGTTTACTGCGACAATCAGGCTACTAAAATGATTACTACGAACACTTTGTTCAACGACAAGAGAAGGCAACTAAGGATGAAATAATCCTGGTTGACCTCACTCAGAAGTCAAGGGATTATGACCTTGATTGATGTGAGATCAAAAGATAATGTTGCAGACGCTTTGACCAAAGGCCTGAATAGAGTTCTCACAATAAAAACATCGGGGAAGATGGACTAAAGTTCATAGAAATATAAAACTTTCCTCCTTTGTTTATGTTTCGATAGTGAGAACTTATAGTCGCAACATTCAAGCATCTAAATAACAGACTGGAAACCCCAAATAATTTCTTGATGAAAACCCAAGATGGTCAGATGCCAATTATTTCATATCTGATAACTAAGCATCTTTCTCATTGTAATTTGATTCGAGAATTACTCAACTGGGAATAGAAAGTCGTTTGTAAAAGGTTAATCTAATATTAATGATCATAGCACATTATTCCACACCTGATAATATTGCAAATGTTGTTGTACCAAATCATTCCACATTTGATGATAAGGTACATATTGATCACTAATGAGTAAGATAACAATGTTTGATTTACAAAATCAACACTTGACTGGTCCTCGCTAGACTAGATAGAGATGCTGACAATGTTACTTCACTATTGCTACAAGTACTAAGCTCATTCAGGTAGAGCTAGCTTACTTTAAATGTCATTGTATATGTTTTACGAATTCATAGAGTTTTAACTCATGAAATTACTTGCAGGTTATGGTGGAGATGGAGGAGAGAAAGTAGTCTATGACTTGGATGCTGATGATCTACTAGATTAGTAGAATTGTTATATGTTTATCTATTACTACTGTGTACTTCAGATTTTTATCCTTACTATTGCACTTTATGTTGGGATGTTTGTTTTCTGTATAAACAAAACTCATTTTTATGTTTAAGTGTGTTTTTCTTCTGAGAAAAATGTGTTAAGTCTGAATTTTGGTAATTACTATTTTCTTGCACTCTGAAATATGTACGTTATTTATCACAAATATATGAGGAGATTGTAAGTGTATATTTGGATAAATAACGGGTTCAGAGGCTTAACTGGTCTTGTACGGATACTGGGATATCTGTTACCCGTTCCAACCCTAGGGTTTCTCTATAAAATCCAAGCTAGGGGCAACGAGGAGGTAGTTCCACTTTGACCGCCACCCCGGGATGCTTCGAGCAACTGTCACAGATTCCCCCCTCTTTCTCTCTCCCCTCATGCGGCTAGGGCATCGCCTACGCCGCCGACGGATCGTCTCACCCTGTTGCCACTGAAATACTCGAGTCGACGACTGTTCTCGCACAGGGCCATATCGTCTCAGCGTGACTATTTCCGTCCATCCCGCGTCATCGCCGTTGATCGCCTCCGTCGAAGGCACATGTATACTGCTTCAGATAAATGGCTCCTCGTGTGCCTAAACAAATAGATAAAGGAGTTCGGGTAGTTTTGATCTTGAGTCATCGGCATACACTAAATTTGCATATCAACATTCAAAGATTTTGTTCCAGCAAAATTGCTCTGTTTGGGTTTAACCAGAGACAGGGACAATGTGGGAAGCCCTCAGATTAAATATTATAACATGGCTAACAAAATAGGATAAACTTTTACATGTTCTACCTTTGTGTGTGCGATCAATATGATAAAAATTTCTGATATTGTGAACAATTACTGGTTTGTAACATATCATGGCTGTGGGAGAATGTTTTTGCATTTGTATATTATTTGTGTTGTATATTATGTTTTTGCATTTGTATATTACTTGCTTTTTCATTCTATATTAATCTGTAATATTCAAACAACAATTTTAGTTTTTTTTTTTCAAGTTAAATATAATTTGACTTGTTTTGAAAGGATTTCTAATTATTGTTTTTTTCATATTTCGTATTTAATGGTCGTAAGAAAATGTCTGTAAAAATAATTATTTAAATTAAATATAAGAAGTTTTCCTGTTGACTTTAACGTGCTCGGCCAACCACATTGGACTATACGCAACAGTCAAATATGAATGTGAGGAAGTTGAATAATGACATCTTAAACAGCTTCAACTTTTGAACGGCTAAGAACAACCGTACAATAAAATTTTATTTTTATAAAATGTTGCGCCCGTGCTCGATGCTCTCGGGCGGCCGAAGCATCAATGCGGGTTTCGTACGCATAAAGCTCGTGTTGCGTCCATCTTCATTGCTCTCGATTGCACGGCTTCGCATGTGAATGTCATGAATATCTCGTCGCTCGCACCCCAGCACAGTAAAGCCTGGATTGATGCGGCCCAGTAAAGCCCAAGTTGATATATATTATTGAGGCCCAAGTTTATACTTATTGAGGCCGAATTTGTCTTCTGGATACAAGCATTCTAGAGTCATTGACTGAGTACCTCTCGTCGCTATATTGAAGTTTGAACTGTTCCTTTCTATGAGGCCTTTTCCTTGCGTCTTACATCTGGCACTGCCGATAGAAACACGGGAGGTCTGGACCCCACCGTACACTACGGACCAAGTACCTTTTATCATTACAATTATATATATACGAGTGAAACGGCACGGGCCTTCGGCCCTATGTGAGTGCAACTGCGTGGGCGACGACAGTTAGTGAGGGCGGCGATATTAACATGAAGGACTATTATAAGTGCATTAGTCAGCTACAAAATGGTAAATGTGACTTCTCAAAGATGGATTGCTCCATGTTTATGGATATGGACTTTAGATAAATACTACATGGAGGCGCTTATCACAAATTCACACCATCATTGCTCAAACGTCATACCTATCTCAAATGTAA